>CM029791.1:24396586-24700739 GCA_017562165.1 Ectropis grisescens
CACTGAAATTACACGGCATAGAGATATAACATCTTATAAATCTGGGTGAGAGCGCAGTGCAGTGCTAGGTAATGATTTGGACTCTTCATGTTCCAATAACTACGTGTCACTGTGCTGTTATGTGGCAGGCGTGTTGTTTACCATTAGGCACCTGTCCTGCTCGTCTTGTCACTCTAAATCAAAACTATAAAAAACGCTACTGAATTGATCAAGATGAAACTATTTGCCAGTAAACTAGCTACTTTGGGGCCGTGATTCGGAATTTTTAGTCCTTTTCAAACTAGATAATTGATGCCTGAAAGCTTTATGTCAGTTTTCTCGATTCCAACGCATCCAACTGGTACTTAGCCGATCCATGTCGAAAAATGCGGACAATACACGAGGGAATACCTATATACATACTTAGCGTCACTTATTCTTATTCCAGAGAAATTACAGGGCTTAGAGATATATATCTTAGATCTCTGGGTGACGAGCGCAGTGCAGTGCTAGGTAATGATTTGGACTCTTCGTGTTCCAATAGCTGCGTGTCACTGTGCTGTTATGTGGCAGACATGTTGCTTACCATCAGGCACATGTCATGTTCGCCTCGTTACTCTTTATTTAAAAAAAATCTATTGCTATCTGTACATACCAAATACAAATAATTTATAGATAACACAAAGTTACAAGTAGGAAAGTTATTTATGTTACTAGCACACGCTAGTGTTTGTGTGTGAGAAATTATGTATTTATACATTATTAATAATTATAACTTATAAATTACAATAACAATATACCTACAATGAACTATGGGTATGTTGCAACAATGTAGGTTACTCCATGATCCCTCGCGACGGCTCCGTGATCCGTGCCCGAGGCTGCAGCACGTTTCCATGTAAACCAACACATTATCACACCGCGAACGTCGATATCTGTTCCACGAGTATTGAAGTATTCGCGATACGAACACGCGTACCCCCGCGTATCTAATCCATCTGGCGTGCTATAAACTAACGATACGGGCGTATACCAGTGATACCGCGATACCAGGTACTGATGTGTGATAGATGGTATCCTGACGCGCCCGATGTTTGTACATTCGTGTTTAGGATGGGGATTCAAAGATACTTTGTGGATAAGTTACGGCTGGTCTAGTCGGAGAAAGGCATTGATGATCTGGTGCTTCGTATACGAATCCCATACGCACCACTGTATTTTAGAAGTTATCTGTGTAATGCCGCTATCTTAAAAACGGTAAAGGCTACCGTTGTGGGAAAACTATCATGTTTTTCAAATCTTTTAATATCAAGCGTCGACCATAAACCCGCACTTTTTTTAAATTTATTTAAATTAGCCACTCCATAGACTCCGGGGTCCGTGATCTTTGTCATTACAATTATATATTATTATTTTTTTACACATATTTTGGATAAGGAGAAGAAGAGGAAAATAGGAGGGAGTTGAGAACATTTAAAATCTAATTCTAGTGCTCGTCTGTAGAGCCGATCACTACCGGTTGGGATTCCGCTAGTTATCGACTCGACATCGAGTGTTTGCCTAATTGCCTTTTGCCATTTGCCTAAGCTGCCTCCTCCCGGCCCAGAGCCTCCACAACGGCCGCATTTCTGTCCCTGGGCAAGCGTGGTGTATAACTTAACACTCGGGAGAGAAGGCCCCAAGTCCCACCTGTGGAAGCATTTGGTGGTTTGTTTATATTGATAATTAGCATTTTCCCGCGACTTCGGGTAGAATATTGAAAATGGCTATTCCATAAGAAATTTTACGATCCATGATGAAAAGTAGTCAAATCAAATCAAATCAAATCAAATTATTTATTTGTCAGAACATGGTTGTGTAATCACATACATTAACAGCAGTGTACAGATGTCATTCAAATATAGTGCCTCATGTTCTTGCCTGTTTCGGCGTACAAATTTTATTACAGGAACTAATAATACTTAATCATGCTTATAAATAAAAAAATAAAAGTAACAATGATCATTTAAAATCTACTCCTAACAAATTACATTTTTATGTCATATTATGTCACCATTGTGATAACACATAATTTAAATTAAATAATGGATAGCAACAATGTCAAATTATAATATAGAATGTCAATAGGAATGAACAAATCTTAGCTCGTATATATTGTTAAATGTCATGAATTATACAAGGTCAATATTGTAACTACATAGTCATTAATGTGCTTTTGTTTAATCATTGTGAGCTATAAGTTGAATTTTTAGTAATATTATGGATTTTATCGCTAAGAAAATCAGTTATCTCATAATAACATCTTTTCTTTAACATTTTTTTGAGCTTACATTTAAATAGATCAACATTTAAGTCTCTGACATTCCTGGGTATTTTGCTGAATATGATGGGAGCCATACAAAATATACTCTTACGCAACAATACTGATTTTGATTTTGGTAAGCGAAGTCGTATTTCTTCCTGTCTCCGAGTTCTAACACCGTCACTAGTCCAGTCACAAAAGAGTTGTGGGTTAGTCTTAACAAACATTGCTACTTCGAAAATATAGAGAGATGGTAAAGTTAGAATGCCCTTATCCAAGAAATAAGGTTTGCAGCTATCAGTTTTATGTAGATGGAACATTGCTCTGATGCAGCGCTTTTGGGCTTTGAAAGCAACCCCTCTATCGACAGAGTTACCCCAGAACATAATGCCATACCGTATAGTTGACTCTACCATTCCGTAATATGCAGTCATAAGAGCATCCATGCTGATTACTGATGAAAGTTTGTATAATGCATAAGACGCAGAATTTATTCTTTTGTTAATGTGTCAATATATGTGCTTTCAAGTGAGTCTATGATCAATATTCAAACCCAAGAACCTTGTGACATGGACTTCCTGCACAACTGCGCCATTATATTGTAGTACTGGGTTTGTCATATTTGTACGTTGTTTAAAATGCATTATAAATGTTTTTTCGAGATTAATTTTAAGGTTATTGTCACTCATCCAAGCAATCATCGATTGTAGGCATTTGTTTATTTCGAACTCGTAAGTTTTAGTATCTTCACAGCTAATTATGGCAGTGCTATCGTCCGCAAACAAAGTTATTGGGTGATTAAGTGCTCTAGGCAAATCATTTATATACGCGACAAAAAAGAGAGGACCCACGACGCTACCTTGTGGTACACCAAAGTTTGGAGAGCGGACAGTAGAGCGATAAATAATTTCGCGTTTCTTTGGTATATTTATCTCTACTATTTCCGTATAATTTTGTCTATCCGTTAGATACGATTCTATAAGTTTAAGTGCATTTCCTCTTATTCCGTATGCCTCTAATTTTCTTAATAATGTGTCATGGCGGACATAGTCAAAAGCTTGAGTCATATCGCAAAATATTGCGCAAACTGGTGTCCTTGCATCGACCTTGGTCATTACCTTGTATAAAAATCGTATATTGCTATATTTATAGTTTTATTTTCTCTGAACCCCTTCTGTTCCTCACACAGTATATTTTTCTTTTCCATGTAGTTATAGAGCTGCGAGTGAATATACTTTTCTAGAACTTTGGAAAAGATAGGTATCAAAGATATTGGTCTGTAATTATCTATACACTCTTTACTATTTCTTTTAAAATAGGTTTTATTACAGAATTTTTAATGCCTTTGGATAGGTACCAGTATTAATACATAAATTCATTATGTGGCTTAAATGTCCACAGATGTATTTAGCTACGTGTTTAATTACATTAGTAGAGATTCCATCGTATCCTACACTATGCGTATTTTTAGTGAGCTAATAATCTTAAACATGTCATACGGAGTACAGGGTTGCATAAACATTGAATTTAATTTGTTAATTATAAAAGAATTTAGTTTACTGTTACTACTAGAGTCAATAGGTTTAATTTTATCAATAAAATAGTCATTGAACATATTGCATATTTTCCCAGGGTCAGTGATAGTATTATTATTTATTTTCAATTGCCATGAGTATTCATTAGGTATTCTAAATTTTGAATTTTAATAATGTTCCATGTACATTTTGATTTATTTGTGGCCGTTTTAATAGCGTAATCGTTTTGGGCCTTTTTGTGTGAGCTTAGTTATTTTTTTGAACAACTTGGAATAGTTTATTAGCAAATTCTTATTTGCAGCAGTAGGATACCTTCTGTAGTTCCATAGATGTTTTCGCTTCTTTTTACTACAGATCTTAATACCACGTGATATCCAATTAGGCTTTCTACAGAGTTTTATCATTCTGTTTACAAAAGGAAAACAAAGATCATAAATCAATTTAAAATGTCAATAAAATAATTATATGCTTCGTCAGGGTTGTCAATTTTATACATGTCCGAAAAGATAAATCCTTAATATACATTACAAATTTCGAGATATTTTCATGACTAAAATCGCGTCGTCTGGCTGACCAGCTGTCAATAACGATTTTTTTATCCACTGGACATATCAACAGTTGAGATGTATGGTCCGATAGAGCAAATTCAACAACTTCGGTTTTTACATTATTTTTAAAATCATGTGCAATATTGTCTATACATGTTTTACTACTTAATCTTGTCGCTTGTTTAATGCCTAGCTTTAAATTATAACACATTAACAAACGCTCCAATTTTCGAATTATTATCAGGTTTTAAGACATTGATATTATAGTCCCCGGCAACTATAAGGTGATTATATCGTTTTTTAGATAATTTTGCAAGTATTCTATCTAATTGTATGAGGAACATTTCCATATGATATGCTCTTTTCTTTTGCAAAGGTACTCTGTAAATGCATACCACAACCATTTTATAATGGGTAAGCTCTATAGCACAACACTCAAAAACGCTAGCTAAGGATAGGGCCTTTATGTCCGGAAGCTCTGCATATTGTAATCCAGCTCTAACTAGGAGACATGCTCCACCTTTGGAAGTTGTTCTGCAGAAACAGGAGGCCAACTGGTAGTTAGGTAGGAAAAGATTGCTTTCATAGCCCAATTTCATTTTATGTTCTGTTATGCATAATACATCAACATTAAGCTTTTTTACATTACATAATTCATCTAGGCAGATAGCAAGTTCATCAGCCTTTCTAAGTAACCCTGAAATATTTTGGTGCATTATACATATATTTTAGTAACGAAAAAAGTTTAAACTGGACTGTTTATTGTTTGTGTGACAATATTCAGACTCATCACTCACTTCAGGCTTTACCCTTGATTTTAAAAAGTTTATTTCACATGTCGCACTACTTATTATGGTACGCAGACCAGCGTTATTTATAGTTCCAGATCGCATATTGTAATGCTTTCTGTCATACAACAAGATCGAATTAGAGTCAAAAATGTTTGCATAATTATGTGTTAAGTTATCCAAATACAGTAATTTATTGAAATTGTCAATTCTACTATTACAACAGTTTAGAGCAGTCATTGTTTTATTTTCTGTAGAGTATCTAAATGTAGGAAGACACACAAGGAAGTTTGTATGTTTGATACTAGACAAAACACTCCTTATTAGACAGGTAAGTTCAATGTAGTCATCGCTTGCATTAAAGTCTTCCTCGCCAATCAGTATGACACAGTAATCGTCCAGTGTCAAGTTATTTACTTTTTGTCAAGTCCCTGTAACATTGACCTTATGCCCCGTTAGAAGAGAGGTAATGTCGCTGAAAAATATTCCCGTTTGACCCGCTTAGAACATTTTCTGTGATTTGTAATACTTTATTTCTGTTGTTCGAGCTAACTATAACAATATTACTGGGATTTTGTGGCGTGTCTGTTCTGTGTGTTATGTGTACTGGTATTTTATTCAAATAAGTTTGATTTTCAATTTTTCTTCGATTTGTGTAGACTCCTTTTTACTAGTTTTTGTTTTCTTATTTTGAAATTGCTTCCAAGCTCTAAAATTGTATCAGTCTGGATTCCTTTACTTTGTAATACTCTATTTTTGATGTGTGTCGAGTCATTTTTTCTACATGAGTTCTTTTTGGTGTAAAATGTTTTGTCTTGCAGGACTATGTGTAATTTTTTTTGTATAATTCGTTTTCTTTGTCAATTCGTCATTTGTTCGCTTAAGTGTACTATTTTCAAGTAAAAGTGTTTCAATCTCCAGATGAGCACTACTTAGTTGGACCGTCAATGTTTCTATTTTATCTCTTAGTTCCTTAGTCAAGTCGGTGTCTTCGTCATCGGATATGTCAGGTAAGCTATTGACCGTCGCATTTAGAGTTTGAGACAGTATCTCTGTTTCACAATTTGTATTGGTGTCGGATGTTGTTCTAGCACGTCTAAAAGTAATATTGTCCAGGAAGTTCATCTTAAAATAGCCTTTTTCTAGATGTGGCGTAATAATAAAGTACAGTACCTATAACTTGAAAAAGTCACAGGCGTCAACGTTATTTACTTGTTGTTGAGAACTGAGTTCAGCAGTTCAGTGAATAATTCTTATTCTAGTGTATTAAATGACCACAATATCGGTGTTCTATTAAAGTCAAAACTTTACGCCTATTAATGATTTGTTCCAGCTTTCGATAAAATCGGATAGATGACGCTATTTTCAACAGTTCGTTTTTTTCATCGGGCTTTGATAGATGGCGCTTTTTACGACAAATCAATTCAACTGTTTTAATATACCTAGTAACACTGTTTGATTGTTATTTGTCTTTAACGACTTTTCACTTTGTATCTGTGACATGAGTCATCAATGTTTATATTTGCGAATTAGTTTTTTACTTTTTTAGTTTTATGTAAATAATTGCAAACAATGATGTACTTACAGTTTATTAGGTTACTATGGGGTGTAAAATAAGTGCTCCTTTCTGTGAATGTGTGGCGAGAGATAAAGTCGGCCGTTAGGTATCCAATATAGATGTCGCAGTGATTCGTGTTTATGGTGTAACAACAATCGACGGGTGCCTTCCAATTATCACTATGTTGATTGTTACATATGTAAGTGATTTCTTCGTCGTTTTTGTCACGTTTTTAACTGTTTTATTATTATTTAGTAATTATTAATACGGAGCTACTTCTGTACTTTTAGTAGTTTTAGTAGTCTGTGTCTTATTCCAGATCATTTATGTAATTAAAGTCCATCGAATTTCAAACAATTAATTACAGAGCTCATTTAATAATACGAGTATCATCACTAGAATCATGCTAACCATACCAATATAACCACAAATAAGAATAATTGAAAAAACCGGACAAATCCATTTACAATTGAGTGCTTCATTTAAAGCCTTCATACGCACAAAACAGATAACTATAATAAAGAGTCGAGATAAGTGTCCTAATGATACTTATTTATAATTCCCTTGCAGCTAAATGTCACCTGCTGCATGACATCTGGGAGGCTGTAATCTGTCGCTCAGCCGCGGGCGACAGACACGCGACAGGCGGCCGTGTGCCACGATTCGCTTTGACCAATACACCAAACACGTATGTTTTCCAAAATAAATAAATATCGGATATTACTCATACAACCCAATCTGGCTCCATACTAAGCAAAACTTGTACAATGGAAGCCAGATATTGGGAGCTGATAGTATATTACTTAGATAATTGTAAATCTAAATATGAATACGTGAAAAAACACTTTGTTCTCCTTTTTACGCGAATTGCGCGTACGCAGGAAATTAAAGTAAATCGCTAACTGATGTTTTTTTGAAATGATACATACAAAATAATAATATTAAATTGCAGAAATACTCTGTTTGTATAGTCAAATTGAGAATGTACGAATATTGCTTTATGGTTAAATTTCAACCACTTGGCGACTACTAGTACATACAGAACATCTAAATAACTTGGCTGAGAATTACTACAGTTCACGTACTTAACTCATAAAACAAGTTATAGGTATCGTCTATTTCATTTCGATAATGGATAGGTAAGTAGATAGATTACCTATCCATTATCGAAATATTGTGGATTGTGTATGTATTAGTATTTATTGTGTATAATTGTACTTATTATAGACATAGTTATGTGAATGTGAATTGGAATATAATAACTTAGCAAACTCGCACTTGAGCCCAAAGATACAGGCTTTGCCTAGTTTGGGGTTCACAGAGTAATAGCTGTTCTGTACAGAGAAAATTGTACCTATTATAAGCATCGTTTTAAACCTAAGTACTTAATAAGGTTACTTTTCTGTATATTTACAATGTTTTTGGTAAATAAATATTTCTATTTCTATCTGTTAATTGCATGTAATTTTTAAAATAATTAACAAAATCCAAAATTTAGATTGACTACTTTATTATTGAGAGCGATTTCTTTCAGGCCACTTTAGGATGGAATGAGAGAGTGACATTACTGAATAATCCTTCTATCTAACTAATAATCACTCATATGTTTTTACTTTTTACTTTCTAATGTCGTGCTTTTTTGTTTTTTTTTATTCCATAAACTTCTGGAGAATAATAAAATAATACCGATATAAATTGATGTTTACCTTATTGGTCATAGTGAATGAGGCCGCTGAACCACGCCCTTGTAGTTTAATTAAAAATATGAGAAAAAAACGAGCTGCCGTTCGTACAGATTACCCAGGATTTGTCCTTGTTTGAGAGGTAATCGGGATACGTCCAGGCAGGTGTTTTAATTGAGCCAGGGAAAAACCAGGAAGGAACAATAACATGTCACACTAGCTGCGCCCCGTGGCGGCACCCACGCGGTTCCCGGTCTCGTTATTTTACAATACCGTGAAGGGATCATTTCAAACTTTGAAAATGTATTGAAGGGTCAGGTCCTTATCTCAGAAAATGAAAAGCCTTTACTCTGATTTATAATGTCTTTAATGGAATTTTATATAATCAGTTGTCATACGTTCAGTGTCCAATTTAAAAGTTAGGTGATGTTCATTTGCATAGATAATATAACAGTCTGATACGATGTTGCCATTGCTAAATATCAAGAAGCATAGACACTCAAATGAACATCACACAGATTAAATACACTGTAAAGGAATATTAAAATACAGCAATTAGCTCATGAACCTTACAGTAGGTATACAATTTGCATGCTACGAGTATTTCTTTTGTTTTTATTTTTTATTAATTGACGTTTAATTTGTATATTTATCAATAAAGAACTTTGCCTTTTATTGCGATAAAAAATAGCGATAATATACAGTCAGATATAAATAGAATATAACACAGAAGAAGATGTAGAATATGTGCTTTTCCAAACAAAATTCTATGTTTTCCATTTGATCCCGATCCGTTCCGCTGTCTCGACGTGATTGGGCAATAAACATCCTAACATCTAAACATACACAATTCCACATTTATTATACTAGTAGGTTAGTATGATAATAAAATAATTGAAATATATACTAGTGTTATTAAGCTGTAGAGTTTTTTGTTTGACTACGCGCTACTTTCAAAACGCGGTATTATCTACAAGACTGATGTCCAAAATTCTTTCACCGTTGGATGTCTGCATGATCCCTGAGTGATATGGGCTATATGTACCGCGGGCAAAGCCGGGGCGGACCGCTAGTTTGTAATAAACTTACATAAAATATCAACGGATACTACCAAAACCTGAGTACCTACACAAGAACCGATTAACGCTATCACAAGAAGCTCGAAATAACCACAGCTTTTAATCGCAGTCGACCAATTATTACTCGCTTTATTTTACGGAATAATTATGAGGAACAATGTTACTCCCTAGACGGAGCGGGCGCTGACCTTCGCGTGCCGGCGACGCTCGCCGTCGTCCAATCAATTACTTTAATAACAGCTCTTCTTCCACGCTGCCTCGAAACTCTACAGCGAATTTCTAGTTACACGTCTTATATGAATAGCTGTTGCAGAATCCTATACTAACATCATTAATATTAACTGCGCCTGTTTTACCCGTGTAGTTCCCGGTCCTATTATATTCCTCGGGATAAAAAATAGCTTGTGTTCTTCCAGACAAATAATCTAACGTTTATTGTTATCTTTGGATGAAGAGTGCAAAGCTAAGCAGTGATATGGACTCTTCATGTTCCATTAAATATGCGGCACTGTGCTGTTATGGGCTGTGTTGCTTACCATCCGACTCATGTTATGCCAACTTTGTGACGATTTACTAAAAAAAATATATCACCATCATCAGCAGTCTGCATTCGTTCACTGCGGGACATAGACCTCCTCCATAGAAATCCACAAAAGGTGTTGTGCCGCCTAAAAATATATATAAAAACAACGTTACACATAGAATGAGTGGTCTGGCAACTAGCCCCAGCCGCGGCTGGCGGTGACACCGCGCGCTCCATAACTAGCCCGGGCCCGAAGCCCCGTCCCAAAGCTGTCTGCACCCCATGGAGGCTTATCGCCGATCACCGCGCGGCTCCCCGCGAGCTGCGCCGGCGCAGCCCGCTCTCGATCGCGCGATACGGCCTGATAAGGACTCCGGCTCATTATCTCCTAGCCGCTGTCACCGGGAACTAATGAAAATTGATGTCAAAATCTGCTGGCATTACCGCGAATGGGCGTGAATACTCGAGCTATAACAACGCAAGTTCTTTTATAGATGTTTGTGTTTAGTATATATAGAGTGACGAGACGAACAGTACATGCGCTTGATGGTAAGCAACATGCCTGTCCATGACATGACAGTGGCACACAGCTATTGGAACATGAAGAGTTCAAATCAAAACCTTGCATTACACTGCGCTTGTCACACAGAGATGTAAAATGTTTTATCTATCTCTATGCCCAGTAATTTAACTGGAACATTGCCCCTCAAACCGGAACACAGTGATGTTTTCATTTTACCTTCTCGCCGGTAGAATAACTGGCAAAAGTGTAGTACTTCCCCAGACGGACTCTGCAAAGAGTCCCACCAGTAAAACTTGTCAGCCTTATAGTTTAATGACAGTGCCCGCGGTTTTACTGGCGTAGTTTTAGTAACGTAAGTAACATTTAAGCTATTTTAGACCATATCTTGTGTTTCAAATTTCAACTCGATCCATTCCGACGTGATTGACGAAGAAATATCCAACTATCCAAACTTTCGTTTTTTAACATTAGACGGCTTGATTTACTAGTGGCATGCCGCTGTTTCACTCGCATGACGGAAGTTATAGTTGCCGGCAAACAAGTTGACCCAATGAAGTTAGCTGCGCAGAAACATTTTAAGGTCTTTTTGGTGGAAGAGCACATGCGCGAACTTGCCCCTTCCACGACACTTTTGAGTCAACTTGTTTACCGGCCACAGCTCTTATATCTCTTATATCTCAGATAGACAGCTCTTATTATCCACAGGTTCCCGCCAATTTACGCAGGTCGTCACTCCATGTCTGCAGGGTGTCTCACACTACGCTTGGCTCGGCGCTGTCTCCACTCAAAAACCCGTCTACCTCAACGGTTATCGGTTCTTCGGACATTGTCACCGTATCACTTGCTAAATATATCTACGTCGGTAACCTTAGTTTTGTGGGTTTACTAATTTCATCCCTCAGAGACGCTCCTAACATAGATCTTTTCACGATTCGCCGAGCAACTTTGAACTTATAAACAAGTTTTACCGCGAGTCCGTCTCTAAAAGTGAGTGTAAATACTAGCTACTCATTAAACTTCTGTAATATACAATTGAAACGGCTTTATGCCATTAACAGCTGGTCTAGTCTAGAGGAAACTGTCCATCTGGAGCCATCTGGAGCCGCTGGTTCGAGTTCTACGCGTACCACTGTCTTTCGACGTCATGTGCCATTTAAAAACAGTGAAGGAAAATATCGTGTAAAATCGACATGTGTCTAGAACCTTTTGAGGGCGTTATCCATCAACCCGCACTGGGTCAGTATGATGGATTTTGACCTTTACTCTCTCCTTGCGAGAGAAGGCCCGAGACCCAGCAGTGAGAACATTTAGCGGGCTGATTATTCTAAACTGAAATTTACAATTGGCTTACGAATAATCACAATTTTTAACAGATTTGCTTTATGCGTAGGCTAGAGTACTTCGACTTAGATATGAAGTAAATGAAAACACAAATCAGTGTAAAGATAAAACAAGTTACTCGTACCAATCCGAGTTCATCAAACCCACAAGCAATGCTTTTATGGCACTCCATGGCTCCATGGCGTCCCATCATGCAATCTATTCACAGCGAGAGCCGCTTTAACTTCGCTTATTCTATCTACCAATTCATTTAGAGCTATAGATATTCATGGCGATCATAACCTACATAATTAATATTTGAGCGTGTTTTAATGTCTGTAGAGGTATTAAGAGCTGTGGTTGTTGGTTTTATTGGGAGCGTTGGCATACATCAGCGCCATTACATGTGATAATTGAAATTAATGCGCGTGGCTGTGTGGGTGAACGCCACATGAGTGTGGACTCACACACATAATACGCTGTGTTAATTGGGGGTTCTCTTTTAGTTGTGAGTTAGATATTAAATATTACATTTACTCGTAGAATTTGTATTGGTTGGTTGTGTCTTGGCTCAGATTTCTCCACGGTAGGCATTTTTTGAGTACGGTAAGTAGGAATGGGCAGATTATATCTGTCGCAGAACCGATAACCGTTGGAGTAAACGTGTTCTTGAGTGGAGACCACGAATCGGCAAACGTAGTGTAGGACACTCTGAGACTAGATGGAGTGACGATATACGTAAGACAGCAGGCAGTGGATGGAGGCGTATAGCTGAGGATAGAGCTGAGTGGCGAGCCATAGGAGAGGCAGTGGACTAATATAGGCTGATGATGATGATGATGAAGTAGGAATGGCAAGTAGATACCAACCTATAGTCGGAATTCTTTCAGGAATGTTTCGAGTACGGTTCATGTATTTTTCTGAAGTGTGTGTAGGTATTAGACAGTCGGTGTTAGCGGTACATACATACATATATAGCCTATAGCACTAACGGATCACGCACATATCCAACGGAGATACAATTTTTGAAATCGACCATTAGTTCCAGAGACTAAATTGTACATTGACGTGTAAATTGTACATTTATCAATAAAGAACTTTGACTTTGACTTTGACTACCGCGTTAAATCAAATAAACTATTCAGATTTATAATATATTAGTTTAGTTTTTACGATATTCTCAAACAAATCAAAGGACAAAGTGTAGGTCCAACATATAAGCACTGCCATTCAGCGTGTTAATGCCGCCAGTATGTTGGGCACGCTTTGTACTGGTAATGGACTTGATCATCTTGACCACATTTTGACATTTATTAATCTCTGGAGAATCCAAATGTGCTTAGTGTAAGTAGGTAGGGATGTGGTGTAGCTTTTATTATAATTTAGTTCTATTAATAAAGCTTCTGCCTGTAAAGAATCATAATAAATTGAAAAAAAGCAAATCTTCACTACAAAATGTTTTGTAAATAACTTTCTTGCAAAACAATTTGCATTCTTGTTTCCAGTTTTCCTTACGAAATTCGTTTATTTCCCTCATTTGAATAAACATTTTCTGATAAATATCGCAGAACGATGATACTTTGATAAAACCTATAAAATCCCAAATAACATAGCGTTAGTATTATTAAATGGGAATGGCCACATTACCGCGCTCCGAGTATAATCATATTATAATAATATAATCAATGAATATTAAAATAGGCTCGTGCGAAAACTTTAGATTCTTGTAAACTTTTAACTGATTAGTTTTTATATTGTATCTACTACATGCTTTACATAAACGCGGCCATATGATGGCACTTTGATAATACTTTTAATTTACTTAATGTCTCCTTCGTATAGGCAATTATCATATATTAGACCTTTGCGGTTATACTCGATTGTCAATATGATATAAGGTAAAGTAGTAAATCACTACGACTTTTTTACATAGTCCGCCTGTTGTGCGGGCACTGTTCCCACAGACATTACAGGACAAAGAAATAGTTCATCTTATCTTTCTGGGTGAAGAGCGTAGTGGGGTTTATAGCATGAAAAGAAACTCGCATCCCAGTTTAGTGAAGTCAAGCGAATTGGAATCTTACAGCCAGTACTCCATACTACCTACAGTCTTTCATATATCTAATTATCTACCAACGCAGATCTTCATATTTCAAACTCCACTTTTCGGATGTCAACCGAACTCAATGAAGTAATACTGAGCACAACTGACATATTACATTCAACTGAAATTGTCGGCATTTTTGGCGATTTTACTTTCCAACCGCGTACAGAAAAGATAAAACTGAAGTTTCACGCATCGTTTTGTCAATGTTATATGTAGGTATCTCGGACCTAAAATTTAACCCTAATATCAAGTACGTTATTGCACGATTCATTTTTTGTTATCACTTGTCTGGAAATTTAGATTCATAGTTCCCATACTGAGGATATAATAACAATTAATTAGTGACGTCGACACTCTCATTAAGATGTTTACGAGTGCGGTAGTGAGAGCGTTGCCCAAGCGGCGCGGCGCATGCGCGGCCGCCGCAATTAAACTAGAAAGTAATGTGAGTTATAGCCCTGATCCAGATATTAAACTAGTTATTAACTAAATTACTTCGAGCTTCGATGGCGAAAAAACGCGCCGTGGGCGTGCGAGGGGGAGCGGGGAGCGGGTACCATGGGTAAGGGCGCGGGTACGATGCGAGCGCCGAGCGGGTACCATCGGTAAGTGAGCGGCCACGCTGCGAGTGGAGAGCGGGTGCCATCGGTAAGGGAGCGGCCACGCTGCGAGTGGAGAGCGGGTACCATCGGTAAGTGAGCGGCCACGCTGCGAGTGGAGAGCGGATGCCATCGGTAAGGGAGCGGCCACGCTGCGAGTGGAGAGCGGGTGCCATCGGTAAGTGAGCGGGCACGCTGCGAGTGGAGAGCGGTGCCATCGGTAAGTGAGCGGGCACGCTGCGAGTGGAGAGCGGATGCCATCGGTAAGGGAGCGGCCACGCTGCGAGTGGAGAGCGGGTGCCATCGGTAAGTGAGCGGGCACGCTGCGAGTGGAGAGCGGGTGCCATCGGTAAGGAGCGGCCACGCTGCGAGTGGAGAGCAGGTGCCATCGGTAAGGGCGGCCACGCTGCGAGTGGAGAGCGGGTGCCATCGGTAAGTGAGCGGGCACGCTGCGAGTGGAGAGCGGATGCTATCGGTAAGTGAGCGGGCACGCTGCGGTGGAGAGCGGATGCTATCGGTGAGGAGCGGCCACGCTGCGAGTGGAGAGCGGGTACCATCGGTGAGGGCGCGGGCACGCTGCGAGTGGAGAGCGGGTGCCATCGGTAAGGGAGCGGCCACGCTGCGCTGCGAGTGGAGAGCGGGTGCCATCGGTAAGGGAGCGGGCACGCTGCGGTGGAGAGCGGATGCTATCGGTAAGGGAGCGGCCACGCTGCGAGTGGAGAGCGGGTACCATCGGTAAGGGAGCGGGCACGCTGCGAGTGGAGAGCGGGTGCCATCGGTAAGGGAGCGGCCACGCTGCGAGTGGAGAGCGGGTGCCATCGGTAAGTGAGCGGGCACGCTGCGAGTGGAGAGCGGATGCCATCGGTAAGGGAGCGGCCACGCTGCGAGTGGAGAGCGGGTGCCATCGGTAAGTGAGCGGGCACGCTGCGAGTGGAGAGCGGGTGCCATCGGTAAGGGAGCGGCCACGCTGCGAGTGGAGAGCGGGTGCCATCGGTAAGGGAGCGGCCACGCTGCGAGTGGAGAGCGGATGCTATCGGTAAGTGAGCGGGCACGCTGCGAGTGGAGAGCGGGTACCATCGGTGAGGGGGCCACCACGCTGCGAGTGGAGCAGCGGGTGCCATCGGTAAGGGAGCGGCCACGCTGCGAGTGGAGAGCGGGTGCCATCGGTAAGTGAGCGGGCACGCTGCGGTGGAGAGCGGATGCTATCGGTAAGTGAGCGGGCACGCTGCGGTGGAGAGCGGATGCTATCGGTGAGGAGCGGCCACGCTGCGGTGGAGAGCGGGTACCATCGGTGAGGGCGGGCACGCTGCGAGTGGAGAGCGGGTGCCATCGGTGAGGGCAGCCACGCCACGCTGCGAGTGGAGAGCGGGTGCCATCGGTAAGGGAGCGGGCACGCTGCGGTGGAGAGCGGGTACCATCGGTAAGGGAGCGGGCACGCTGCGAGTGGAGAGCGGGTGCCATCGGTAAGGGCGGCCACGCTGCGGTGGAGAGCGGGTGCCATCGGTAAGTGAGCGGGCACGCTGCGAGTGGAGAGCGGATGCTATCGGTAAGTGAGCGGCCACGCTGCGAGTGGAGAGCGGATGCTATCGGTAAGTGAGCGGCCACGCTGCGAGTGGAGAGCGGATGCTATCGGTAAGTGAGCGGCCACGCTGCGAGTGGAGAGCGGGTACCATCGGTGAGGGCGGCCACGCTGCGAGTGGAGAGCGGGTGCCATCGGTAAGGGCAGGCCACGCTGCGAGTGGAGAGCGGGTGCCATCGGTAAGTGAGCGGGCACGCTGCGAGTGGAGAGCGGATGCTATCGGTAAGTGAGCGGGCACGCTGCGAGTGGAGAGCGGATGCTATCGGTAAGTGAGCGGGCACGCTGCGAGTGGAGAGCGGATGCTATCGGTAAGTGAGCGGGCACGCTGCGAGTGGAGAGCGGATGCTATCGGTAAGTGAGCGGCCACGCTGCGAGTGGAGAGCGGGTACCATCGGTGAGGAGCGGCCACGCTGCGAGTGGAGAGCGGTGCCATCGGTAAGTGAGCGGCCACGCTGCGAGTGGAGAGCGAGTGCCATCGGTAAGTGAGCGGGCACGCTGCGAGGGAGAGCGGGTGCCATCGGTAAGGGAGCGGCCACGCTGCGAGTGGAGAGCGGGTGCCATCGGTAAGTGAGCGGGCACGCTGCGAGTGGAGAGCGGGTACCATCGGTAAGGAGCGGCCACGCTGCGAGTGGAGAGCGGGTGCCATCGGTAAGTGAGCGGGCACGCTGCGAGTGGAAGCGGGTACCATCGGTAAGGGAGCGCCACGCTGCGAGTGGAGAGCGGGTGCCATCGGTAAGGGAGCGGCCACGCTGCGAGTGGAGAGCGGGTGCCATCGGTAAGTGAGCGGGCACGCTGCGAGTGGAGAGCGGATGCTATCGGTAAGTGAGCGGGCACGCTGCGAGTGGAGAGCGGGTACCATCGGTAAGGGCAGCACACGCTGCGAGTGGAGAGCGGATGCTATCGGTAAGTGAGCGGGCACGCTGCGAGTGGAGAGCGGGTACCATCGGTGAGGGAGCGGCCACGCTGCGAGTGGAGAGCGGATGCTATCGGTAAGTGAGCGGCCACGCTGCGAGTGGAGAGCGGGTACCATCGGTAAGGGAGCGGGCACGCTGCGGTGGAGAGCGGATGCTATCGGTAAGTGAGCGGGCACGCTGCGAGTGGAGAGCGGATGCTATCGGTAAGTGAGCGGGCACGCTGCGAGTGGAGAGCGGATGCTATCGGTAAGTGAGCGGCCACGCTGCGAGTGGAGAGCGGGTACCATCGGTGAGGGCGGGCACGCTGCGAGTGGAGAGCGGGTGCCATCGGTAAGTGAGCGGGCACGCTGCGAGTGGAGAGCGGGTACCATCGGTGAGGAGCGGCCACGCTGCGAGTGGAGAGCGGGTACCATCGGTAAGAGGGCGGCCACGCTGCGAGTGGAGAGCGGATGCTATCGGTAAGTGAGCGGGCACGCTGCGAGTGGAGAGCGGGTACCATCGGTAAGGGAGCGGCCACGCTGCGAGTGGAGAGCGGGTACCATCGGTAAGGGCGGCCACGCTGCGAGTGGAGAGCGGATGCTATCGGTAAGTGAGCGGCCACGCTGCGAGTGGAGAGCGGGTACCATCGGTAAGGGAGCGGGCACGCTGCGGTGGAGAGCGGATGCTATCGGTAAGTGAGCGGGCACGCTGCGAGTGGAGAGCGGATGCTATCGGTAAGTGAGCGGGCACGCTGCGAGTGGAGAGCGGATGCTATCGGTAAGTGAGCGGCCACGCTGCGAGTGGAGAGCGGGTACCATCGGTAAGGGAGCGGGCACGCTGCGAGTGGAGAGCGGATGCTATCGGTAAGTGAGCGGGCACGCTGCGAGTGGAGCGGGTGCCATCGGTAAGTGAGCGGGCACGCTGCGAGTGGAGAGCGGATGCTATCGGTAAGTGAGCGGCCACGCTGCGAGTGGAGAGCGGATGCTATCGGTAAGTGAGCGGCCACGCTGCGAGTGGAGAGCGGGTACCATCGGTAAGGGAGCGGCCACGCTGCGAGTGGAGAGCGGGTGCCATCGGTAAGGGAGCGGCCACGCTGCGAGCAAAACAATGGTGGAGAGCGGGTGCCATCGGTAAGTGAGCGGCCACGCTGCGAGTGGAGAGCGGGTGCCATCGGTAAGTGAGCGGGCACGCTGCGAGTGGAGAGCGGGTGCCATCGGTAAGGGAGCGGCCACGCTGCGAGTGGAGAGCGGTGCCATCGGTAAGTGAGCGGGCACGCTGCGAGTGGAGAGCGGATGCTATCGGTAAGTGAGCGGGCACGCTACGAGTGAGAGCGGGTACCATCGGTAAGGGAGCGGCCACGCTGCGAGTGGAGAGCGGGTGCCATCGGTAAGGAGCGGCCACGCTGCGAGTGGAGAGCGGGTGCCATCGGTAAGTGAGCGGCCACGCTGCGAGTGGAGAGCGGGTGCCATCGGTAAGTGAGCGGGCACGCTGCGAGTGGAGAGCGGGTGCCATCGGTAAGGAGCGGCCACGCTGCGAGTGGAGAGCGGGTGCCATCGGTAAGTGAGCGGGCACGCTGCGAGTGGAGCGGATGCTATCGGTAAGTGAGCGGGCACGCTGCGAGTGGAGAGCGGGTACCATCGGTAAGGGAGCGGCCACGCTGCGAGTGGAGAGCGGGTGCCATCGGTAAGGGAGCGGCCACGCTGCGAGTGGAGAGCGGGTACCATCGGTGAGGGAGCGGCCACGCTGCGAGTGGAGAGCGGGTGCCATCGGTGAGGGAGCGGCCACGCTGCGAGTGGAGAGCGGGTGCCATCGGTAAGTGAGCGGGCACGCTGCGAGTGGAGAGCGGATGCTATCGGTAAGTGAGCGGGCACGCTGCGAGTGGAGAGCGGGTACCATCGGTGAGGGAGCGGCCACGCTGCGAGTGGAGAGCGGGTACCATCGGTAAGGGCGGCCACGCTGCGAGTGGAGAGCGGGTGCCATCGGTAAGGGAGCGGCCACGCTGCGGTAGTGGAGAGCGGATGCTATCGGTAAGTGAGCGGGCACGCTGCGAGTGGAGAGCGGATGCTATCGGTAAGTGAGCGGGCACGCTGCGAGTGGAGCGCGGTACCATCGGTAAGGGAGCGGCCACGCTGCGAGTGGAGAGCGGGTGCCATCGGTAAGGAGCGGCCACGCTGCGAGTGGAGAGCGGGTACCATCGGTAAGGGAGCGGCCACGCTGCGAGTGGAGAGCGGGTACCATCGGTGAGGGGGCGGGCACGCTGCGAGTGGAGAGCGGATGCTATCGGTAAGTGAGCGGGCACGCTGCGGTGGAGAGCGGGTACCATCGGTGAGGGCGGCCACGCTGCGAGTGGAGAGCGGGTGCCATCGGTAAGGGAGCGGCCACGCTGCGAGTGGAGAGCGGGTACCATCGGTAAGGGAGCGGCCACGCTGCGGTGGAGAGCGGGTGCCATCGGTAAGGGAGCGGCCACGCTGCGAGTGGAGAGCGGGTGCCATCGGTAAGTGAGCGGGCACGCTGCGAGTGGAGAGCGGATGCTATCGGTAAGTGAGCGGGCACGCTGCGAGTGGAGAGCGGATGCTATCGGTAAGTGAGCGGCCACGCTGCGAGTGGAGAGCGGGTGCCATCGGTAAGGGCGGGCAGCGGGCACGCTGCGAGTGGAGAGCGGGTAGCCACGCTGCGGTAAGGGAGCGGCCGGTACGCTGCTGCGAGTGGAGAGCGGGTACCATCGGTAAGGGCGGCCACGCTGCGACGCTGCGTGCCATCGGAGAGCGGCCACGCTGCCATCGGTAAGGGAGCGGCCACGCTGCGAGTGGAGAGCGGGTGCCATCGGTAAGGGAGCGGCCACGCTGCGAGTGGAGAGCGGGTGCCATCGGTAAGGGAGCGGCCACGCTGCGAGTGGAGAGCGGGTGCCACGGTGCGAGCGGCCACGCTGCGAGTGGAGGCGGGTGCCATCGGTAAGGGAGCGGCCACGCTGCGAGTGGAGAGCGGGTGCCATCGGTAAGGGAGCGGCCACGCTGCGAGTGGAGAGCGGGGCCACGCTACCATCGGTGAGGGGCGGCCACGCTGCGAGTGGAGAGCGGGTGCCATCGGTGAGGGAGCGGCCACGCTGCGGGTGGAGCGGGTGCCAGAGCGGGCGGGCACGCTGCGGTGGAGAGCGGATGCTATCGGTAAGTGAGCGGGCACGCTGCGAGTGAGCGGATGGGTACGGGCACGCTGCGGTGGAGAGCGGGTACCATCGGTAAGGGAGCCACGCTGCGAGTGGAGAGCGGGTACCATCGGTAAGGGAGCGGCCACGCTGCGAGTGGAGAGCGGGTGCCATCGGTAAGGGAGCGGCCACGCTGCGAGTGGAGAGCGGGTACCATCGGTAAGGGAGCGGCCACGCTGCGAGTGGAGAGCGGGTGCCATCGGTAAGGGAGCGGCCACGCTGCGAGTGGAGAGCGGGTGCCATCGGTAAGTGAGCGGGCACGCTGCGAGTGGAGAGCGGATGCTATCGGTAAGTGAGCGGGCACGCTGCGAGTGGAGAGCGGGTACCATCGGTAAGGGAGCGGCCACGCTGCGAGTGGAGAGCGGGTGCCATCGGTAAGGGAGCGGCCACGCTGCGAGTGGAGAGCGGATGCTATCGGTAAGTGAGCGGCCACGCTGCGAGTGGAGAGCGGATGCTATCGGTAAGTGAGCGGGCACGCTGCGAGTGGAGAGCGGGTGCCATCGGTAAGTGAGCGGCCACGCTGCGAGTGGAGAGCGGGTACCATCGGTAAGGGAGCGGGCACGCTGCGAGTGGAGAGCGGATGCTATCGGTAAGTGAGCGGGCACGCTGCGAGTGGAGAGCGGGTACCATCGGTAAGGGAGCGGCCACGCTGCGAGTGGAGAGCGGGTGCCATCGGTAAGGGCGGCCACGCTGCGAGTGGAGAGCGGATGCTATCGGTAAGTGAGCGGGCACGCTGCGAGTGGAGAGCGGGTACCATCGGTAAGGGAGCGGCCACGCTGCGAGTGGAGAGCGGGTGCCATCGGTAAGGAGCGGCCACGCTGCGAGTGGAGAGCGGGTGCCATCGGTAAGTGAGCGGGCACGCTGCGGTGGAGAGCGATGCTATCGGTAAGTGAGCGGGCACGCTGCGAGTGGAGAGCGGCATGCTATCGGTAAGTGAGCGGCACGCTGCGAGTGGAGAGCGGGTACCATCGGTGAGGGAGCGGCCACGCTGCGAGTGGAGAGCGGGTGCCATCGGTAAGGGAGCGGCCACGCTGCGAGTGGAGAGCGGGTGCCATCGGTAAGTGAGCGGGCACGCTGCGAGTGGAGAGCGGATGCTATCGGTAAGTGAGCGGGCACGCTGCGAGTGGAGAGCGGGTACCATCGGTAAGGGAGCGGCCACGCTGCGAGTGGAGAGCGGGTGCCATCGGTAAGGGAGCGGCCACGCTGCGAGTGGAGAGCGGGTACCATCGGTAAGTGAGCGGGCACGCTGCGAGTGGAGAGCGGGTACCATCGGTAAGGGAGCGGGCACGCTGCGAGTGGAGAGCGGGTGCCATCGGTAAGGGAGCGGCCACGCTGCGAGTGGAGAGCGGGTGCCATCGGTAAGTGAGCGGGCACGCTGCGAGTGGAGAGCGGGTACCATCGGTAAGGGAGCGGGCACGCTGCGAGTGGAGAGCGGATGCTATCGGTAAGTGAGCGGGCACGCTGCGAGTGGAGAGCGGGTACCATCGGTAAGGGAGCGGCCACGCTGCGAGTGGAGAGCGGGTACCATCGGTAAGGGAGCGGGCACGCTGCGAGTGGAGAGCGGGTACCATCGGTAAGGGAGCGGGCACGCTGCGAGTGGAGAGCGGATGCTATCGGTAAGTGAGCGGCCACGCTGCGAGTGGAGAGCGGGTACCATCGGTAAGGGAGCGGCCACGCTGCGAGTGGAGAGCGGGTACCATCGGTAAGGGAGCGGCCACGCTGCGAGTGGAGAGCGGGTACCATCGGTAAGGGAGCGGCCACGCTGCGAGTGGAGAGCGGGTACCATCGGTAAGTGAGCGGCCACGCTGCGAGTGGAGAGCGGGTACCATCGGTAAGGGAGCGGGCACGCTGCGAGTGGAGAGCGGGTGCCATCGGTAAGTGAGCGGGCACGCTGCGAGTGGAGAGCGGGTACCATCGGTAAGGGAGCGGCCACGCTGCGAGTGGAGAGCGGGTACCATCGGTAAGTGAGCGGCCACGCTGCGAGTAGCGAGTGGTTACCATCGGGAAGGGCGCAGCTACGCCGCGAGCGGCGAGCGGATACTATCAGTACGAGCGAGGCCATGTTGCCGACAGAGAGCGGTTGCCATCGGCACGGTTGCGGCGGCGCTGCCGGCGGACTTTGCAGAATCCTACCAATTAAAAAGGTGTTTGAGATCTGTGTCTATGGCGGCAGCTTTTGAAAAAAAAACGCTGGTATAAGTCGTCCAGTGGTGAGAATCTAATTCAGACCTAAATAGCGGCTAACAACTGTCTGCGAGGAACCAAACTTCTCTTTTGCTATTCCGTTCTAACTTATACAATGCAGTTATGTTTACCAGTTATTTCCCTCGTTACATTTAGAAGTATATTGTTGTGTGCAGAAATCTCTCACAATAATTGGCGATATTTTGTCATCTTCCCGCTTGGAGTCCGACCCGACCCTCGACCGCGGGAAGGACCTTAACATTATGATTTACTTTCAGACGTAAGATCCGTGCTCGTGGAATTAATAACCAGACAGATTCGATCACAACATTATTATGTTGCTGCCTCAGAAATCTGATTATACCTACTGCTAGTATAATTAAGCTACTAATATTATAAATGATTGGGTTTTAGATGTTTGCTGATCCATCATGTTGTAAAAACGGGACGGATCAGACTGAAATATAAAACATTTTAACCCTCTTTAATTTTTATCCCGAAAAATTTAAACCGCTGGACGCTCTTCATCATGAATCGCATTGTCGCTTATCATCGGACGAGAAGACGCTTAAGTCCCCAAGTCTATTGTTAGAAGAATTGCATGGCACTGTGCTGTGAGCAGGCGTGTTGACATCACCATGTTTGGCACATCCCGTTACAGTATTCTACATAAAGTGATATTCCATTTAGGCAAAGTCTGCATTTAGACTTCGCCTAAATTGAATTGCCCATTAGCCACTAGTAGCCCTATACGTATAAGGTATAGAGCTATGTAGTTCACTTGCCCCAATAATGTTATTATAGTGGCTATTGAGCGTAGATTGCTCATACGTAACATTAAGTCGGTCGTTATCCGCGCGCAGGTTTTAGATATTTGGTCACGAACAAGTTTGATTGCACCCTGGGACACGCTGCTCTAATTATATCAAAATGCCAAGTAGATTGAAGCCAGAGCTTTGTACCACCGCGGCCACGACCGGACCTCGTTCGCGGGGTATTTTTCGCAACGCCGCATATTTATAGCCGTAATTACGTCCTCTCGCTGCGCTGTACGCCGTCTGTCAAGCTTCCCACCAGCCGCTAACATTTCACGACTAAAGCCCGCCATTCCCGGCACCCCATCTGTCTCGGCTGCGACTCCGCCGCGTTCCCGCGCCCTATTTGGCAGTAGGTTAGTTACGCGCGTATCGATCGCAGTAAATCGTCGCGTCGCGGTCACGTGTCGCGGCGTGAATGGCCCGCTTTATTGTGGGTAATGGGTGTCGGAATAATGCGTACAAGGCGATCGGGAAACGGGATTTATAGGATTTGCTCAGATTCAGAGATTTGGGACAAATGGGGCGATAAATATACGTCAGACGCAGACCGCGGCCGCTCGCTGTGACGACAGCTACGTCAAACGACGTGAGAAATTTCATGGGACTGAAGCGATCATTAACTCACTGAAACACAAAAATCACAGCTTAGGTACCTAATAATTGCATCTCAGCGGGAAAATGGTACAATCAAAGAGTTTACATTTGTGTACTTATTTTTATTCAAGGTTGCAATCCGGAAGAATGGCGTGAATTACCAGCTCTTGATGGATATCCAGGATATAATCTCCTTAGTTTTGGAAACTCAGTCAGTATACCATACATTTCTCTAACGGAAATATAGGACCCAGGATAAATCTCGGAAACTGATCCACGTATCCATAAATTTAAAAGGCCGTGAATAGGCATTGGTGCATTACATATGCTTTATATTAAATTAGCGCTTTTTATCATAAAAAAACGGAAAAGGTAACTGCGTGTGTGACACCACGGGACACTGTTAGTTTCTTACATTAATAGCATTATATGAACTATATGTTCCGATAGAGCAAGTTCGCATAGTTTGGGAGTAGTTAGTGTTGTAATAGCCGCATAATTGAGCTGCAATTGTTGTGTCCAATTTCCGTTGCGTGCGGTGAGAATGAAGTAACAATAGGGACCGGCGCAGGCGCAGGCGCGGCGACTAATTGTGGAGCGACACCTGACGCCGCGCTGTCTGTGATATACCTTTTGTATTGGTAGGCGGGCTGTTTTCCGCAACTCGACGTCTCGATGCGCCTGTTGCGCGTGTGTGTGAGGGAATGTGTATGTGTGTGGGAAGTGGGCTTCACTCCCGCCAACCCAGCTCCAGCAGGAAGCCCAGCATCTTCTTCACGTTGCCGCATGCTTCGCGGAGCGTCCCCGGTGTGCCCAGGAACTTCGCCCGATGAGCCGCCACTCCCGTGCACTCCGTGAGCACATGAGCGGCCGTTTCTTCAGCCTCAAGGCAAGCTCTGCTCTGCTCTGTAATACCTAGTGTGAATAGGTGGTTATTGTATCAACCGTGATCTGTCAGTGCGCCTGCATGTTCTATATACATATTTCTATTCTGTGGACCTACTGAACGAGCTGCTATCCAAGGCAGGCCGCTGAGCCGCTCGCAATACACCCGACAATATACATATTTATACCGTGGCCCAGTATTAGTACAAAACAACCGAGAGACCATTTGCTGCCTGTCTTGTTTGCTAACTGGAGCGATTTATTTCCATTAATACTCTAAATATTATTAGTATACCTAGCAAGAGACGTGTGGGTTAGAATCATGACATTTTCGAATGGACAGTGAATATGTTTATTCTGGGTTCGCGCTCCATCGTAGACTTCATTATTACTTGACACTAGGTATACTCGTAAGTGGTTTAGTCAAACTTGCGATGTGGTTCACTACATTACCTTACCGTACCTAACACGTACTATAAAATTACCCTACTAATAATATTACATGTAAATGCAAAAAAAATGTTTGTGTTTGAATGGTTGTTGCTCAATTGCGACGGAGTGACGGATCGGATGAACGGATCGGTTTAAAAATTGGAACAAAGATTGATTATAGTCAAGAATAACACAAGGTACAAGTCTTTGTCGAGAAAGAACGACTGAGTGCGAGGAGCCGCTAGGTTCTGCTTGGTTGACATATTCAACAAATCTACCGCTCATATTTGACATTTTGTGGCGATGTTTGAACCTGATAGCAAACAACCAGCCTGTCCTAAATAGATAATAGATCCACGTAGCTATTGGAACATGAGGAGTCCAAATAATTACTAGCACTGCGCTGCGCTCGTCACCCAGAGATCTAAGATGTTATATCTCTAAGCCCTGTAATTTCTCTGGAAACATTGTCCTTCAAACCAGAACAAAGTAATCTGTGCACATTATTACTTGGCGGTAGAATTACTGGCAAAGGTGTGGTACTTCCCCAGGCGGACTCTGCTAAGAGTCCTACCACTACTAAGCGTTCGCCTTTTGTGTTCAGGTATTGTTGATTCGTGTGATGTTGTTGGTGAACTTTGTTATGTGACGCCGATATAGAGTATTGTATTGTAATGTACAGTTAATATGTAGTAGGGGAATATTGTGAGTCCGGGATAGGGAAAGGTTATCAGCAGATTGAACGCGCTGCAGAACGCACCGCGATATGATCGCGGGTGCGGACACCGTCGGCGCCGATCGCCGCGATTTATCGCACACGACCGCGTGATTTGGGAGGGAAATCGCGCGATCGGCCGAGATAGAGTGTTGCCACTATTGTGTATCAGCTGTGTTCCGGGGATTCTATTACACTATCTTAATCTGATAATCTTACGCAGTACGCAGTTATATTAGTAAAAAGCATTCACATAAGCGAAAAGACCTATTGTACATTGTAAATACCCAAAATTTGGTACGAGCAAGCTTTCGGAATGTAATAAGGCTGTAAAAGCGTCTCCTGAGTGTTTTTTCCACCGTGGTTACAATATGGGTATCTGGAGGTTAAGATTTCATCTAGGTAAGTGCGACTTTATACATCACAAACGAACATTTCTTTTTTACAGATGTTTTCTCAGATGTTTGGACTACGGCAGCATGTTTCCAAGTTTGCGTCGGTTATTACTCCAAGACGTGAGAGAGGTGAACCGACAGACAACATCGCTCGCTGCAAATATTAATAGGAGCCGTTCTGAAGTTAATCGCGGTCGTGATTATACGCTACGAGGAGCGCTCACCGGTCAAAGAAAACTCAATCTATAGCTCTACTTACCTCTGCTGCTGTAACAATCACTTCATGTTTTCACTGCTGGGGTTCGGGACTTTTCTGTACAAAAAGAGAGTCAGGGACATATTCCACTACGCTGAACAAGTGCAGACAGATAGAAACAATTTATTATGTATGTGCACGACGAAAACTACATGCAATTAACAAACACGAACAATGACTTATATTTAGTGCCATGAACGGCTTTATCGATAATACTGATATCTGCCAAACAACCTTTAATAGCGGGAAACGCAAGCAAACCAGAATTGTGAGAGTGCAGGTGGCTGGAGTACTACGTATACATCTAAATTTGATCAAATACTCAGAAGTGCAAGCACGGTGTGATTTTTTTTAATTGTGAGGTTGTACACTTCAGAATTTTAAAATTATACTTTCTTGCTTTAATCTACCACGACTTCTGCTGATGTACCTATAATATACTTACATATCTAAACTATTATTGTAAGGAAGGATTTGATTTACTACGCAAAAACTACTGGACCGATTTCACCACTAGATAGCTACATTTTGTATTGAGTGTTATAAGCTACTCGTATATTGTAATTTCAAAAAAATAGGGCTGCCTGCCTAAAATGGAACGACGGAACCCAAGACACAGATGAAGAAATAGTTACCCCAAGGTATCAAAATTTAACGGGTTCAGTAACTACGCGTGTGAAGACGCGGGATGCTATTTTACACATCGTTAGTTCTATCCTTAGATGCACAGTAAACAGAATTATCATATAACTCAGTAAATATGTACAGATAACTCAGGTTGTCTAAGTCTAATGAGAACATTCAGATCGTCGATGTCGGCCGCTAAGCACGAGACAGCTAATTTATTTCCCTCCGTCCCGTCTCGTCCCGTCACTGTCCCGTCACTGTCCGGAGCCGGACGTGTCACGGCAGACACCTCACAGGACACACTATATTACAAACTTTACATCTCGCATCCATTTTAATCCGAGCACTGACGAGTTGCCGGCTCCGTTCTCGATGCATATAATTTCGCGCCATTTCGCACGGTCTGCACCCTGTCTTATATTTTACAGTTGCCAACTTACGTATTCACTTTATCTATGTCTTGTTGCGATGGTTGAGAGTTGAAATTCAATTGCAACATGTGATTTAGGTAGTAAAAGTCGTGTTATGAATGTAGACAGGCCGTTTACTGCGGTTATCACGCGAATGCGCGCACAATACGATAGTACGATACGAAACTCCTGCGCAGGTTAACTCCAACCAAGATATCATCGTCATCAATATATATAGCCTCAGATATGACCTTTCTTATAATAGGCTTCTCATCCAGAAGATTATGACAAACTATGTAACATTAGCGGCCTTTTCTGTCTATTTTGTCTTAGGCTATCTGTCTCTATGTTAGATTGGTCGATTTAAAATCTCGTCACCAGATCCCATCTACCTCATTTTTGTGCGACAGATTCATTTTCTTACTTCCTACAGTGAGAGGACGAGCATATGTGCTTAAGAATAAGCAACACGTCTGCCCGAAACAATACAGTGTCACTCAGTAATTTAAAAACGTAGCATTCAAATTACACCGTTGTTGTGTAATTCGCTAACAATTTATCAATTTGTATAGTACACATGGCACATGATATGATGTTGGGCCGATCTTTGAATTGGTCACTTTGTAATAAGTCCAGCACATCGTGACGCCGACACTTCGTTATTCACCAGATTGTTCTACGTTAACGTAGGGCTATTTGGCCAACGATACTTGGACAATCGTATGTGGAGGGTGTCCAAGGTCATAGCGAATGTAAGATTAGGTTTTTTTTTTCTCTGCCATCATTTACTTTTATGACGGCTTTGTGAACTTTACTCATAATGTCAAAATATTTATTTTATGCGAATTATTTATGAGATTAGTAACAGTTTTAATTTACAAAAAAACTACCAAAGTCATTAATTAATTCCCATGACATCATATTTTTCAAATCCAAAAATAGTTCGAAGAATCCCGCTGCATGAAATATCTCCTTACCCATTTTTCTAAAAAAAACATTTGTAGCTCAAAAAAACCAACATCGTTCCATGGTTGACGTTCCAAAGGCGCAAAAAAATGTGTTTTGTCTCTACTTTTATGATAAAAGCCAAACTGGATGCGGCACATGAGTGGGTTCTTCTCAATGGTTACAATCTTGGTGTCTTCAAATCGAGAGTGATCCGTTTCGTCTAGGTAAGCAAGTTCCAGCGGAGACCGCATCGTCGCTTAACATCAAACGAAATAGCGGTGAAATATAAACCCATAATAATTAAAATGAAATGAAACGTTATCATCGGTATATTATTCTACGTTGTTCTAGTATATCAAAATTCAATACACTATAAAATATGTTACTATAATAAATAAAATAAATAAATAAATATTGGTGGACAATTCACACAATACTATCTGACCCCAAACTAAGCAAAGCTTGTGTGATGGCAGCCAGATAGCTGATATAATACTTATATAGTTTTAAATACATACTTATTATACATAGAAACACCCAGACACAGTGCAAACATTTGAATTCTTCACACAAATATTTGCACTGGGTGGGGATCGAACCCACGACCCTCGGCTTCGCAGGCAGAGTTACTACCTACTAAGCCACTAGGGCAGTCAATGTGTCACTACATGGGCTAAGCACTGTTGGGTACAAGGCGTTCAGTTTTGGAAACAAAATAGCAAATTATTTAAAAAAAAAAAAAAAAAAAGCATTGTTAGTGTCATCAATGTCAAAAGATAAGGTTAATATGATAGACTCAAGTGAGTTTGATAATGAGCTTAGTTGAGACTTAATTTCTAATTTGTCATTGCTATTATTCGCACATCACGATATGACCGCACAAACCACGAATTGCCAACGTTTCAAGAAATGACAGCCATTCTGTGATCTTGCCAATTTAACGCAACCTCTGACATATTTTAAATACAACATAGTCCACTGTCGTCTAATTTCCAAGCATTTGGAAAGGTTTGCTTGAAAGTAGTTCAGCAATAGAGAGTTGCATAATCCGCTCGGCGCGCGGCATCCGTCTTCCTTACTGTCGTCGCGTTGACACCTCAATTTATGCCTCACAGCGATTCCGCGTCCTGCGTTTTATGAGACCGCGTCGTCGCCGCATTGTCGCGCGCCGCGGGAGTCGCGCGGCTTTTGTCGTGCGTGTGGATTAGCCCCTTACAGACGGCTCGCTAATGCAGCTCGCTATTTCGCCTTACAGCTCCTCTGTGCCGCACATTTATTTATCGTTATATTCTAAACGATTTTTGTAACGAAGTTGCTTACTTCTCAACTGGAAGAGTTTGGGGTTTTGCTGCGCGACGCAACTGTAAAAAATGTGAGACTAGAACCGGAAAAAATACATAACGACGTAACGGAAGTAATGCGTAGCAACTGCTCGTGACCAGTGTCGACGAGTTTGTTTTTCAGATGATTGTGTCATAAATAATAAAAGAGCAATTTGTTTTGCGAACTGTGTTGCTTCTATACTATGCGCAGAAACTTCGTTCCTACCTGGGGTCCCATGACACCATATCTTTTTTTAAATCCTTAGACTTGCTCTAACAGTTAAATTTAGCCGTAAAACATGTTTTACGGAATTTCTTTTCACGTTTTTCACGCAAAATATTCATAGCGAAAAAAAAAAATGTTAGTCTTTGTAACCGAATTAAACAAATAATACTATTTTTAACTCAAAACTGATCCAAACATTGTCGAAATACTATTATTAATTTAAACATTTTGTTGTTTTTAAAGTGTAGTTTTGTATGGTACAAAGAAGAAGAGGTATTAAACAAATTCAACGTTGATCTCGTAATAAAAGTACTTTCACACTGGCGTCTTTTGATTTTGTGCACATTCTATACAACCCAGTGCTTTTTGTTCTGCACTATTATTTCGTTACAAATAAACAGACATCAGGACACGCATGTTGCGATGTTCCCCGGCGGATTAAGGGCGGCGTCACACCGGCGGGGGCCGTCCGCCGCTCCGCGCGGACTGTGGCTAATTTGAATAATTCCGCACGCAGATGATTTATAATTGAAGTCGCTGCTGATGTTCATTCTCTGCATCGGATCGAAATACTCCAAAGAGAAAATGTCAAGGCAGTAAAGTTCTCAATAAATAAAGCTTATTTATATTATAGGTTGTTTATATAGTGAATAGTTCATATATAGTGGATAGCTTAATAGTTTGTCAGACACGGTTAGATAATCATTCATGTCTCAGTTTGTACTTGTAGTTTTGTTTTATTTAAAAAAAAATGTTTTCTATTTAGACGTTTGTTTCACATTATAATAACTGCCTAAAAGTGTTATTTTTAATCATAAATAATTTATAGTCTAACTGTAACGAATTTATTGTTCGAAATTTCGCACTCGAGCTCCAAGATACAAGTCTTGCACTTAGTTTGGAGCTCACTGCTAATCAACAAATGTATATTGTTTAGTCAATTCTGATTTTAATTCTGTTAAAGTGTGTAACCATGTTTCTGGAAATAAATTATTCTTATTCTTATTTGACATTTTAGACATACCGATTTACTCAAACGGCGAAAATTTGCAACTCTCGGAAGTGGTGACGTATTTGAGACGTTAGCCGTTGAAACATTGGGCCCCGTGGGGACCGACAGCTCATCTCATTTTCTAAAGCCTTTCCGAGCGCTTGTTTGACGCGACGCGTGACCAAAATGCTGGCTTTTATTTGGCTCAATGAATAAGCATTGCTATTCACGATGGTAATGCCGCCAGCATGCTGGCACGGTAATGTTTTCACAGTTTGATTCCTGCAATCACGTATCGTATTGGATAAGTAACGGCTAGACTAGACGGGAGAGTGGCGCCCTCCGATCCGGACACCCCGGGTTCGAACCCCACACGCACCACTGTCTTTTCGAAGTCATGTGCGTAATGCCACTAACTTAAAACGGTGAAGGAAAACATCGTGAGGAAACCGGCATGCACCTTTCGAAGTCATGTGTCATCCAACAACCCGCACTGGGCCAGCGTGGTGTATTATGGCCTTAACTCTCTCCTTGCGAGAGAAGGCTCGAGTCCCAGCAGTGGGAACATTTAGTGGGCTGTTGATGAATAATGTATCGTATCAGCCGATCAAGTGGGATTGATCTGTGAAGTACACATACATTGTAATTTGTAACGGCACATAGGTTCATAGGCATTCCTTAGGTTAGTAATTTACCGAACTTACAGTTCTATGCAGACGACGTCGGCGACAACAACCAACTTGGTTTTTAAAATATAGTATCTACGAGTATATTATCTCGTACCTACTTGTGTAGTAGTTTTGTATAAGTAGCCCACTTTGCAGTCCCATTGCTGGGTCTCGAAGCCTATTCTCACAATGTCAAGTTAAGCTCATAAACCACCTTCCTGGTCAAATGCGAGACGGCGCACTCTTGGTGCACGCCGGTCTCCTTACGATATTTTCCTCCATCGTCAAAGCCAGTAGCGACGACAAGAAGAAAAAAAAACTAATTAGTTCGAACTGACGAAGATTTAAATATATTGCGCAGTATAAGTACAATTATTTTTTCTTTTGTTTCACTAATAATTTTTTTTGTATTTCTATTCAAATCAAAATAAACACAGCGACACAGCCGTGAAGATCAGCTGACTGTATTTTTCTCGCTCTGGCACATTCGGCGGTCACGAGGTCACCCGATCGAGCCTTTCCCTCCACAGTGTGACGGATCAGCCTCACTTACTGCCCACGGCAGGATCTGTGTGCGGTGCGCCTAAAGATAATTACACTTTCAAAAAAAAAGAGTTGCTTCCAGGATTCGAACCTATTACCTCACGATTGTATCTGATTTCACAATTGTCGTTCTAACCACTGTAACTTTTACGCGTCATACTTGCTTAATTTAGTCTATCCAAAGTTAAATGTTGTTTCTTGATTACACCCCTGATTAAAGAGTTGAAATCTCAATCGTCCGAGGGACGCGGGCGGGGGCGGGGAGGGGAGGCTGCCGTTTAAATAAACTATAATAAATACTCCGATTCTCTCAATCAGTTCCCGGAATGTACGTAATGACGTGGGCGGGACAGGTGCCTGCGCGCTCGCACCGCCGGCAGTAACGCAGCTCGGGACAAACCGCGCTCTCTAACTCAAACTCTTCCACCGCCTAACTAAATCAATTTTGGCTTTGGTATTGATGTCTCTATGATTTCAAGCTACAGACAAGAGATCAATATCAAATCTAATACAACGTCAGTTGTTTGTCGTTGTATTGCTTACCATCAGGCACATTCCTACTCGTCTCGTTATTCTTTACTAAAAATTATGAAAACAACGCGGGTGAAGCCGTAGAGCGCTGCTAGTCTGGGATAAGTCTTCCAAGCATGGTCGTCTAGATTAGTATTACCAGCATGGTTATCGGGGGACACGGCAGTGCCCGCGCCAAGTCAGGCGCGAAGCAAACACTGCTGTACCGTCGTTTACTGAAACCATTTCTTCTCATTTTCAGGCCCTTATTTGATCTAGATTGGTTTTCTAAGCATGACTATCTAGTAGTGGGTAGGCCCCGAGTTCACCCGAACATTTTTTTATTTACGAGCGACGATGAGCGACGATGAGCCTCTTTCACAGTCCACAAATAATCTGTGCGTCAAAAGTTGTGTTCACTTCAAAAAGTTAATCGGTACACCCTCCGTACTCCAAACGCGCTCAAAGCTTCCACGTGCTAAACAACTATTTAATCATCTTTATTCACGCCACTACAAACAATAAGATAGCAAAAAATCAGTCGAGCAATGAACTTTCTTCCATTTTTTTTCAGCCATCAGGCTAGACGAGGTTACAGATTTACAACGCAATTCGAACAATTCAAATTCGGAATACCAATTCCTGTCTCTGTCATTCTAAACAGATAAGACAAAGACCGAGAAGTTTAAGTTCAATCCTTTTGCGTTGTGAATCAGGATACAGATTGAGGTATGGTTGTGTACTGGCGAGCGCGCGTAGTGCGTCGCGCGGAGATGATTACGAGAGCGGGGCTGCGGCGCGCAGGACTCGGGGTCGGCGACCCCGCGCTGCGCCTGCGCAGGTTTTTGTACTGTTTCCTGCCGCCGGCCACACCGCGCCACCGGTGCCCGCCGGGGAAACTGAGGACAGCGGAACAGGATATAAGCTAATTCAATTAAAGATTTAAAACAAACCCGAAAAATTGTGCAGGCGGCCATTTTGGATAAAAAAATTGTCATAGTGTATTGTAATAGCCAAGCCATTTTATTTAATGCCCATATTAATAATAAACATTGGTCGACAATTCACGCACAACCCCATCTGACCCCAAACTAAGCAAAGCTTGTACTATGGCGGCCAGATAGCTGATATGATACTCATATAGTTTTTATATACATACTTATTATACATAGAATACACCCAGACACAGTACAAATATTTGGAATCATCACACAAACATTTGCACTGGGTGGGATTCGAACCCACGACCCTCGACGACCCAGGCAGAGTTACTCTCTCGTACTACCCAAACTTAGACCTAATGAGAAGTTTACCGGTTTTGGAAGATGTGCGAGCAAATACTTTAACTGAAACGATATTTGCATTAACACGTTCGCTGCGTGCGACCGTTGGTGCGTGCGGCCGGACACGTTTAGAGGCTCGTACATTTGTAGACGTGTGAATTAATTAATTTAATCGACAAATATGTGGGAGCGTTGAACTAAAAACTAACGTTTGCTGAAGTCTTTTGTAAAAGTTTCGAATCGCAATTTGCAAATATTTTGCTATTATTTTAATTTATTGTAAATAAACACGATTGATCACAACATTTATTAAATAAAAATGATTTTTATTTAATAAATGAGATAAGTGGATAAACTACAGCCAAAACTTCATTCTTAGAATCTGATTCAGATTAGATTACGAAGACGTAAAGAAGATTTTGGTGTAAGAAACAGCATATTACATATTACTGAAGCATCAAATGAACACAATCCGAGCTACGCTGGGAGCTTGCTAAGATTAAAACGAGCAAAGGTGAGCCGTGTCAGTAAGCGAACAGAATGGCGGTCCTACTCGGCGTCCGCAGGATCGCAGGTAAATGAAATCATCTATCATTGACAGCCGCGCAAATCTAGATAGGTCGGCTGAACCGAGCCTGATGCATTTGTCTTTACTGCGCAATCATTTGCATTGTAACATTCAACTTCAATAAAGTTTTAGTATTTTATTATTTTGTAGTGATAGAATACTTGTACTGTAGCAATGTTTCCAGAAAAAAATGTAGGACCATTACATTTACATTTATCTTTAGAAGACAGTGCAGTTATGGGCAGTGATTTGGAATCTCCGTATTAAAATGGCTGCGTGACACTGTGATTTTAGTTTTGCTTAGGTACTAACCGCCAGTAGCATGTTTTGTTCGTCCCATCACTCAATACTATACAAGGAAACTGTATAGGTACTATGTATGCACCCAAAAAGTTGAATACTTCTTCTCCTTCCTTATTCATCAAATGTCTAATGTCTAATTTTAATCATACAATAGATATTATTTTTGATACAAGAAGCATTAACCTAAAGTTAGTTATAATACGAGTAATTACTAAAAAGTTGAGTGTTTCAGGATAAGAATAGTTGGTCTGAGAGTTGAGTAGGATGTCGGTGTTTCGAGACGGAACACATCGTAAAATGTACTCTCATCGTTTTTGCCTAACGTGACAACAGAAATATAACTTCGACGGTGTAGTGCGTAGTAGTGTGCACCGCGGTCAGGATAAGCGTAAATCTAGATTACCAGGCGCGGCGGGGCGCCGGCCGCGGGCTCCGTGCCTTATCCAGGAAACTCCGTCACTTATTTTAATTTCAGTCTATTTTTTTGTTTTATAAACTTGAGTTGATGTTGTTAATGTTAAGTGACGATGCGGTCTGCCATGAAGGGGGAAAATATGAAGGAATACCTAAAAATATCGATTCACTCATGATTTGAGAATACTAAGACTGTAAACATCAGGAAAAAACACTTTAGCAACGCAGTCCAAAGCTAAAACGTTCTTCTCACAAAAGCAGAGTCAAACCTTTTTCAAGTCTTTGGAACGTTAACCTTGAAACGATGACGTTATTTCGAGCTACGAACAGTGCGATACAAAAATGGGCAAGGTGGTATTGGTATTAGATTGCACTGATCAATTGGTACACTCTCCGAAGTGTGTTCGATAAACACCTGATAAACTCAAGACATTGAAGCCTTTTTCGATCAAGAGTGTTGTGTCCATTGTAATCATCAATGAAACAGTCTGTGTTTTGCTAATTATGTTGCCTACTAGTTCCTAGTACCCGTGCTGGCTTCTTGTGCTCTTACACCCAATCAGCCCCCTGTGACGTATGGTATCCCTGAATGAAAGCGATAGACGCGCACGATCCCAGCGCGCAAATAACGCGCAAAAAATCGTCACGCGCGCCACAGCCGCCTAATGAGCGCCTTGCACGGAAACCTACCGCTTAATAGGCGCAAATGTCGAGGATAAATCGATGTCTATACTTTTTACTGGCTTGTGATGGGACTGGACTCCTGTGCGCTTTCATTCATGAGGGAAATCAACATTTTAACACTTCTTACATGGCCTCGGTACCGTTGGTCATGGTGTCAGCAGACACGGCGTGTAAGAAATGTTGTTGTGAATATTTCTTACACACATAAACGATGGGCTGTTTTAAGTTTTTACGTGTCTGTGCGTGTGTGTGTCTGTCTGTGGCATAGTAGCCTCGTAGCTTCCAAATAGATGCATTGATTTAGGTTGAGATTTTTTTGTGTGAAAGTTGAACTATTCTAATAAGTATAACAATAAGTATGTATTTATAACTATATAAGTATCACATCAGCTATCTGGCCGCCATATTACAAGCTTTGCTTAGTTTGGGGTCAGATGGTGTTGTGTGTGAATTGTCCACCAATATTTATTTATTCTGGAGTGTACTTTGGAGTGTTTTAAACGTAGATAACGTTTGATGGAATTCGGCCGAAAATGATCCAAATTGCCGCATGATATAAACGAGTGTTTACCTCTCTTGTAAATCAATGACTCTGCAACGAAGTAAAGAAATGCAGGGTAGTTAGTGATCGTAAGTTCGATTCCCATAGATACCGATACTTGTTTTGTGTGTAGATTTTTCTGTCTTTTGTAAGTTTTTTTAATTTGTAGGTAGTGTGTTAACTATCTTGTTTCTATTATTAAAAGCTTTGCTGCTTGGGGCCTGATCTGTAGTATAACCAACAGTACTGAGTATTCGTCTTTGGAACTTAAGGTAATTTTCGACAATTACATTAATTACTAAACCGCTTTGAGAGATCTTTCATAATTTATTATTTATTCATTTTAAAACGGCAAACAATGAAGACGTACAACATTTTAACAGCATCAGTGTTCTCACATCACATCATTTGGAAATCTGGCTATTCAAACCTTAATGTAGGATAGTCTAGCGGACGTGGCAGGAAACACATTCCATATATTTTGGTAATGTGTCACCACAAATTCTGTGTACACGTACGGACCAGTCCTGGGCCATCGTCGTCATCGCCAGCTTACTCTACTTCCCAAAACAGAGTCGTCAACAAGGTCAGGGTCACCCCGGTCGCCGCTTGAGAACCGCGCCTGCGCGCTGACACAATGCAAACCCATATCCATTCGTTAATCAAGCCCAATTAACCAGCCAGCTCCAATTAATATTAATGACTCACACGTTTTGTCATACGAAAGTAACGAATGTAATTAAATACTTCTTAAACACTTATAATAAGACGTTTTACTGATGTTTGAGTTGGTTTGCGCTGCCCTGGGGTGTATAATTCGATATAAGTTATGATCACCACAGGCTTGTACGCTGAAGAAACCCGGCGCAAAGAAAAAGTTTCAACAAAAATATACCTACGTGAACCCGCCCTTGGAGACCCAGAGCCGCGAGGAGACGACTTAGAAAATAGCAAAATCGGACTAAATACCACTAGAATTAGACTGAAAATGTTCTTACTCCTCCATAACGTGGAGGGCGTATCATGCGCCCATTACTTAAAAACTTTTAACATTTATAATATAATTTTATGGACTATATTATTAATTTTCATCTTATAATTTTAATTTTTCAAAATTTTATATATATTTTTTTTAATTTTATTAATTTTAATTTGTTAATTCAATTCATTTTAATGTAATTATTATTGTTTTATTCAATTTAAAGTACTATGAATTTATAATCTGGTAATTATAATCTGGAATAAATTACTTTCATTTAATTTCATATTTTCCTTTCCTTCCCCTAATGCAAGTTCGTCATATGTTAGAAAAGAAACCAAAATTACAAAGGTCATGTAACCTGAAGAGTGCAAAGTTGCAAAATTTTTAATTAAAAAAAAAACATCCCTCTTTGTATGAAAATGCCCTGAATTCCAATAGTTAGAACGTAATATGGTCTCAACATTAAAATAAATTGATAATGCTTTGAAATCTGTTATAATACGTGAAAACAGGCTAAACACATTCATTTTAACTAAAATTAAGAATGAAATCATTATATTATGATTATTGCCAAACGCTGTTTTAAACTTTCTGACAAAAAATTAAATTTAATTTCAATTGTTGAACTCGTTGGACGGCACATATCACATATAATTATGTTGATATTAATTTTATATAGATTTGATTTTAATCAACGTTTTGCATCAATGCATATCCTTCCACTAAAAAAATGTTTTTTTGGCTCGCGTAAACTTTGGCTAAATGTTTGAATAACGCGATAAGTTTGAGCTCTACGGTGCCACAGACAGACACACACACAGACACACAGACAGACAGACAGACAGACATCGACGTCAAACTTATAACATCCCTTTTTTTGGTCGGGGGTTAAACACAATCCTTGATGCGGATTATATATCATTCTAAAATTTCAGCTTGATCGGTGCAGAACTTTTTGAATTTTTGAAGCGTACACAAACCAACGTAACATTTTTATATATAGAGATTCTGAAACAAACAAGTCTCTATAAGTGACATTTTGCTATTTATTCCCATATATGGCTCATGTTCTCGGCCCCACATCGCCTGTCAACTGTCAACTGTCAACTTTTCAAATGATCTATTATTATTTTTTGAGTTTATTCAAATGTATGCACATAACTAAAACGTATTTTATTAAATTTATCAACAGTTTTTCTACTGATTATCTGTGAATTTATTGAAAATTTGCATGGATTTACGATAATTGGATATTGAACAAAATTCTCAAAAATGATATTTTTTTAGACTAGAATTCTTTATCATAATAGGATTATTTTGAAGGTCGTCTAGGAAAGTCACACCGACGTCGTCGTCGTAAATTTTGTATTTTTTTTGAATATTTTTTCTTTTCTTGAGAGTAAAGATTATTTTTCTGACGTAAGATTGTATTTTTATTCAGTTATAAGTTTTTTTTGTGTTTTTGTGACGCTTTATGAAAGACAGCTGGGGCGTTGGGAAACGTAAATCCGAGGATAGGGCTGAGCGACGTATTATTGGAGAGGCCTACGATCAGAGGGGTTGATGATGATGAATTCTCTTTGAAAATATTTGGTAAGTTCTTAGTTTCTAATATATAAACAATTTCGTGGGCTGTGAATTGAATGCTAGCGTCACGCTCGGGAATGATAAGGAATTTTCGTTTAAACTCGGGATCATGGCCATTGGCCATCTAGAAATGCGTCAGCATGGCCATGGTCAGGGCCATACCCTTCGGTTTCACCCGCGCAGTTTCCAAAGTAAACTATAAAATTCTGAGTTTTAAGCTTTCACACCTATCGGCAGTTCTATGACTGCCGATCCTTTGTAATAAAGAAGTACCTGGTTGACCGAGCTTTGCTCGGTTTTTTTAAATGATATTTAGGCAGGTACGAATTACGAAGTGATGACTTACCTACTAAAAGGCGATAAGTATAAGATTTTCTCAGAAAAAAAAGAACAAAAAGAAAAGTCCCGAGTGTAACCATCAGGATTCGAACCGGGGCCTGTTGACTCCGAGGGCGAGCATATTCCGTCTGAGCCATTTAGACTTAAAGAACAGTGACGAAATAAGTTATCGTATTCTAATTACATTGTAGGAGTTTTTCATTGTCTAAAAACGCGCATAAAATTATGTTTTTAAAAAATAAAACCTAGCTAGATCGATTTATCGTCCCCGAAACCCCCTGTATACATAATTTCATGAAAATCGTTCGAGCTGTTTCCGAGATTCAGATTCTATATATATATACTTATATAATATATACAAGATTAGCACGTTTAAAGGTATAAGATAAGATGTCGCCACGAGCAAGACATGTGCCTAATGGTAAGCAACACGACTACCCATAACAACATAGTTTTATGTAGCTATTGGAACGAAACGTCCAGATCATAACTTAGCACTGCACTACGCTCGTCACCCAGAGGTATGAGATGTTTTATCTCAATGTAGTGATTTCTCTCGAAACATTGCCCTTAAAACTAGAACACATTGACGTTGGCACATTGCTCTTTGGCGGTAGAATTAACTGCCAAAAGTATGGTACTTCCCCAGGTGGACCTGTGAACAGTCCTACCACTACAAATAAACATAGTATCAACATCTACAGCCCTTCAAATGTTCCCACTGCTGGGACTCAGGCCTTCTCTCGCAAGGAGCGAGTTAAGGCCGTAATCCACCACGCTGGCCCAGTGCGGGTTGGATGGCACATGACTTCGATAGGTTCTAGGTAAATGTCGGTTTCCTCACGATGTTTTCCTTCACCGTTTTAAGTTAGCGCCATTACGCACATGACTTCGAAGATACAGTGAAAGCAGTTTAAACTTAGTATAAATAATCATAATTATGTTACAAGCTGACCAATCCTCTCTCCAGGACACAGCTGAGCTGGAGCTGCCTTATCTGGAATTCCTTGAGAGAAAAATCCCAGAATCCCAGTAGTGGCGATACAAGTGGCATTTACGTTATACATTGTCGTTGTGTATGATCTCGATAAACATCTCAATGACTGGGATATTTAGACATGACAATTGTCCATAGTCATATACATAGAGGCAAGTGAAAAGAGGGAAGGGGTCCTTTGTCCAGCATTGGGACATTTGTTATCTTTAATATTGTTTTGCGATTTCAACACCCTGTAAACACTATGTGGAATACGTTGCCTGAGTGGGTTTTCCCCGATGGTTACAATTTCTGCGTCTTCAAATCGAGAGTGAATCGGTTTCTTCTAGGTAAACACGCTCCATCGTAGACCGCATCATCGCTTAACATCAGGTGAGATGGTGGTCAAGTGGAAACCTTAAAAAGTAAAAAAAACACTATTTATACAGGACTTAATGATTATCAAAATTATTATTTATTTACCTCGACGTTTCGACAGCGTGACAACCGCCGTGATCACGAAATAACTCTACTCATGATGAGAGAAGGCGGAAACAGAATTTTCTCGTGAGCACGGCGGTTGTACCGCTCGCTGCTGAAACGTCGAGGTAATTCAATAATACTTTTGATCATGACTAAGTCTTGCATAGAGTGTATAATATTTGTTATTGTTGTCAAAGTTTGTAACGCGGCAAGTCCAGTTGATTTGTCGTCAGTAAGCGCCGGCCACGAGTAGGCGGTCAGTGAACGATACTCGTGGATAGTGGTAACGTCTGCAGACTCTGGAGTGCAAATGTTACGACGTTCTCACGGGGACACGTGGCAGCCGCCGCGCGCCGGCGGGGGCGACGCTCGTGCAGATAACCATCTTGAGATGTTATTATACAAAAAACTAAAAAATTAAACCAACCTAAGATTTATTGTTCAATTTTGTCAAACCGTGATTCTACTCGCCGTTTTGCGAAGTACATAAGATGACATTCCCCTTTGACAGTGTTATTTGATGTAAATGAATCATTAAGTGATGTTTTAGTGAAGAGCGCGGTGTAGTGTAGGCACGTATTTGCGATAACTATCGTGCGTAGTGCCAAACGGCTCATATGCATATTTAGCTGTTTTATTCGAAACAAACTCCAAAGGCTGTCTCCAACGTAGCTGACCTGCCTAATCTATTACCACTTTGCCCTTGTCCTTTTCTCCACCGTTCTGCTCTCTCGAAAAAGCGACATTTTTTCATAATCGCTACTACATCGACTACAAGATAGTTTGGCTGTCATCTCGAAACAATAACGACTAAGCTGTGGAATACGTTGCCTGAGAAAGGGTTTCCTGATTGTTAACCATTAGGTATGTTGAAAGTAGACACGCTTCACCGCAGACTGCATCGTTTCGGCTTATCGGCTTAATAATTAATGATAGTTCCGGGTATGTTTGTGCGTAAATAAGTATAGTAAGAAATTGAGTTTAGTAGTGCACTGTGGTTTCCACACTGGCACTATCTACAGAGATCATTTAAGCCCAAATTCTATAAATCTTAATTATAAACATACAATGTTATTAACAGATTAAAACTTACACTCAGACGTTCCAATTTCCCACAAACTCACGAGATATCAAGTTGAGATAAGAATGGTGTCGGGCAACACTTATATTGCAATAAAATAAAGTTGACACATTTATTCGATAATAAATGTGATTTAATACCAGCGACTGCGCATGCTCGGGGTTATTGCAACTAATTTTACAAATTAATCAATATATTAACCCGTATAATTTTTTTAAATAGAATCATGGAATCGTTGAATTATATCAGGATTATCCATTGTACCTAAGTACTTCATTTTAAGAAACAGAACACACAAAACTTATCTTTGACTAAAAAGAAAGTAGCGATGGGCGACCTTACCGACGCTAGCCCAAGATAATCAAATCGGCGAAAACAATGTATGACGTTTGTAACATCAAACGAAAACAAAACACAAAACAAATACTGGCTGAATTGATAACCCCTCCTGTTGTACTCGGTTAAAAATAAGCCAAGTTCTGCAATTTAGCTATAAATTTTGTTTTAATCTGAACTTGAAGTTAGCAAGCAGATTATATATGAGTTACCTAGTATCGAGAAGAGAAGGTCAGGTGCTTTATAATCAATCACATATGCGCCTGAATAACAACAGTAGTAGTTAACAGGAATAGGTTGAACACGAAGAGTTCGGACAACTACCTAGCACTGCATATATAGCCCAATACTTCGTACTCGTATCTTGTCTGTGGTAAATTATGTTACTTGTATCACTCTATCAAACTTCTTACTGTGAAAAATGAGTTTTTAATTAATTGTTACAAGCGGTATAAAATGTAGTTTTGGCCTTGATATTGGTTAGAGTAGATGAACCGATAGGTCGTTGGTTTGAATCCCGTGTGTACACGAGATCTGACTATTTTCCAAGTGTGTACGTACACAAGTTTGTCATCATCGCTGGCTTTAATGGTGAAGAAAAACATCGTAAGGAAACCAGTGTGTTTTAAGAATCTTTCGTTAGTTATACAGTATTACATACATATAATATATATAATTAAATGTTTTTTTTGGCAATGTTTAATAGAATGGATCTTTGTAATGAAATAAATAAAAAAAGATTTTACGTAGAAACCCAGACACTGCAAATATTTGAATTCATCACACAAATATTTGCACTGAGTGAAGATATAATATTAATATATTTTACAACTTTACACCTAAGCAAGCTATCTAGATCCCATAGTAACAAAACGCTTTGCTTAGCTTGGGCTGCTGTGTGTGAAATATCCGCAACTAACCAATATTTTGTACAATTTATACCAATTACAGTTTCACTCTATGAATAATGAATATATTATTAGTGTTCGTCACATGTATATTAAGATATTTCTCGCTTAAGTGATATGTTAAACTTCTTGTTGAGTAAATAAACCGAGATCATAGCGCGTTGAAAAACTGCTCTGATTTCACAGATGGGTTCACTTCAAACGAGCGTAAATGGGCTTTCGTGTTTTGTAAATGTATATTATGTGCATGTATAATGAGTGGCCATGATTGATGGATTCATTTGCATGATATTGATTCTGTTTCATAATATTACGACGGTGGTTTTGTTCTGGTCTACGCGTGGGTGCTAGGAGCTAGTCTAGGTATTTAATTTGTAAACTTAGCTCTTTTAAGTTTTAGATTAAGTTAATGTTTTCTATATCATCATACCGAGTAGTTGATCTAATGGCGTTAGATTATACACTGCCCTCATCTACTGCAGGTTTATAATCTCAAGCGTTTTATTATAACCTTTTGTGGTGACGTATTCATAGACTCGGTTACAACTTCGAACTGTGTACATTTCAGTTCTTCACATTTTTTTAAATAAGAAGTGGTGAGACAAGCACGACATGTGCCTGGTGGTAAGCAACATCTTTTGATTGTAAGTTTAATTTCGTAAAAAAAAAAAACTTTTTTCTCAAACCTAAAAATGATCACACCATGATTTAATACTTTCACCTCCCGTATTTAAAAGGTGATTTCCACATAATTGTTTGTGATTTGACAAATGGTGTTTTCTAATCCGCGGCCCCACCGTGTAGGCACGCGATGGAGACCTTGACATTTGGCGATCAGGCTCTATAGATCTTTATCAGTTCCCAATCTGCGCGCTCCCACCGCGCATGCGTCACTTATAGCCGATATTGCTCTCTTGCATATGTAAATAACAAATTAATTGAGTCCATCGCTCGATACAGATAAGGATCTTAGATAACCTTTACCTACGCGACCGTCACATCAGGTTCGAACCAACTTATACTTATATAAATATTCCATAAATGCTCTCAGTTTTTTGCCTTTAACCTCCAAATTTTTTCTAATTTTTATTCAATATTTTGACTTGCAAGAAACGGTTTGGTTCTTAAGTTTCCAGAAGCGAAGTTCAGTGACCCGTGCAGTAATTTAAGAATTAAATCGGCTACTTCATCTTTTAACACCTCGGTTTAAAGTCCATAATTGCATAAATCATAAATAATAGGCGCTTGGTAATTGTAGCGTGTAACCGCGGAGTGAAGCGGAGATAGACGGCCGACCAACGCCTGCGTAGCGCCTGGACGGCCGAGGTAATGTATTATTATAATATTAGTTAATTATGGAAAAAAAATAGTAATACGAATATAGCAAATGATATATTTACATGTTACTTATTGTTAAATATTCAAATCAAACAAACCCGGAGCGATTCATGGAACCCGTCTAAAGCAATGTTCCAAGCACTTACTCAATGCCTGAAATTGCCAATGTTCCAAGTACAGCATAGAAATTTTTGGATATATTGTGATTAAAACAAATTACAAAAGAGAAGATTACCTCAAACCGAAATCTCACTTTCATTATTTTACACTGTTGTTGTCTACAACTAAGAAAAAAATATTTCACGTTTCTAACTATGTAATAGTCTCATCAGTAGGGAAATCAATGTTATTAACATAAAGCTAATACCATCACATAAATTGACATGAGCCAGTTTTGGTTAAAAATGTAATTATCTCAAAAATTACAAATACTTAACGATCTCAATTAAATTATTCATGTTAATTAGATACAAAAAGCATTGATTATCTAGACTATCTACCAATACGTGAATATTAATATTATTCCGTTTGGTTCAGGCCTCATAAAATCCACAGTTTTGTCAAGTTCATAATTATTTTTGAATTGAAAACTTTTTGGACACTTTTTTTTGAGATGGGGAAAACAATAAATTTGCGACGCCATCACCGTCACTGATACCGCTGTATGCTGTGTGTTAGTATGTACATACAAGTTGGCCGATGTGACCAAAAAACTGCTAATTTGAAATGGGATTGGGCTGGACATGTCTGTCATGTCGGATGCTCACTGGGACAACATCACTACTCAGTGGAAGCCCGATCGCAAACGACGATGCGGGCAAAGAAACGCTGGCGGGATGACCTTGACGGCTATTTAAAAGACTGGGAAACATTAAGTCAAGACAGAATTAAATGGAGAGAGGGTAGGGAGGCCTTTGCCCAGCATTGAGACAGTATAGGCTCCAAATAATAATAATACGAGTATAATACGTGTGAATGCACGGAACAATTGTTTTAGCATTCAACTCTGTCGGCACTCCCAGATTGCCACTGTGTTTTTACATCTATTTTTGTGTAAGTCGGCTGTAGTTTTATTTAATTTCTGGTATCTCCGGCGCCTAAAATTTCTTATAACATTCTATGAATTGTTATGTAGTTACATTAAACAAACTATCTGCCATGTTGTTGTCTAGTTTGTGTTTTGTCGGGGATCTTCGACATTATTTGTTTATAATGATTGAATAGCGATTCGCAATTGATGTAGATATTGTGTAACATACAAATAATATACAACCGAATGAATCATCTACTCATTTCTTTAGACAGTTAGAAAACGGTATTTTTCATGCATATGAGTTGTCTAATAGTTTTGTAGTGGTAAGGTGTCTACGATGGTCGGTCCCTGCGCGCCCGTGATCGGAAAGCGCGGGCGCGGAGGCGGGCCGGGCGCGGGCCGCGGGCCGCGGGCGGTTCCCGAAACTCTGCTACGGTTCGTTTGGAGCAGCTACCGTCGGATGAGAGCCCGGCGCGACCTACCGTGTAACTACATAAATCGGCTTTGGGTTTGCTATTGTTGTCTCTATAATTACAAGCGAAAAGATAAGTATCGCAGCTTCCGTTTTCTTCAGAGCTAGGTAAATCTCCTGAAGCCCCGGTTCCCTGAGGCCCTAGCTTCTGTTATTTTATTTATTGGGGATAACAAAAAGAAATACTTATATGTCATATATATGGAAAATATTACGCAGCACTAATGCCCGAGCGACACGAGGCAGTTTCACTTGCGTAGTTCAGTTCTTGTTAATAGCCCACTATGCTGTGTGTTATTACAGGCTATAATAATCTATCTGTATTCTAAATTTCAACCCGATCCATTCAAGCTTTATGACGTGATTGAGACACAAACATCAATACTTTCGCATTAATAATATTGAGTAGACCTACAGATGGCCATAAAAGACAGAAACGCGGCAATAGTGGAGGCTCTGCGCCGGGAGGAGGTGGCTTAAGCAAAAGACGATGTCGAGTCGATTACTGTCGGAATCCCAACCGGTAGTGATCGGCTCAACAGACGAAATCGGACTAGTACTAGAATTAAATGTTCACAACACCCCCCCTATTTTCCTTTCCTTCTCCTAATCCAAGAAATTTGTAAAAAAAAAAAAAGATAATTGTAATGACAAAGGACCCCAGAGTCTGTGGAGTGGCTAATTTAAATTAAAAAAAAAATATTGAGTAGATTACCTTGACGTTTCGTCTGCATTATAACGGCCAAGACGCGGAAAAGTTTGGGATTCTCTGGATGATTTTATCTTGATGTCTTCAAGTCGAAAGTGAATCGGTTTCTTTTAAGTAACCACGCTACAACGTAGACCGCTTCATAGACTCTAGTGACTAAGGAAATAATAAATATTAATGAAATGATAAAAAAATCTATGCCAATTGATCCTTGCTTTCTCTAGCTGTCTATACACATAATTATTATATCTTCAGTTGAATAACTCAGCTAATTAGGACTTAATTTCAGATTTTTTGTCTTATCTCAAACACAAAATGTCGTGATCTGGAGTAAGATAGTGGACTGTCAATTAGTTTGGCCGTACATTGGAGACGTGGGAAGAGGCTAAGCGTTGCGTTTGAAAAAAACACCTATAAAAATAGCAAAGCTTTTATTTTTCTAGCCATTCTAGTTCGGTTAGCAAACTTTCAGACGAATGTTTTTGAAGCAAAAACAAAAATGCCGAATTACATACTGTTTCGTAGCTTCCTGAATATGAGTCTGAAATGATAAGGATACGGATTAACTAGTATAATTCTATAACTACATACTATGATAAGTTTTCAATCCAATATGGCCGTCACCATAAAATGTCGGGATTTTTTTCTTAGTTTCTTACTAATTTAAAACAGCAAAGAGTTAAGTAAGTTGAGTACTTATCCGATTGTAGGATTGACTGATAAAATATAATAATTCTGCACACGTATTTGAAATAATAAGAGGTTAAATCATAACCAGTCAGTCTTTTAATCTCTCTCCGCGGCTGCTGGTACAGAGTTGGCTACATCTTTGTCCAGAAATTGCAAACCGGTTCATAATAATCTTTCCATTCCTGCTTCGGTAAAAACTGGCAAAGCTTTAAGACACCGGGTCTCTACAGAGACAAGCGGAGCATACAGTATTTATAAAGTTATGTTCTTATGCATAAACCTCTAATAAACTAACAAAGTTAACTTAGTTAAGATGTTTTCGTAAATTTTATTCTGGCAAAAAAATGTCTTGCATGGACAACTTACCAAGCATTTGAACCGCTATTACATGTTTATGACTGACAAAATTATATGTCAATGTGACCTTATACATTACCAAGTACGTGGCATTAAACGCCATGTTAGGAAACCTGATTAAAGTTTAGCTCGTTGAGTTCATTTGAGTTTGAATGTGTCAACTTTAATTCAAAATATTGTGTATCGTGTTTCCTACAAACAGCAATTCAGATTTCTGTAAATACATATGTACCGATATTTGACGCAACGAACATTGAATTATCCTTTACGAGTTTCATCATCATCATCATCATCATCGTCATCAGCCTATCCTAGTCCACTACTGGACATAGGCCTCTACCGTACGAATTTAAATTTTCCCAAAAAAATTACAGGTTTTTAATCCTTGACCAAAATGCTTAGAATACGAGTATGGCGATGATTGTTTACAACTACGCACCAGAAACGTAATACGTACCAAAATTATAGTACCTACTGCTAAGAATAATAATCAACTGTGAAATATTCCATGCTGCGCGGTTCAAACGACGCCTCGCGTAGTTTGAAAGAAAAAAATATCTATCACACCGGCATATTTCCCGAATGACTCAGGATTCATCGAAATTAAAAATGTGATAAAAAGTAATATGATTTTGATTATGCGATTAAATCCTTCCCAAATTGGATTAGTGCAGCTATTGTGAGGCTGAGGAGCATTTCTTTCGGTAGCGCCTAGTCATGCGCGGTAATGGCCTCCACGAATTAATCGTTTATACCCCCTCTACCCCTTTCCCCTCGGTAACCGGCAGTTAAAGATTACCCACAATTATAGTGGAATTACGGCGGACCGCGCGGGCATTGTGCTGTATTGATTGGCTCAAATTATACGTCTGTTTGCGGCCGCTGATCGTCGACCGGCGTTATAATAACCTGTGATTTATTTGTTTGTGAGCTTTCTTTGCTATGTTTGGGACATTTATAATTTTACACTATTTTTAGCGTTTATTTGACCCACATTTACGAGTAAACAAAAGTATGATTCTGTTTTAGAACCCATGTTTGTTGAGTGGCGATCTTAATTAAATATGTATGATATTTGATCGCGTTTTAAAAGATTTTAGTGATAATGATAGTATTCAACTTGCAACTCAATCCAAAGACATATTAACTGTTATTGTAGTTAATGTTATAATTTTCAGTAGACCAAGTTCCCCACAGGGTTGTTTAATGGCAAACAAGCAAATATTAAAAACCATTTCTAACAATAGCGTTACAAAATGTAGTTGCTGTGAATATCTGAAAGGCAAGTGCAAGCGTCTGTTAACAATAAGCGAATGACCTTTGTTAGTGAACTAAATTAAGTTCATTTAATAACGTGGATGATGACTTTAATACATTTTAATGTAATGTTTTTATTTCCTACTCTGTAAACGGTCTGCCATATTTATTACCAGCCGAATATAATGTCTAAGTAACGTGACACTTCATGTAAATGACTTCATTTACATTATTTTGATATTGTTCATTCAAAAGTAATGTAATCAGTATTAGAAAATGAAAGGCGGGGGCAGAAAAGCGAATAAATACTTTATTTTATAACTTATAGAAGTTGCACGCCTACGAATTTACTGACAAATTCATTGAAATTGGTCGAGCCTTTTCGGAGACGTTCAAACAGAGATTTTGATTTCATAATTGGGATGTTGATTGGTATGGTATGGTGTGTATGGTATGTATGGGTCAAACATCTACTATTCAAATTATAATAAGTTCTTCAGGAAGATTTTTAGGAAAAATAAGGGGCACATTTTTTGTTGTTGTATCAAATGACTAGCTGTGTCTTGCGGTTTTGCCCGCGTTGTCCCGTTCCCGTTATTGTCCCGGGATAAAAAATAGCACACGTTTGTGTTCTTCCAGACTTTAATATGTGTTACAAATTTCAATCAGCTCTGTTCAGACGTTACGACGTGATTGAGCAACAAACATTCAAACATCGACATTTACAATACACAAGCAGTCCCCCGCGGTTTTACCCGTGTAGTTTCCATTTTTTTCGGGACAAAAGTAGCCTATGTGTTCTTTCAGACTATAATCTATCTACGTTCCAAATTTCAGCTTGATCCGTTTAGTAGTTTTTACGTGCAATAGTAACAAACATTCATCCATCTTTACAAATTTTCGCGTTTATCATATTTGTAGGATATTAGCAAGATAGGACTAAACATCGACATGTATAACATCAAACTCCCAAAGTGGGGTATTGTGACGTCACATCTTCGTATAGATCGTGCAATATTGTGACGTCAATCGAACATTTTAAACACTGTGTTTTCATCTTAAATTGTCTATCTTATTATTTTAATTTTTTGGTCATCATGCCTATTAAGATTGTATTCCATTTACTTCGTTATAGTTTTTGTTATCGTATCCAGGTCAAATGCAACGGAATTCAGAATAATGTCGCATATATTATTCACGTTACGTCGCAACGTCTGCTATTTTCGTAATAGCTAGTTTTACAACCATTTAAATGTGATTATATTATGATTCTGTTTATTAATAGACGCGCTGTTGACCCTATTACTTTCGTTTGCATAATATTTGCCATTCGAAAGCTGAACGTCAAGTAACACCTTGAATGTATATCGTAAGGTCAAGAACTTTGCTATTTTCTCATTTTTGGCTTTGTGGCTATTGTGTTCATGTTTTTTGTGAATTGGATGTATCATTTTTAGAATAGGTATTGTGATAAGATCGAGGTCACCAGAGCTTCAATGGTTTATCATCGGATCAGTTGAAGTTTAATTCCGAGTTCTCACGACGGAGAAGTGTCGCAACACACGTGCGGCGCTCGGACAATGATTTGTGCAAATTATACACTCGTTCGTCAGTCTCTAGTGGTTTATGTTCCCAGCTCGCAACTATGTATTACTGTTACTGAATTATTCCATATTATAGCTGTTTAACTTGGTATTCCACTACATGGTACAGTTCTTAGTGGACATGAGTTGATTTAGATTGTTTGTTATTTGAAACATAGCGAAACGAAACAAACAAACCGAAATTCAACCAAGTTTTGTTGAATTTGTATAAATAAAACTTAATTACAATGAAAACTATTATTTATTCTTAACTTACGATGAGCTTAACATAAATGTGATGGCAAACTTCCCTGTCCATTACAACATAGACAGTGGCACGCAGTAATTTAAAAACGTCCAAATCACTCCTAATACGAGTACTATATATATATGTATACTATGTATATGCGTTCATCGTCCGCAGATATGTGTTTTATCTCATTGTCATGGTTATAATTTCTTTGAGAGTATTGCCCTTCAAACGGAAACACGGTTATATTTGAATATTGCTGTTTGGCTGGAGAATAACTGGCAAAGGTGTCGTATTTCTCCAGTAGATTCTGTAAAGCGTCCTACTTCAAAGTACAACTTTTTCTACAGTAAACACATCAAAATTATCCATACACCATCAAGGCCTAAAAATAATGTAGATAAATTTGTTGAGTTGTGACGCCATCAACGTGTAAAAAGGCTTGAAACATCCATCTCCAAAAGGCTCAATGGTGATTAATTGAAAATTGTTTTAGAACGTTTTATCTCAGCATTGATTCACGTCTAGACAATTTTAGCACATTTTCGAATAGATGAATTGTGACAAGAACCGTTAGAGCCGGAGTCAATTACCCAAAACATTTCGTGGCAGGTGTTAAATTGAACTACATTATAGTCTCGATCTACATAATAAACGTTCGGCGGTCATAAAGTAATAAGGCCGTATTTAACGGGGCTCGGAATATTTGGGTTCGATGCCGCCGTGCTGTGGGCGGGATTGGCTATAAAATTTGTCATTAATGGAATTGAAGGCAGGATCCGAGCATCCGTCCGATCGATTCTCACCGATCCCCGAGACGGCGGCCGGCCGTGGGCGCGCCGTGCGACCCGGTGCAGCGCAACACTATCATTACCCTCCTATTCGTTATAATCACGCTCAACTAGAGCACAGGACTCATTCACCAGTAGAAAGCGCGCAGCCGTCAAATTATCCGACACAAACATTATTTCATGTTTCATATTTTCAATTTCTCCCAGACTTTGATTACGCGTATCAATCTCGTGTGCGCCTCCTCCCCGCTAATCACATCTCCAGCGGATATTAAGAGCGCAGTGCGAAATAGTTAATTGTTAAATTACTGCCGAGGGCGATCTCTCCAAAATAGAAAGTTTAATAGATCATCGCAAATGCAATCAAATTTTAATTACCGATGAATTCGAATCTTTCGAGTATAATTCCGTCATTAAGGTGCAGGCTCGAGATGAAGCATCTCCGAGGAATTAAGCGAATGCAGTAAATATTCCGGGATTTGTTCTCACGGTTGCGCGGTCGAACACGGGCGGTCGCCGATGTCATTTTCCACATATTTTTGACCGCATTATTACGGCGGTTAAAACGCGAGTGCGACGCGTGTCGACTTCCCACGAACGGTTTTATTATCTCATTAGTGTGAAGAATGTCTTCATAACGTGTCACTGGCCGCGGGACGTCGTTCATTACGCACTGGAAACTGGAACTTCATAAGTCCTATGTTTACCAGCACAACGTTTACTTGACGAAATTTGATACGTGCGGTTTTTGATTCATTGCGATTTCGTTGAAGCGTTTTATAGCGTGGAGTTGTGAATAGCGGTCGTTGTATGGTTAATGGAGATACGTAGTCATTTATATTGAAGTATCTCGGTAGCGGGGCCATTACAGGAGCGCCCGCAGGCCCGGGCGGCGCCGGCGCAGCGCGCGGCGTCCTTCCCCGGGGCGCGCCGGCCGCGCCCGACCGTATCTCCGAGCTGTTGGCGCGTCGCACTGCAACCGATCATTACTACCACTTACCGATGTTTACTGCAGATCATCGATACATCGATTAATTTCAATAATAACACAATTTATGACCAGCAATATTATTTACTACGATCTCTTCACTTCATGCTGTGATTCGTTACGTGATTTTTACGAAACCAACGAAGACGAACTCCATTACTTATCCTTTATCTCGGTCGGACGTACGTACATATTTGTTCACCAGTCGGTTTGCACAACCGGCGATCTGTCTGAAGCCACGCTCTCTCCGAACGGGCGCGGATGATTGAAACACATGAATGCGCCAAACTGAGCATAATCGTCGCGCGGCCGAACGGTCCGCTGTCGTAACGCCGTTCACACGCCCGCAAACCGTCCGTCGTAAAACCTTGTCTCATCGAGACTTCGTCTGCGCATAAACACTACTATAAAAGAAGCAACTGAAATGAAAACCCCGAGCTGATGGCCAGCGCTCGTGGCCGCTCATAATCAATTTGCATTTGAAATGAACGTCATTGAAATGTCTGCCTTCGTTATTATTTGTTTTAATATTAGGTTATATCACTATAAATAGTTTACATAACGATATGAATTCAACTTCTTCGTTAATATTCTGCATAATTATGTCGATTATTTAGACATTAGTGATCGGCTGGATGTTTTATTAATAGTTTTTAATAACTACGTATCGAATAAAAATAGCTGGCTCGAGTATAACTAAGAATAACTCAACAGCGGCGCGATGGATCTAATATTTTTACATAATTGACATGATAGAGATTTCGATGCAAGATTTGAAATAATCGAATCAAAGTTATACCGATAGATACAGATTAGTGTGACACATACGTGTATCAGTGTACATAGACATGTACATATAATTGTAAATACAGTAGCCAATATAAACAACGTAGTAACTGATATTTCAGAATGTGGTAGATACTATTAAACGTTGGTTTATGGTGGACGGTTCTACAGCTGAATTAAGCAAACTAATATTTTGACAAAGCGTTAAATTGAATCAAGCATTGTCCGCCAAATGCCGCGGGCGAGAAACATCCATCAGGCGGCGTGGTGCGACACTTAAGCACAAATAGCCGGCTTGCGGCTACGTGGCGCAACCGCCAACTGTCGCCAATTTACCGGGCGGATCAGTCCGTCTTGTTATGAGTTACGACTCTTGCTTCATGCGTTTTGTTCCAATCAAACTCGGAATGGGCAGTATTTTATAACTAAAAGGCTCGTATTATGAATTAATGTCGCGTCTAACGTTTCGTAATACCCTCGGAGCGCATACATTTCGTTTTAATAAAGTTTTGTGGACTGGGCGTGATGGGGAATGTAAGTCGGTAAACGGTATTCGGTATGAGGAGTGTTATTATTGATGGAAGTTTTCGCTGCACCGCCATCTTGCCTGATATCAAACGATGTGGTCTACAAAGGACTGCACTTAGGAAAAAATAATACACTTATGATTTAAAATCACCCAAATTAAATACACTCAAGATACGTATTCTATAGTTTCGATGTTTTTGGAACGAAGTTCCTTATCGCGCGTTGTGAAAGGGGGCTAGACGGAAAAATTCTTACGAAAAGTTGTCACGACACTTTTTGCTATTGTAAGCTGTGCGGCGTCGCATGTTTCTATGTCTGTCTCTCTCTCTCTTATAGAAAGCAAGCCAGATATTTTCATTTCTATTTCGCATTGAACAGTGTGGTGTCGCGACGATTATTTTTGTTGAGTGTATACAGGTTTTTTGTAAATAATAAAAAAAAAAAATTCTTCACTAATTAATCGAAAGGAACTTCGTTCCATCCGGGTGTCCCTTGACACCTCTTAAGTTTTTTTTATTACAAAAAGTATGGTTTAACTTCTTTAGTCGTATCTTGGGAACATCAATTATGTTTTTGTATATACTAATTGTTGACGTGATGTTAAATGAACAAAAGGTAAGTAATTTCACTTTTGTAACACTATGTCTGTATGCCAAGTAAGGCAGAAGCTAGAGATCCTAACTGTGTGCAAAACCAAATATCTGCTACTAACTTAATCTTCACAGGCCAATAAAGAATTGTATCATTGTATCACTGATGAGTCGACTTAGTTATTATAGCCACAAGTATTCAGACAGAACATAAGACTATTATTGGGTCATGCAGATTAGCTGCACAATTTCCGAAATATATCCGATAAAGAACTGAGAAACTTCCGCAGGCTTACGTACTAACTAAGTCGTGTGGTCAGACAGTTCACTTAATTTTTTAATATTTACAGTTTCTTGGTTGCCGTCAGCCTCAAGTCAAGAAATCGGAATTTCGCAATCGTGAGGTAAAGAGTTCTAATTCTGCCTGCATCTCAGAAGATTTTTTGAGTGAAGAAACCTAGTGTTCCAAGACAGACATCTTTCTAGGACATGTTTTTCATCCATCAACCTGAATTTTATCAGAGAGATTACAGCCCAGACTTGACATGACCTTGCGAGAGAAGAAAGAGTCCCAACTGTGGGAACTTTAGCCACCTAGGGTGATTATGCTAAGTATGAAATAATAAATCTTGTATAATTCGTTGGACACGAAAAAGTAACTGATACTAAGGAACCACAGACGCTGTCGTCCGAGAACTCACAAGTGAATGTTACCGACAGCGGCCGAGGCCGTATTGACACTGTCGGGGGAAATTTATGGTATTTGAAATATTTGTAATTTCTTTATGTTGTAAGGTGATAGCGCGTGCGCAGGTGAGGTAACCTCTGAGGCCTGTATTCTCAGTAACCAATAACCAAAACACGTTAAAAAAACATTATAACGTGACTCCAAAGCTCTTTCTTACTCAGCACAATCGTAGCTCAAGTTATAGTGGTCGTCGGATCTGTCTCTCCGGTTATCGGAAATCAAAACCTTGGCCCCAGATAACCTCCGTCACATTTGAATGATAAAACTACATCAGAATACCGGAATAACATTATCTATAAACTTTTATCATTTACAAACTATTGGAAAATATTCACTGTTTCTATTTGTATCTAAAATTATATTATCTTTGTATTCAATTGACGTAATATTTACGCAGCAAACATTTAGAATATTATTTTACTTTCTTTTCTCTATCACATTATTTTTGAGTTGTCTCGGGAGCCCCGTCGCTTCCAATTCATAGCTGACGTGCGTAAAGAAAGCAGCAACTGTAGTTAGCTTATGTAGTATACTTACGCAATCTTCCAAATAATAAGTCCAGCCGACATTATGTGGATAATAATAATCATAAATAATAATCAAAAATAGAATGTTAGCTCTAAATATTGACTACAAGTAGGCAGGAGCTAGATCATCCCTGTTGAAGCCGTAGGGAGGATCTAGATGGATCTCTCTTCAATGTCAAAGCTCTGTGTAATGTGTGCGTCAAATCCGAGCTCGTACCGTCTGAGGTTCCCTTGCGCTATTCATCGTGCGCGAAATAAGTAGTACTCGGTCTGCACCAGTGGCGTAGCGTGGGGGGGGGGGGGGCAGGTGGGGCCATGGGCCCCGGGCGGCACACGAAAGGGGGCGGCGGATTAGCCACGTAACGAAAATATTACATGGCACGATTGAGAAAAAAAAAAAATCTTTTCCAAATCAAATCCGCAATGTTACGTGTACCAAAAACGAAACGAAACGCCAAAGGTGCGAAAGAGAAGACGATAACCGCCCGGCGCGGCGCGGCGGCGCGACGGCGCGCGAGTCTTCCCGAACGCGAACGAAGTAGATACTCACTCGTTCAATCAGAAAAACAATAACGTTACAATTCATTACGCGAAGAGTTTGGATTGGAAGTTTTAATTGCACTAAAAACACATACCTACCTATTTTCATTTATTCAGAAACACCGTAGAATAAGTACATACGATTCAAGGATAGAGAGAGGCAAGTAAATTACTTTTTAATTCTCTTCAGGATTTCTTGTGGATTTTCAATGTTTTCTTTGATCGTAATAGATATCTTATACGCTTGTACCTACATAATTACATATGCGTACCATATTTTTTAAACCTAGTCTAGTCAATAAAATGGCATTAGCTGGAATACTGCTGTAGTATCATAATTTTTTGGAACAAAGTACCTTAAGGCAGGCTTGGAGGAGATAGTTATTTATATAGACAAAATTAAGCTTTATTAAGATTGATATAGAAGTAAATTTTGCGTAATTGAAATTTAAAACAGTGTTTGATTTGAGAAATTGATTATAACGTGAAATGTCGTATACATGATACATGTAACAATTTGTCTTCCAATAATAGAGCTTCGTCTAAAGTAACTATGCGTTGCGTAAAGCGCATATGGTCACGAGTCCTGTGTGACCAGATTCAACATTTTATTTCTTTTTTGGTATTTTTTTCGAATTTCCCTAGTTCAGTATTTTATAGGTTTATTGGTGTAAGTCTGTTATTATCTGCGGTGAAGAAACGTTAGAAAAAAAACAACATGTTTTTTAAATTACTTAATAATTTGAACTACTATTTTTATGTACTTAAATAAAAACCAATCAGCAAAACTTTAAAAAACAACCAAGACAATTAAATTGCTATAGAGGTGCAATCTAAATAAAGAAGAGTAATTAAAAAGTAAAACACACTTTTAAAACAAATTATTAAAAACAAAATTAAATATTTTATTATACATAGAATATTATCATTATTTACTAGCAGCACCCTGTTTTACCCACATAGTTCCTGTTCCCGTTATTTCAATCGAGATAAAAATTAGCCTTTATGTTCTTTCAGACTATAATCTGTTTTCCAGAGGAGATTGCCTATAGACGGGCCCCACTTTTGGGACAGTGTCTTAACCATATGCTTTTCAGAATGTATATCTTATTTTTTCATACATGTGTGTTTTTTGTTTAGTTTTACAATTGAAAAACGTAATAAACATTTATTTTACTGAATCCGGTACAACGATTCTAACTTAAGTTCTGCCAGATGGCAAACAATATTTTAACGAAAATCGTAATCAATTAATTAATTTAATCGCTACTTACTTGTAATTTTAAAGTTTAGTTTACATCAAACCCTAACTTAACAGTATTTTTGGTTACGTTGTATTATTTCTTGGCCCTGCATCTACATTTCTACATTTCAAACATAAAATCAAAAGAAATTACAAAAATAGCTACATTCACAATCTATTTTTAAGAAAAAGTAACAGGAGGGATTTATACGTAGATCATTATGGAATTGTCACAATAAATATTAAAGCAACGGAGTGACCTAAATGACACAACATATTAAAATGAATAAACCCAAAAGCTTGAACAGAAAATAATGGCATTTTGAAAAACATGTTCAAAATCGATTTTGAATCGATTGCAAATTGTTTAGAAAACGTCTTTCCTTATTATTATAATAATACGGTGCTGTGTTCATGTCATGTCTATATTATTATTGAAGCTGGAGCCGTTTTAATGAAGTAAGCAAAACATTTATTTTTGCGGTTCAATTAAAATAAATGTTTTGTTTTTTTTAATAAACCTTTCGGCGTGTCTCATCAATGGTATCACCGGAAAGTGACGATTTTCAATAGATGTCACTAGCGAAGCTTCGCGTCTATGGCTCTATGGAAGCGGGCGGGAATTTTAAAAGAAGTTAAATCGTAGAGACTTCGACCTTTGTAACCCCAAGTTCAGTAAACTAAAAATATTTCTCTTCAACCAGGGTGAATAAATGGAAATTGTTTGCATAGTGCGAAAATCTGTTTAATTACCTACGAAATAAAAATTGAAATCATTGTGACCCGACGATATTTTATCAGGGTCTAAAGCTCCTAAGAAAATTGACAATCTCCTTTCAGCCCGATCCGTTCAGACGTCATGACGTGATTGAGCAACAAACATCCAAACATCGACATTTATAATATTAATAGGATAATAAACGTTACATAATAAACTTAAGGCCATTACCCATTAAATACAATGTCATGACTTCTCATAGATACTAGTATATTTTCCTTCTGGATCAATGCTTGGTAGTTTATCTTGAATTGCAATAATGTGTACGATATCCATTAAGTCTATCGAATGTAATACTTGAACTTTAAATTATTAAAGTAGGGGGCGGCGAATTTTCGGGCGGCCCCGGGCGGCGAAAAGCCACGCTACGCCACTGGTCTGCACTAATCCAATAGGTCCTTTCAAGAAGTTATTTTACGCTATTACGCTTGTTCACAATACTAATTATTAAATAAATAGTGGACATTTCACACAAAACACCAAACCTCCCAAACTAAGCAAAGCTTGTACTATGAAAACCAGAAAGCTGAAATGTTTCATTTACAAGATAAAGTGAGTTCCTGATATTTCGATACATTTTCAAGCACCATGTTCACGAAAAATATCGAAAACTTGTTCCACCATTTAACCACGGTAAATGTCTCGTAAATAATATTACCAGTGTAAGTGTTTATTGTGGTCCTGGGGAGGTAAGAACACGGTAACGTGAGAACACGGCGACTGCACTTGTTTTCAACTATTTCGTCCTGTTCAGGGTTACCAGCTAATTTACTGAATAATATAATACTAAAACTTGGATAAACATGTAGGTGTGTGTGAGTGTACTTAGGTTCGTACTTACGCACAAAAGAAGTTATATTTTGTTAATAAAAAAAATATATCATTCGCTAACGCGCAACTTACTTCAGTGTGTCGAATTTGCGTGTCTGTGTGTGCACGCATCGTAAAATCACTGTAAAGAGACACTTTCTATTAACCCCCCAAAAAAAGGGGTGTTATAAGTTTGACGTCGATATCTGTCTGTTTGTCTGTCTGTCTGTCTCTGTGTGTGTGTGTGTGTGTGTGTCTGTCCGTGGCACCGTAGAGATCAAACGGATGGGCCGATTTCGATGCGGTTTTTTTATTTGAAAGTTAATATCTGTGCGGATGTTCTTAGCTATGTTTGGTTAATATCGATTCAAGATGGCCGCCGCCACAAAATGGCGGATAAAATATTTCTTAACAGCCTACCTCAATATGGGTGTCAAATGAAAGGGCTTGATTAGTAGAATACATTGATAGAATACATTACACTAATTTCAAATCAAAGATGGCCGCTTCCACAAAATGGCGAAATACATTTATTTTTTCACAACTCCCTTAATATGGGCATCAAATGAAAGGGTTTGACTAGTAGAATGTTGTACAGATAACAAATCTAAGGCAGTTGGGGGTTAGTCAACATTTTTAATTTTGTTCTTGTTAACAATAATAAATATTGGTGGACAATTTACACATAACACCATGTGATCCCAAACTAAGCAAAACTAATACTTTGGCGGCCAGATAGCTGGTATAATACTTCTTATTAAGTGGTTGTAAATACATACCTACTTCTTTTTCTATAGAAACACCCAGACACAGTACAAATATTTGAATTTACCACACAAATATTTGCACTGGGTAGAAATCGAACCTTCGGCCTTGCAGGCAGAGTTACTGACTTGTCGGATAACTTCATCACATCGTTTTTTGGCTGTGGGTGTGCGCGCTCATAGTTAAAGTTAAGTGTTTTTTTCTGAGTGCACCAAAAGAGTATTTCTTCAATAAAGCAAGATATTGTTTCTTGTAAATTTATTATTGTTATTGTTACTAGCCTAGATTGTCCCACTGCAGGGCAAAGGCCTCTCTTCCCTCCTTCCAGATAGCCCGATTTACGGCTTTGGTGGCCCAGTTTCTATCATGGGATTCTAGTTCGTCACGCCACCTTCGTCTGGGTCGACCCGGAGGTCGTTTAGATGTTGTACCCCAAGCAGTGATCATTTTTGCCCATTTATGTTCCGGCATTCGGCAAACATGCTCTGCCCAATCCCATTTTAATTGGCCACTTTTAAAGCAAACATCTGTGATTTTGGTTTTTGAGCGAAGTGTTGTATTCCTAATCCGATCTGAAAGCCTAACTCCAAGAACACTGCGTACCATTGCGCGTTGGCAAACCCCGAGTGTATTTTTTTGATCCCTAGTCAAAGACCACGTCTGTGCGCCGTAAGTGAGGATTGGAAGAATGCATACGTCATAGAGGGAAATTACCTTTCAAGAAATCTTTCATCGCCCAATAGCTCTTCCAGGCGTTGTCGGTGCGTCTAGCAACTTCTTTATCTTGTCTCGCCTGGAATGAGACTATTTGGCCAAGGTATATGTACTCATGGACGTATTCAATCTCATCACCTTGTATTACTATGCGGTGTGTAGCGCGGTTGGTCATAAGTTTGGTCTTCGTTCATGTTCATCTTTAAACCCACTTCGAGGCTTGCCTTGCTCAGATCTTCGAGCATTGTTGCCAGTTCGGTAGCTGTAGAAGAGAATTGTACAATATCGTCGGCAAAACGAAGGTTTGTGAGGTTCTTTTCGCCAACTTTAATATCTTTCTCTTTCCAGCTTTCCGACAATTTCCTAAAAACTTCTTCTAGCGTAGCAGTGAAGAGTTTTGGTGACAGAGGGTCGCCCTGTTTTATACCCTTAGTAATGCTAAATGATGGGCCACTGCTATCTACTTTGACTGCTGCTGTACTACTGTAGTAAATTTTTCGTAGGAGGTTAATGTACTCGTATGTTGTGTCGATACCTTGATTGATTAGTGCGTTGAAAAGCGAGATGTGGCTAATACTGTCAAAAGCTTTTGAGTAATCGACATATGCTATGTAAAGGGGAAGTTTATATTCTTGGTGTTTTTCAATGAGTTGATTTAAGGAGTGAAGATGGTCAGTTGTAGAAAAATTGCGTCGAAAACCGGCTTGTTCGGGAGGTTGATGAAAATCTAACTGGGCTGATATTCGGCTTTCGATGACTTTTATAAAAGTTTTGTAAACATGCGAAATTAGGCTAATTGGGCGGTAATTGTTTATGTCTGCTTTGTCACCTTTTTTGTGGAGTAACGCAATAGTTGAGTGACAGAAATTAGAAGGCAGATTACCGGTTACTAAAATTGAGTTGAATAAGTTGGTTAAGTGAGGAAGAAGTGTAGGTTCTCCAACCTTGTGGGCATCGGTTGTAATACCGTCTTCCCCGGGACTTTTGCTGTATTTCATGCTGCAAAAAGCGCGATGAACTTCAAAGCCACTTATTGGCACGATTGATTCGGAGCATGAATATTGTCCACACGATTCGTTGGAGATACCTGGTATGTCGTTGTATAATTTATTGTAAAAGTTTGTGCCAATATTTAGTATACTATTTTTGTCTGTTACGTATCTGCCGTTATTGTCCTTTAGGCGTGTTATGCCAGTTCTTGTAAATGCTTGCCCAAAATATGCTTTCAACTTTATAACCAGTAGTGAGAACATGTAGTGGGCTCCTTATTGCTGCTACTGTTTTTATACTTAAACCCCTTCTCACAAACAACGTACCTAGTCTCCCGTACCACAGGTATTATAGTATGAGTAGTGGTAGGACTCTTTGCAGATTCCGCCAGGGGCAGTACCACAGCTTTGGCAGTTATTCTACCACAAAACATTAATGTGCAGATATTACTATGTCACAAACTGGGCAATGAATGGGCAATTGAGAAATTACAGGACATAGAAATAAATCATCATCTATCTGGCTGCCATCACACAAGCTTTGCTTAGTTTGGGGTCAGGTAGTGTTGTGTGTGAATTGTCCACCAATATTTATTTATTTATTTTATTTATTTATCATATTTTGCTAGATTACAAGCGCAGGGCAGTAGTAGATAATGGTTTGGATTCTTCTGGTCCCAATACTCCCGTGACGTTGTGCTGTTATGGGAAGGTGTATTGATTACCATCAAGCACATGCCATGCTCATTCTATCACTTTTTACTATTAAAAAGAGAAAATACTAATACCTGCCAATGATGATGATGATGATGCATAGTAACAGGACAACCCTACGTCACCGGTACCTCGGTGACGTATAAACGCGCGTCACATTGTGCCGAGACGAGTCTATCTGTCGCGGGAATCGAACCCGCCGCGCGTTACCATAATACAGTAACCGGGCATTGTGCTCCCGGCGGCTTCGGCGGCGGCCGTAATGTGTCGGAGATATTGAACGGGAGACTAACGCGACCCGAGATTACATGCTGTCCTCTGTAATGGTTCTACAGATGGTGTTGTATCTCTTTCGATGAACAACAAATAAATAAATATCGGTGAGCATTCCATTTTGTAGTATGAAAACTAACGTGGTTATTACACATTTTAAATAAATACATGGATATCAGTCCCGTCCGACTTAAATTTCGATCGCGTTTGGAGATCTTTTTCAAAGCTGCGGCTGCGGCTGCCCGCAGTGCTAAACGAGCGGAGAACATGCGCACGCATTTCCTTGAAAAAGATCGCCGGATGCGATCGAAACTTGAGTCGGACTGGACTGACTATATCAATCGTGAGTTACCCGTGTATTTATTTAAAATTCCTTTTGTGGGGGAATGCGTTTAAGCATCGTCCATCGTACGGGGACACAGCTGTCTCGAGCTCATCACCTTTTTCTCGAGCTTTTGGCCGTTTCTTTGTCATCGACGCTCAACTTTGACACATATATTGAGTCTAAGGCTGAATTAGCCGCCAAAAAGCTGTGTGTCCTCTCAAAGGTGCGAAGATACTTCAACTCTGAACAGTTGCTCACGTTATACCAAGCACAGATTCGCTCCTGTATGGAGTACTGCTCGCACCTTTGGGATGGATCGGCTAAGTATCAGCTGGGGACTCTGGAATCGATCGAGAGACGTGCCAAAAGACTCATAGGCAATGACACTCTTGTGCGTAAAAGATTTCAAAGTCTTGATCATCGCCGCAAAATCGCTAGCTTATCGGTTTTTTATCGGATACATTTCGGAGTGTGTGCAACTGATCTGCATGATCTAATACCACCTTGCCCTTTCTTCTATCGGACTTCTCGTTCCACAAAAGGGCGACATCGTTTCATGGTTGATGTTCCAAAAACACGAACGAAGAGATTTGACTCCACGTTTGTGATAAAAACGTCTAGGTTGTGGAATGCGTTGCCTGAGTGGGTTTTCCCTGATGGTTACAATCTTGGTGTCTTCAAATCGAGAGTGAATCGGGTTATTCTAGGTATGTAGGCTCCATTGTAGATCTCATCATCGCTTAACATCAGGCGAGATGGTGGTCAAGTTCGAACCTATTATAGTTAAAATAAATAAAAATTAAAAAATGACCTCTCAAAGCAGTTTTGACTAATGCCCTACGAGATTCTCGAGACGTAGCTCAGTGGCAGCGTCGCGGTACTTGGCTGCGCCGTGAGCTGTGGAGTAAGATGGGCTGATTATGTTGATGTCTTTACTAGAACGATTTTTTTATTTTTTTTAATAAATGGTGACGAGACGATCCGGACATTTGCCTGATGGTAAGCAACATACCTGACACATAACAGCACAGCGACACGCAGCTATTGGAACATGAAGAGTCCAAATCATTACCTAGCACTGCACTGCGCTCGTCACCCAGAGATCTAAGATCTTATATCTCTAAGCCCTGTAATTTCTCTGGAAACATTGCCCTTCAAACCTTCACAGTAATGTTTGCACATTACTGCTTGGCAGTAGAATAACTGGCAAAGGTGTGGTACTTCCCCAGGTGGACTCTTCCAAGAGTCCTACCACTACTAAAATAATACTACTAATAATTAATGTGTTGAAAACAACTGATGGCGATATATTTTTCAAGTCTGATATTTTATATGAATATCTTATGAGAACGTAATGGACCAGATAACGCAGAAAATAAATTACTTCGAAACTAAACAAAATGCGATTCAATATAAAATAGGAGACGCTAATGCAGGACAAAAATCTTCACACTAAAACACGAAAACTAAATTCTGTTTGTATTTGCTTATACAACACAACGATTAGAAATCTATATTTGGATATGTTTTAAGATCGAACATAATCCATTATTTATTACACAGATAACAATCCTCGGAGCTTCGCCATTCTATCCGGCGAGATCGTATCACTGATAAGACGGACGCCATTAACGCGGCGATAGAGATTCAAAAATAGAACAAAATGCGAAACAGTTGAATTCCGACGATCTATTTCCATTGTTGGGCGTGAAATCTGTTTCGGGCGTGACGGCGAGCGCGGGGCCAGAACAGAAAAACGCATCAAATCTAATTCGTCCGATTCTCGAGCGTGTAATGTAATTTATTCCCGGCGGTGGTCCGGGCCGGGGCCGTGACGGGACGTGACCCGGGGAACGGCTACCGGCGCGCACTGAAACCAGACCCGCCGACTTCCGAACCAATTTGTTCGTGAATTTGTACCTCGTAAAATACACGGCTTTAGAATGTAATAGGAAACGTGTAGTCACCTTCACGAGCTAGCTCCAAACGGATTTTAGTGTTCACGCTATTTTTAATGGTTCAGTTATTTTCTCCGTGGGATCTGTACCTCTGTATTACAAAACTCGGACCTCGATTTTTTCTAAGAAGTATCTCTAAGTATAGAATGTACACTTAACGTTTTTAACGAACATTGTTTGAATAATGTCAATGTAGGTGTTTTGTCAGTTGCTCAAATTCCTAGAGCTATGAACACGGGCAGCGCGTTCAAGTCTTTTGTTCGACGAATCGTGTTAATGCAAACGATGAAGTGACGGTTGAGTAATGTACACTAATAATATATTTTTTTGTTTGAGCCTACTCGTACCAATCTCAGGAACTTCTGGACCGATTTCAAATATTATTTCATCGTTCGATATGTAAATGGTATCCGAGTCCAATAGGCTACAATATTGGTGGACATTAAATATATTGGTGGACAATTCACACACACAACACCATCTGACCCCAAACTAAGCAAAGCTTGTGTGATGGCAGCCAGATAGCTGATATAATACTTATATAGTTTTTTTTTTTTAAATACATACTTATTATACATAGAAACACCCAGACACAGTGCAAACATTTGAATTCATCACACAAATATTTGCACTGGGTGGGGATCGAACCCACGACCCTCGGCTTCGCAGGCAGAGCTACTACCAACTAAGTCACTAGGGCAGTCAACAATACATGCTACGTACCATGGGCGAAGCCGGGCAGACCGCTAGTATAATTATAAGTCAGTTTTATTGTTACAATGTTAAAATGTTGCCGTTGGCACGTAACTATGGTAGTAAAGCATAGACTTTCTTTCCTATTCGCGGGGTTAACTAGTTGCTTAAAAAATAATACGGGATGCCTCTCGATCAGCATTCTATGATTTGTAAAGGTAGACTAATAGTGACGTAAAAGTTTGAATTCACAATAGTTAAACATTTTTTTATGAATTTGACAGTTATTTGTTAATAATTACAGTAATTTTAGTTAAAAAAATTACGTTTGTAACTAACTTTGTAACCCTTGACTTAGTTCATGATTGATATTAATGTTGACATATTATTTGTGATGTAAACAATACTTTACTAGAAGTGCCCCGTGGTTTTATCCGCGTTTCGTGGTATGTGGCCTATGTGCTATTTCAGACTATAATCTAACTGTATTACGATATTAGCCTAATAGCTATGTTGAGACCTTTTGGTGATTGAGCAACAAACATCGAAAAATCTAAATTTTGAAATTTATGATATTAGGATGAATAAATTGAATTATGATTGTTATAACATAGTTTACTGTTCGCTGTACCCTGTCGCGCGGCCGGCCCCGGCGGGCGGCGTGGCGAGCGTCGGAACACTCGGTAACGGGTTCATAATTAAAATAAGCTCCGAGTTCGTCCGCGCCGTTGTTCCCGCGGTTCGCAACCTTCTACTGTTGATGAGGTGATGATGCGATCTACGAAATGGAACATACATTAAAAAAAAAAAAAAATTCCTCAATTCCAAGACTCCATGATAATGTAGCCTTCAGAAACCACCCAATCTTAAAGTTAAAAAAAAACATTTTGCGATGAATAATGAAAACTCTGTACGTGCAAATGGTGTTATTATATGATGGGTCGTATTATTGCACGTTTACATTTTTATCCTTTTAAACACAGGGACTAATCTTATTTACAACTAGCTTTAACCCGCGGCTTCGCTCGCGTTCAGTAAGTTTTTTATTGTAGATTCCTACTTGGATAGCATGAGCGTCAAATAATAACATAACTAATGCTCGTCTATAATAGGCCTAAGGGTAGTTTATGCGTTATTATGTATTTTAATTCCCTATTTTACCATCTTAGGGGTTGAAGTTTGGAAAACTAATACGCTCATTATTTTTAATGTTCATGCAAATAAATGTTTTAACTGCTATAGGTTTACTCTTGACCGCAATGTCGGCTAAAGTTAAGTGATGATGTGATCTACGATAGAGCTTGCTATCCTAGAGGAAACAGATTCAGTCTCAATTTGGATATACCAGCGTTGTAATCATCATGAAAAATCCATTCAGGCAACGTCTTAGAGTATCTCTCCACTTAGTCTGTGAACGCCTTTCACAGCCTAGGCGTTATTGTAACAAAAGTAGTCCGTCAAAGCTCTTCGTTATAGTCTTTAGAACATGTCCAAGGGTTAAAAAGTTAGTACAAAATTTTATCCACTATTACGTACCTAGTATGAATTTGAAAAATATCCTTCTTTCTTGTTTGCTTCATAATATAAAATTTTCATACCCTCTTTTCATACACTTACTTTGGGATTAAATTTAGGAAAACTCTGTTTTACATAGCTCATTATTTTTCCTTACTCATATCCTACAAAGTTTAAAGCAAATATGTCGCAAGAAATAAAAATGTTCACACAAACTTTCTTCTCTTATTTTACTACATTAGACGCTGTATTTTGAAAAAAAAAAACACTGAAACACATAACTCATTACACATATTAGCCGTACTCAATTTATACGAAATTTCATTCAAATATGTCCAAGGAATAAAAAGTTTCATAATACACACTTTCATACATATTTTCTTTAGGCGTTGAATTTTGAGAAATCCGTCCTTAGTGAATATGTCTACGTCATCAATTTTAAGTATGTCTTAAGGGTACATCCTGTGCGTTATCATAAAACTTTCATCCCTATTTTAAGCCTAGGGTCTGAATTGAAAAAAAAATGTACTACGTAAGTCATTATTATGGCCGTACTCAACTCTTACAAAATTTGATGCTAATATGTCCAAGGAATAAAAGTTTCATACAAACTGTCAAACCTTATTTCACCCTTTCACGGTTGAATTTTAATAAACACTGTAATACATACCGCATGATATTCCCGAAACTTAATTTATATGAAATTTCATGCAATTATGTCTTAGGAATAATAAGTTTCATGCAAACTTTCATCCCTATTTCATCTCTTTAGGGTTTGAACTTTGAGAAATCCTCCTTGGTGGCTGCCTACTGCCTACGTAATAAAAATAATACGTATGTGAAAAAAATTAAGTATGTCCTAAGGGGTTGTCCGGCGCGTTGATATTTATAAAACGTTCATCCCTATTTAACCCGTTTTAGAGGTTGAATTTTGAAAAAAATATGATCCATAACTCATTATTTTGGCCACACCTAATACCTACGAAATTTGGTGTAAATATGTCCAAGGAATAAAAGTTTCTCTACAAACTTTCATCCCTTATTTCACCCTTTGAGGATTGAATTTCCAGAAACGCTGTAATATGTATCTCATGATTTTAACTGAACTCACCTTATATGAAATGTCATGCAAATATGCCCAAGAAATAAAAGTTTCTATACAAACTTTCATCCTTATTTCACCCTTTGAGGGTTGAATTTCGATAAACGCATTAATACTTACCTCATGATTTTAGCCAAACTCTATTTATATGAAATTTCATGCAAATATGTCCAAGGAATAAAACGTTACGATACAAAATTTCATCCCCTATTTCTCCCCTTTGAGGGTTGAATTTCGATAAACGCTGTAATACGTACCTCATGATTTTAACTGAACTCACCTTATATGAAATTTCATGCAAATATCCCCAAGGAATAAAAAGTTTCTATACAAACTTTCATCCCTTATTTCACCCCTTTGAGGGTTGAATTTCGATAAACGCTGTAATACGTATCCCATGATTTTAGCCGAACTCAATTTATATGAAAGTTCATGCAAATATGCCAAAAGAATAAAAAGTTTCATACAATCTTTCATCCCCTATTTCACCCCCTTGGGGGTAGAATTTATCAAAATCCTTTCTTAGCGGATGCCTACGTCATAACATCTACTTGTGTGCCAAATTTCAGCCTGATCCCTCCAGTGGTTTGGGCTGTGCGTTGATAGATCACTATGTCAGTCAGTCAGTCAGTCAGTCAGTCACCTTTGAGTTTTATATATATAGATTTTTTTAATTATTATTCAGTTATTTATTCATTCATCTTAATTTCTAAGTTTTTTACAATAGGTATAAAAATATAAACATTATAAAAAACTTAAAAACTAGGGTGCCGCCAGCAGCGGGGCAGGACCCAAGCTACCGGTGGTTAGGGCTGCAGAGAGAGGAACCTCCTGACGATGCGTGCTGTGTCAAGGATGACTGCCTTCTGGATCTGGCCCTTAACCCAACCGTCTAGCGAAAGTCAAATACAAATACAAATACAAATACAAAAATACTTTATTGAAACAAATACATTTAACAAGATCAATTGGAACCCATCAGTTCCGAACTAGTATGTAATACTGTGTTTCGGAACCGATGGCCTCTCCCTTAACATTTATGACACTAGAAAAAACATAAATTAACATTAACAACTGTGACAAATTTTTTTTTACACACTTTCATATATATATAGGATTGAAGTAAAGAAATAATAAAAGTACATTCTATTTGATATCAAAACAAATTTTTACAAAACACTTATTGTTATTCGGGGTTATGCCATGTATACTATTTTATTAAGTTAGTCATATTATGTTATATCTATATCTACAAGTAAGCATTCAATACTATCATAATCGAATCTGGCCAACCATGATCTCAAAATCTTTTTAATTTCGTTATTCGATTTTCTTTTAATTTTAAATTCTATGTCAATTTTATTATACAACAATGGAACAATGCAATCGTATTTTTTTTTTTCGCAAACTTAGTTTTCCTGCCTGGTACAGGACAGGGACGATCTCTTTTAGAATCATCTATCAAGAGAGGTACTGTTTTCCTATGGAACCGTCGTATGCCTTCGTAGACAAATATCTTTCTCACGCTTAGGACATTCAACAGCTTATACACATCAGATGTTGGATGTCTAAAGGGCAAGAAAACATTACTTTAAGTATTGCACGTTGGGCCCGCTCAGCTAGTATTAAGTTAGACTTAGCCGCAGTGCCCCATGCACAAATACAGTACCTAATAATACATTCACATAATGCTTTATATGTTTGTATTACTAAACCTGATTCAGCTACAGTTCTTAAAGTTTTGAAAATATAAATCAGTTTTCTTACTCTCAAGACCAAATTTTTAATGTGACAGTTCCAATTCAGATAACAATCTATGTGTACTCCTAGATACTTGATCGAGTCAACTCGAGCTAAAGCTGGGCAGGTACAGTTAGTTGATCTTATACTACGATTACAGGGGAAGGTATGTATTTTTACGCTTATGTCACATTTAGGGGCTCCTGTTTCAGTGATACTATAACAGATATATTTAGTTTTATTGGCGTTTAGTGATAGTAAGTTATTTTCGAGCCAGTGAGTAACTGTTGCGAGAGAACTTTCAGCTAATTCAACAACTTTAGGCCACGTTTTGTCGTGTACAAGAAGCACAGTGTCGTCTGCGAACATTAACAGGTCTACCCCAGGCAAGGAAGTATCACATAAGCTATTTATGTACAAAATATAGAGCAATGGACCGAGCGTGCTTCCTTGAGGCACTCCATATACGCAAGATGCTCTGTCACTTTCGTAGCCATCAAGTCGTACACATTGCGATCTTCCTGATAAGTAGTCAGTGAACCACTCCAGTGCCAAACCTCTAATTCCGACGTTTTCTAACCTTGTTAGTAGAATTGGAATGGACACTGTGTCGAATGCTTTTTTGCATATCTAAAAAAACTCCAATGCATTTTTCGCCACGATCAAGATACGATGTTATTTTGTTAGTCAACATAAGAACTGCGTCCTCTGTTGAACGTCCCTCTCTAAATCCATATTGATTTTTACTTAATAAGTTTCTTTTCTCTAGATATTGAGTGACTCTCTTTTTGACGAGCTTTTCTAAAATTTTTTGAGAGAGTAGAGAGAAGCGAAATTGGCCTATAGTTAGATGGATTTGATTTATCACCAGCTTTGAAGATAGGGCAGACCATGGCTCTTTTATATAATGCAGGAAATTTACCAGTTTGAAAACTCATATTGCATATAAATGCAATGGGAACTGCTAGCCTATTTACAGATGTTTTAACTAGTTTAGACGTAATCGTATCCCAACCTGGAGCACTGTGAGTCTTGAGACCCATGACTACTTGTCTAACCTCGACTGGATCTGTAGGAGAAATAGACATTGAATCCACTGGTTGATTTATACTTTTTGCCAGAGTAGCTAGATTTTTTTCTGTAACATTGAGTTTTTGTAATGTCGCCTGTGCTAGAGTTTCACCAACTGACGTAAAATATAGATTAACATCGTTTAGAGATTCTGTGGGACTATTTTTAACTTTTAACAGGTCTAGAGCTGGATTGTTTGATTGATTTAGGTTACAGATATCTTTTATAACCTTCCAAGTTTCTTTTAAGTTTCCTTTACATGTAGCTAGTTTATTTGTATAATAGTCTCTTTTCAATTTCTTAATCAAATTGTTGCAAGTGTTTCTATATCGGATATATTTTTCTTTATTAGTTTCGTCTGGTATTTTCTTAGCTAATGAATGTAGCTGATCTCTTTTTCTAAGAGATCTGACTACCCCTATAGTGATCCACGGTTTCAAGGGTTGGTTAGCTTTTGAGACTTTACTAGTTTTAGTGTTACATTTTAAAATTTTATTAATTTTTTCATTAAAAAGATCAGCCGCAACATTTACATCATTTTTAATCAAAAACAGATCCTGCCAAGTTTCTTGTGAAAGAGCCTTTTCTATACCTTCATAATTAATTACTGTTTTACTACAAGTTAAAGCTTTTTTAGTGATTCTAGTGTAGTCTACATATAATAATATAGGATTATGATCTGTTATTTGCTCCTCAAAAACTAGCGTTTTCCAACGACTTTCAGATTTTACCATCATATGGTCAAGACAGGTTTTAAGTCTAGTGGGACAAGTAATTCCTTGCCTTAACCCATGCAAAGCCATCATATTGAGATAAGATTCAGATATCTTTGTTTGGTTGTCAGGCATTATATCTATATTAACATCACCAGTTAAGATAACGTCTTTAGTTGAAATACCACTCAAAAGCATATCAATCGATTCCAAATACGGTTTTGGGTTACTAAAGCAAGGCGGTCGGTATGTACAGACGATTGTGCAATTAGGAGGAAAAGCAACACTGAGACAGTTGCCCTCATTAATGGTATGTTCTTTTACAGACACCTCTATATTTTGTTTGACATAAATCACTACACCGTCATTCTGATTAAGATTATTTTTCGTCCAATGCATATTGTAGCGATTTAGATAAGGAGGCGGCCTTAGGTTGCTAGTCCAACACTCTGTTAAGACAAACATATCAACTTCAGTGTCAAGACTAGATACAAAAGCAACAAAGCTGTCAAAATTACAATAAATACTCCTTATGTTCATTGTCAAAATGCACAGGTTCTGCGTATTTGGCACTCTAGCGTTTAAATGCTTTTTACAGTTACTGGAATCCCTAATAGAGATACAATCAATTTTTTCTGATTCATCCACTTCAGCGGCGATGTAGATGTTATCCATTACTTAGCAATAGAGTAAAATTGTGCAAATTATGTCCTAGGCTATAAGTTTTTGTTACCATTATTCTTGAAGACAATAAGATTCCGAAAACATTCGATTGAACTAAATTCATATTGCCGACTACAACTAAATCACGGCACAGACATAATCGATATAGACAAGCATTATTATTCTTTAGGAAAGTACATAGGTATTGATTCAATATCACAAGTGATGTAATAAAATGGCATTTTAGGGGTATATACCCGAGAAAAACGTTTTTAAACTTTTTAAGTGTGTGCAAGAAATATGTGACAGTACAAGTATACATATCATGATCATCGCATAACCATTCCATTGTATATATTAATAAACTATATCTTAAAATGTAATAAAAAACATAGAATGTTAGAGTAGCAGTAAGACAGACGTATAGTCATTTAGCATTCAGATTATCGAGGTCGCCCTCGCAGTCAATCCTTAAGTGTGAAGCGCCATCCGTTCTTCTTAGGTATATTTTACCTCGAGATGTCCAGCAATATTTATAACCAGATCTTTTGGCAAATTCTCTTGTTAAGAAGAATAGTTTTTTTGCCTGTGCAGTGAGACTTTCAGAAACAAAAATGGGCTGGACCGGTCCTGCAATTCCTAGGTTTGAGGTACTGTATTTAGCAGTGGGGTATTTCTTGTTATAAGTTTTAACCGACCCCACAATTTTATCTCTTAGTATCACCGTAGAGAAATCGGCAACAATCGGCTGAGTACCCTCTTTCTTTGTGTTGATGCGATAGACATCCCGGATCTCTCCCGGCTTAACTGGCACGTTAAGCGAAGCACTGACGTTTACTACAATATTGCATAGGTCCTCTTTTGTTTCTCCTGGATTTTTGGGAACATTACGCAATTCCATTTTGGAGCTATGCAGGTTTCTGTCTACTTGGTCTAGCTTGGTTTCCAGCAGCTTTATATAACGGCGGTCTGCCGACTTTTCCTCTTCTAGAACTTTAATTTTACCGACCAGCTCATCATATCTCTGACTTAAAAACTCAATTGAGCAAGCTATATTATTGTTTTGTTCTGTGTGTGTGTTGATACCACTTTGAACCTTATCCATTAAAGCATAAAATTTCTTGTCTTGCTCAACCTTAAGCTGTGTAAACATTTCTATAATTTCATCCCTGCACATAGTATCATCGTCTCTTTTCCGCTTACGGAGGGTACGGTGGGTAATATTTGAGTCACTTGAGGCATGCCCCTTAGATATAGTCGGTGCGTCAAGAGCGGTAGCAGAAGGTGAACAGCTTAAGTCAGAGTCCGACTTTGCATGTGTCAATGGAGACGTCGACTCAGGCACAAGAGAGGAACGGGGTGGGGTGCGCGCCAAACGAGACATCCCTCTGCAACAACAACCGCCGCGCAGGTACCAGAAGAGCAGAACAGTGCAAACGTTGGCTTGCGGTACAAAACCTCAAGAGATGATTGTGAAGCGCAGGTACCAGGAGAGCAGAACAGTGCAAGCGGTGGCTTGCGGTACAAAACCTCAAGAGGTGATTGTGAAGCGCAACAGGTGGTTGTGGAGCGCAACAGGTGGATTGGTCAGCACCAGTACAAACACAACAGCGGTTGGAGCGGGACGCGTATGTGTGTATGTGCGTATGCGCTTCTAGCAATGTGTGCGTGCGCTTGGCGTGTGCGTGGGAGTGACCGTCGTAATAAATGCACTCACCGATAGCACACCACGCCGCCAAGTAGTATCGATGACTTCTCACGACTCATGCACTCCTAATATCCGCACTGATTTATTGCCCTGTATTTTTTACTAATTTTGAATAAATATATTATAAATATTATAACGGGTACTAGCTAAACACGTCTGCTCTGTGCAGGGGTCCGGGGGAGAAGGAATGTCTCTTGAGATGTTGGTCGAGACTTTTCGCTATAAGGCCGTTTGCCGACACGACTATTGGGACTATGATCGTCGAATCAACTTCCCACATGGCGGTAACCTCATGAGCCAAGTCAAGGTACTTGCTAAGCTTGTCCTTCTCGGCTTTCACGAGGTTCTCGTCATGTGGTACGGTGATATCGACGATCACAGCCCGGCGCTCGGACCGGTCTACCATCACGATATCAAGCTTATTGGCGACAATAGTCCTGTCCGTGATGATAGAGCGGTCCCAGTAGAGCAACGCACGACCATTCTCGAGAACTGGCAGAGGTGCGTACTTATAGTACGGCACCTCGGACTCGACAAGGCCGTGTCGAAGAGCAAGTTGCTGGTGGATGATGAATAATAATAATAATAATTATTATTATTATGATTACGCGGTCGAGGAGAAGAAACGAAGCGGATACCAACAACGCACGCCCACCACCAATACGTGTCCCGTCACCACCGAGTTCGTCGTCGTCGGCGGATGAAGCCTTTTTGACTCCCCGCGACACTAGTGCTTCGAGTGACGAGAACACGACACGGACCCCGTCGCCCACAACATCAGGACGTCGTGGTCGTCCGCCGCTGCCGGCACGCTTGGGGCCTGTGAGGCAACCTGCCTCGCGCCCGGCCCTCGCTACCGGTGGTGTAGTGCGTCGCATGCGATGGACTCGCCAAATGAACGAGAACTGCATGCGCGCCTATTACAGGGCTACAGAGGGAGGAACCCACCTGACCGCGTACTGTGCCAGGATGCTGCTTCTGTTTCAGGCCTTCGAACCGACCGTCGCCGTTTCCGCCCAACGATTGTCAGACCAAGTCCGCGCCATCCGGCGATGCAAGTTGCTGGATGACTCGGCACTTGATCGGCTACGCCTGGAAGAACAACGTACTCGCCCAGCTCCTGCTTCGACCCGAGATCCACCCGCCGCACCGTCGACCCTGGCTTCAGTGCCGATATCAGTGGCGACACTTGCGGCGCCGGTCGATCTCGATATCGAGGAGGGAGATTCGGCGAGTACGGGCTTATCTGACCAGGTAATAGAGCAACTGAGGAGCGCTCTGGAAGACGCGATCTTGCGATATAGATCCACACCCAACTCTAGGCCGCGCTTACCGCGTTTGCCCACCCATAAACGAAATTTGGCTTTGATGGGGCCCTGAATACTTTGCTAGTGCCCTACCTGGGAACTAGCAAAGATTTGACTGATACCCATTCTATTCTGTACTGTGGTGCTATCGCGGCGTGTCGCGTTGCACGTGTCAAGTTCCCAGACACTGACCGTACAACGCGAACCGCTGGGAATGTACCCGCATGGCAAGTACGAATAGAACGGCGTATCAGCAAATTCAGGACTCTTATAGCAAAAGCTAATCTGCTTCAGTCAGGGGACAGTCGTCCCCGAGTCATGCGTTTCGTAGCACAGGCGTTCGCTGGGACTGGTATCAGTCCCCAGCACTATCTTGCCAATGTTACGGAACGTATTGACTACCTGAAGCAGAAAGTTTATGCGTGGGCAAACCGCATCGCCGCCACAGAGAGCGTGTGAATCGATATCGGCAAAATCGCGACTTCCAGAGTGATCAAGAAGGTGTACCGAAACTGGGAAGGAACTAGTCAACGTGTGAACGACGGGCAGCTACCGGATCCTAGCGCTATGAAAACTTCTGGCGCAGCATCTGGTCGGTGCCTGTCGAACACGCGGAGGGAGTTTGGATGCGTGTTATCGAACGTGCATGTGAGCCTATCGAACCCATGGAGTCTATTACGATAGACTCCGTAGACGTTAGTTGTGCTATCCGAACGACTCAGAACTGGAAAAGTCCTGGGCCGGACGGATTGCACAACTTCTGGATAAAGTGGTTTCGATGCTCACATGAACGTTTGGCACACAATTCCAAGAAGCCCTCGAGACGGGTTCTCTTCCCAGTTTCTTGACCACCGGAGTCACCTTCCTGCTCCATAAGTCTGGTAGTACCACGGAACCGAAGAACTACAGACCCATTACGTGCTTACCTACCACCTATAAGCTGCTTACATCCATTCTGAGAGCAAAATTAACACGCACATAGTCGCAAATAACGTTTTGGCCTCCTCTCAGAATGGATGTAAGATTGGGTCCCGTGGTACTAAGGAGCTGCTCCTCATTGACACGACCATTTGCCAGCAAGTCAAACGAAACAAGGGAGCCCTCTCCGCTGCTTGGATTGACTATAAGAAGGCCTATGATGCGGTGCCCCATTCATGGCTAGAAAGGGTTTTAGAGTTGTACAAAATAAATCCAACTCTGAAATCTTTTCTAAGCAAATGCATGGGACAGTGGGTCACATCCTTCGTCAACCAGGTAGTGTAGACAGCTCTTTTGTTTCGGAGGACTTGATTAGGATTGAAAGAGGCATTTTCAGGGTGACAGTCTAAGTCCCCTATGGTTCGGCCTAAGTCTGAATCCTCTCAGCACTCTGCTGAAGGATTCAGAGTTAGGTTATCGTCTTCGTAGAGGAGGTGAGGTTATATCTCATTTGTTGTACATGGACGACCTCAAACTTTTTTGCACCGAAACGCCAAGACTTGTTGGAGCTATTAAAAACCACGGAGGTTTTAGTAACGCCATCAAGATGGAGTTCGGTGTGACAAGTGTGCGGTCATGCATGTACAGCGAGGGAAAGTAGTAAATTCAGAGAATTTACAACTTTCCGAGACTATAACACTCAGATCTCTCTCCGAAGACGAGACCTAAAATATCTCGGTATGTCACAGTCATTGGGTATATCAGCAGATGACATTAAGAAATCGGTGAAGGAACGCTTCTTTTGCCGGCTGACAAAAGTACTTAAAAGTCTTCTGTCAGGCGGTAACAAAGCGCGAGCCTTCAACGGTTGGGTAATGCCTCTGCTGATATACTCCTTTGGCATACTGAGATGGACTCAGACTGAGCTCGACGCCCTGGACAGGAAGGTCCGTCAACTGCTCACAACACACCGAATGCTACACCCGCGCTCGTCTGTTATGAGACTGTATATTCCGCGGAAGTGGGGGGGTCGAGGCTTTTTAAATGCCAAGAACCTACACAACCGCGAAGTATGCAGTCTCAGGGATTATTTCCGCAACAGCGAGTCCGGGATGCATCGCGATGTTGTGGCAGTTGACAGAAGCTTCACGCCTCTTTCACTGGCAAACGAGAACTGGCGCAAACCATCGGTGCTCAGCACTGATGACCGCAAGGAAGTGTGGAAGAGCAAGGAGCTGCACGGGCGATTCTATCGGACCCTAACGGGACCCGATGTGAATCTGCTCGCGTCGGTGAACTGGCTACGCTTCGGGGACCTCTTCGGAGAAACCGAGGGTTTTGTCTGTGCAATTGCAGACGAGGTTATCAAGACGAACAATTACCGGAAATACATAATGAAGGACGGTACGGTCGACATTTGTCGGGCATGCCGCCGTCCAGGCGAATCACTTCGTCATGTTATTTCCGGTTGTTCGCATCTTGCTAACGGCGAGTACTTGCACAGACATAACCTAGTAGCCAGGATCATCCACCAGCAACTTGCTCTTCGACACGGCCTTGTCGAGTCCGAGGTGCCGTACTATAAGTACGCACCTCTGCCAGTTCTCGAGAATGGTCGTGCGTTGCTCTACTGGGACCGCTCTATCATCACGGACAGGACTATTATCGCCAATAAGCCTGATATCGTGATGGTAGACCGGTCCGAGCGCCAGGCTGTGATCGTCGATATCACCGTGCCACATGACGAGAACCTCGTGAAAGCCGAGAAGGACAAGCTTAGCAAGTACCTTGACTTAGCTCATGAGGTTACCGCCATGTGGGAAGTTGATTCGACGATCATAGTCCCAATAGTCGTGTCGGCAAACGGCCTTATAGCGAAAAGTCTCGACCAACATCTCAAGAGACTTTCGCTAGACGGTTGGGTTAAGGGCCAGATCCAGAAGGCAGTCATCCTTGACACAGCACGCATCGTCAGGAGGTTCCTCTCTCTGCAGCCCTAACCACCGGTAGCTTGGGTCCTGCCCGCTGCTGGCGGCACCCTAGTTTTAAGTTTTTATAATGTTTATATTTTTATACTTATTGTAAAAAACTTAGAAATTAAGAAGAATGAATAAATGACTGAATAATAATTATTATTCATCAATCAATTTGTACAAGCAATCAGCATTATTAAACCTCGCAGAGGTTTGTGTTAGTGCTCACGTTCTCGAAAATTAATATATACAATTACAGGAAAATACAAACTTATAACTTAAAAACGAAATAATACACCAAATTCAATATATTATTTAATAATTACCTGTAGTAGTAATTAAAGTAAAATGATAGTAGTAGGTATGTTACGGACTCCGCCTGACACAGTACCATATTTTTGCCAAATATTCTAATGTCAAGCAATAGAATACTGTGTTCCGGCTTGAAGAGCAATGGTTCTTTTTTTACAGAGCAAAGAGATAAAACACTTTTATATCTCTCGGTGACCAGGTAGTCCTTCCGTTTTCAGATAGCCGCGTGGCAGTGCCGTCATGTGCAAAGTTATTGTTTACCATCAAGGACATGTCTTCCTTGTTGGGACAAGTCCCTCTATTTGGTAAAAAAAATTGGTTGCCTGTAAAGTCGGTATACGGGCGAAAGTTTTACGTGACAACGACTTTGAGTGGTAAAATAATTTTACGGAAGGGACGCGTGCCTTTCACTTTTTATGTCTGTCTCTCTCGCTCTTAGGCGGGCTAACCATGCCCGAGTGGAAGGGACGCGTGCCTCTCACTCGCTCTCGTTGTGAGCGCATAACGTGAGCGGAGCGTAACGCAGTTTCTTGAAGTGTCACCCAGCAAACCAATTTATAAGACGTTGTCACGTCAAAAATAGTCTAAAGATACCTACCAAAAGCGTAGTCGCATGGTGAACCGCTCGACACAGCACAGTCACCGCACAGTCCCCGCACGGCACCGCACGGCACCGCACGGCGCCGCACGGCACCGCTATCTATAATTAAGATCAACGCGGCTTTGTTCGCAACAAGCAGCTCAGCAATTTGCCGCACATTCGCCGCTGACGGGAGACCTCCGACAATATAACACAACTGTAAAGTTATCTTGTTAAAAAGTCAGATGCCCTTAGTTAGATCCAGATATCCTACTTCTGACGTAGGTACTACTAGCGCCTGTGGACACCGATCCTTTGCCTTAATAATGACGGAACATGCTACGAATGTACCATGCAATGGTAAGCGTAGTTGGCTAAATTTGTCAGTTTACCTATCATAAAACCATAGTTGTGGTGTACAAATGTTCACAGTAGTGACTACTTACTCTCGGGCTTATCGCTTATTGGCTACTAATTTACAAGAAGTCAGCTCAGTAAAGATGAACCTAGCAGTTAGTATAACTACACGAAAAATTTAATTCCTCAGACAACACACTATCAAACTCGCCGATTCACTTGTAAGCGAGGTTTTCGTATAAGACGTCGCATGCAGACTTACAGGGTACATATTTTTTCTACCCTTGAAGAGATGCAAATAAAAACTTGAAGAGAACGAACCTCTTGTTCCACAGTCGGTTATAGTAGACATAAGAGCAAGGTGTAGTACCAGGTGGATGAGCGGCCGGCGGCGGCGGCGCGCGGGGTGTCCGCGGCTGCAGGCGACGGACACGGCGCGCGCGCACGCGATGGTAAGCGCCCGCCGCGACGCGACACCCACTGCAGATTGCGGATACCAAGGAAACTTAAACTATTAATATGGATGTTTGGATATTTTGATATCTGTTGTTCAATTACGTCGTAATTTATAAACCGATCGGGATTATCGGATCGGGGGGATTAAACTGAAACATTGGTATATAATATTTAATAAATAGCAATATTGCAGCCTTCTCAGCTTCCAACCTGTTTCTCAGTGGATTATATAGGAACTAACCCAGCTCCACTAAGTAATAGTTCGCGGGGAACACTGGCTGGTGGAGGAGATAAATATCTGCTGTTAATTTGAAGAGAATTTTAAATTGACAACGGTTTAATCTCCACCAATTTCACCAATTCGTCATTTAGAAGTTAGCAATTGCCAAAACAAACAAAAAGAACGTGCTTACATGTAGTTACTTGGTAATGTGAATTTGCTACCGTAAAACGTCCGCATTAACTGATGCGGATGTGAATGCGGATGCAGATATCTTAATTAATGCGAATATGTCGCACACAGTGGAAATTGACAGTAAGACCTCACGATTGTGAAATTGAATGCCACTAAGCTACCACGGGAGTTATCAACCAGGCTTATGCGGTGGGAAAATGGGGCTAAACTAGATTTGTAAGCTGTAATTATTTTTTTTACGTCGAGATTTCTCATACTCTCTCTCGCTCTCTTACGTAATACAAATACAGGAAAAAAAATAACAAACCCACGGCGTAAATCTCTACACGCAGATATATTACCGCGCTGCAACACCAGTCATTTTTGTGCTATTCCAGACTATACTCTGCGTTTCGCATTCAACCTGGGGGTCTACCGCCTAACTCTAAAGCAGACGGAAAGCATGAGCTGTCTTCATAGCATTTGTCCTGTCATGCTTTCATTTCAGAGCGATCGCCTAACTATATCTTCTTTCAAAAATTGCTCGTGCGTTGACAGATTAAAAATAAGTGAAGAAATGCGTTCACCTAATTACGTTTCAACACCACGTAATCGGTTTCGTGAGACTAGTCAATGCGAAAATATTTTATAAGTTTCATCAACAGTTAAAACGTCAAAAGGTATTTCAAATTACTTAAATTGCTATAACTCTGTTTTATTTACATTTATTATTCATTTATTTAGGTAATTATCAGAAGAGAATTATCAGCGTTACGATTAACCGAAGATAGGAAAAAACAAAAAACGGAACGCGATATTTGACAAATAATCCAAGTGTTCCCACCTTATATTTAAATTTCTGCATAGGTTATATTGTAATACTTTATGTAAACCTCAAAATCCGTAATTGATAGGAAATCATCGTTATTTCTCAAATTTAATGAAACATTTTGTTTTAAATGAAGTTTTCTACACAAGAAAGTGTTACAAGTTACCTATTAAGTTAATTGAAAAGTTAATTGAAATATTAAAAATATCCACGCAACCCTAGCATTTTTTAGATGTATTGGCTGGCAGCATTGATAATTGATGTTGTTTACATTTTAAATAACCTCTATCTGAGGTAAACATTTACAATTTAGTTTATGTAAAACAATGAAAACATAATATGAATATTGAATATATTATTTGTTAGTTAGTTTTTAAAGCCATGCAGTTTGATCACTAGTGATTACAATAAAATTGATTGAGTGATTCGGCGATGACAATAAAAAGTATTTGAATACTTTATTTTATGATGTATGTAATGATAATAGGCAAATTTGAATAGTGTCTATCGTGGCTAATAATTATAAGCTTGTTTTCACATTTCGTGAGGTTGTGGATTCGAATCCCGCTTCCACCACTTTAGAGTATTTTTCTAAGAGCTGATGTAAAGTCTGTCATGTCATGTGAAGGCGCAGAGTCCCTGCAGTAGACGCGCATAAATTAGGCTGCCCATGTTTTATAATTTTAGTATAGATATAATGTTTATCGAGACGGCGGCTCAGACGGACTGGTGTGTTTTATAGAAGTGGTGGGAAGAGCAGCAGGACATGTACCACTTGGTAAGCAACACACATGCCTATAACAGCACAGTGTCACAAACCTATTGGAAACCTATAGAGTCCTATTAGAGTCGAAATCATTAGCTACGCTGCGCACTTAGAGAAATTAAATGTTGGTGGACATTTCACATACAACACCATCTGACCCCAAACTAAGCAAAGCTTGTACTATGGACGCCAGATAGCTGATATAATACTTATATATTTTTAAATACATACTTATTATACATAGAAAACACCCAGGATCAGTACAAATATTTTTATTCATCACACAAACATTTACACTGGGTGGGATCAAACCCACGACCCACAGCTTCTGATTAGATGATTATCTCTAGGCCCTGTGATTTCTATGGACACTTTATCTTTCAAAGTGATACACAGTGAACTTATAAGTAATAAAGGATTCTGATTCTGTTTGCACATTACTGCATGGCTGTAGAAAACAGGCAAAGGTGTTGATTTCCTCAGGGAGATTTGGCAAAGTTCTAACGATATATATATACAAATATAATAAATAGCATCAATAAGTTACATGTTAAAATAAAAGTGCTTTGTTTCAGATATATCTATTGTTATGCATCATGGTTGCAGTGGCTGATATATCAAGCGTCTCTGAGACCATTTCAACTCACAAAACACTTTCCTGAAGTGATGTCGCTGATTGATTAAAACGAAGCTTGAAGAGTGATTGTCGAAGAACCTACAGTTATTTACAAGAGTGTGATGTAAAAAGTATTGAAAATTAAATGTATCTGTTGCATCAACAATAATAACAATAAATATTGTGTTTTAATTATTTTTTTGGATCCTAAATGAGAATTTTAGTGTAGCACACCAATGTAATGATTTATTAATGATCCATGAATCTACACATATTGCTGTGCGTGTTGGCTTAAGCTGTTAGCATAGTAAACAATTGTTTAAATAAATAAATAAATATTGATTTTTATGTGTAGATTCATGCAGCAGATGATCGAGATGAGATAATGCATGATGGTAGCAACCATACAACTATTGAACAGGAAGAGTTAATAAATTACTGCCTAGTACTGTACTTCACTCAAAAGTGGTGTGCCCCAGGTGTCTCCAAACAGTCCTAATAATACATAACTGACTACACCTTGAGATGTAACAATAACAAGGTTTTCTAAAGTCAGTACTTTATGTCCTTACAATACATAAGTGTCCAATTTATACATCAATCTATTATTGGTGGTGGTGGACATTTCACACACAACACCTTCTAGCCCCAAACTAAGCAAAGCCTGTACTGTGGCAGCCAGATAGTTGATATAATAATACATAGTTATTTTCTCACATAGAAACACCAGCCATAGTACAAACATTTGTATTTGTCACACAAATATTTGCACTGGTGGGGATCGAGCCCACAACCCATGGGTTCGCTGGGTCTACAGCAGTGGCTTGGCACACTTACTATCAGTTAGGCCAGCCAGACTAGCTATTCAAACTGAAGATCATGTGTGCTCTTTGGTTGTAGGATAACTTAGGCAAAGGATTTCTATTTCCCCATCCAGATTAAGAAATAAGGAATCATAACACAAAAGAAATGTGCGTGTATTTATTCTCAATAAATTTTTAACAGTTTCGGGGTTGTTGACTTGGGGTTGGATACTCTTCTGAGACAACTTATTGTTTTCTTGTAAGCTATGGGAGCAGTCAGCAGTCAATATTTCTTGTAACTCCTAAAACAAAAACAAAGTTTGATTATATTGATATGACATATTAACATTTCATTACATGACTAGCAGCATGTACCTACATTTCTATATTTTCATATGATCTGTTCAGACACCCCAAAGAGATTAAGCAACAAACACAAAACAATCTTTCACATTTATGATATTAGGAAGAGGTAATATTAGGTGGCTGGTTCACAAATTACCTATGTAGGTTTATAATATGGAATCTAATACTTGCTAATTATTATTTTGAAGCATATTCTGCATGTTTAATTTTGTATAAGTACATGTCTTTTACAATTGGAGTTTTATATTCAATACCTACCATCAAAATATGATTAATGTACTGTACTGAGACTGATAACAAGTCTCTCACAATAATATTGATCTCAAGCAGTTCAGAATGTTTAAAATAATAACTCATAGTAGTAACTTAGCCAGTTTCTGAGACAATTTGTGAACGTAAGTACCTATTAAATCGCTAGGTATTATTATCAAAACAAAAAAGGTATCATTATAAGTTCCTGCTTACCTTTATCTCAAGTTTGATGTCCCGTTTTCGGGAAAGATGCAAGAGGGAATTATGCCCTCCCAAAGTGTAAAATTCTGTGATTTACTTATTTTAGTAAAATCACCGTTTCTATGACGAATCTTGGGAAGTTATCTGTGTTCCCGCAATTGTATATATTCACCACACAATTATCTATCTTGACAAGCCAGTTTAATTACGAAAATACTAGAAAATTACACTACAGCAATCGCAAAGCAGCATCGAATTTGGCCATGTCTTCATGACATTACTTGAAAGCAGAAAATGCTTTGCTTGAAAGCAGATAAAAATTAGGCGATCGCTATTTCAGTGCAAATGTATGAGTTTCGTTCATTCATCTGCTTTCGGCTTTACGGAAAGCAGATGTTGTTTTCGGCTTTCATCGGCGGTACCAAATTGGCAGATGACGTCACAAATCAAAGCATAGCCGAAAGCAGTAGCGTTAGGCGGTAGACCCCCGGATCTACCTGTTCAAACGTTCCGACGTGATTGGGCAACAAACATGTAAGCATCCCGAGTGTGTCGTGGTGGGTATGTGCCCTGGCATCGGCCGGGCGACCCGCGGCCGGCCCGGCGCCGGCGGCTGCACTCATCACCCGGCTCGGGGGTACAGATCCACATCGGAACACTCCTTTACCTGCAGAATGCAGAATTACCAACAGATATTTGGACTTCTATTTACATTTGCAAGTTACTTGTGAATAATCACCGTCAAGCAGTAATGTCCAAACATTACTGTCTTCCGGTTTAAAGGGTAATGTCTTCGGATAAATTACAGATTTGAACTCTTCATGTTCCAATAGCTGCGTGTCACTGTGCTGTTATGTGGCAGGCATGGTGCTTACCATCAGGCACATGTCGTGCTCGTCTCGTCACTCTTATATTTTTTTTTAATAAATAAAAATACAATATTAATAGTTATTTGTTATACAAGAGTGCAAAGTTGATTTTTAACCGCGTGCTCAATTTTGATGACCGAGCAAGCGAAGGATTCTAAACTTGAAAAAAAATTCAAAATTAGAATCCTGAGCGTAGCAAGGGAATCAAAAGAGCACAAGGTGAAAAATCTTTGCACTCGAGTGCAACACGTAACTTTTCATTCCACCTCACCGAGGAAATGACTAAATGCAAATTTTTAAATGTTTTCGCGCTAAGCAAATAAAAAAAAAGTAAGTACACCAAGGAGGTTCCGAGTCTGAGTTTTTAACATTTTTAGGTTGAATTATGTTTTGAATTCAAAACCTTAGTATACACGATGTTCTAAATTCAAATTTACTTTAACCTCTAGAGGGTAAAAACGACTTTGGTGGGACTTTGAGCTGGTGGGATGAAAAATAATTGTTTGATGTGACAACTTCTTCAGCCCAGTTCAGCACTTTTTTAGGGTAAAATATTATTGGTTTGTATCACCGACATACTAATTTAGCGACGTAGCGTTGAAGCGGCGACGAAGTGATACGTTTTATAGTAAAGAGTGACGGGGCGAGCAGGATGTGTGTCTGATGGTTTGCAATACGCCCATGCCAGCACAGTACTACGTAGCTATTGGAACATGAAGAGAACTTACGCGTTAGAAGCTTTTTAGGTGGGTGAAATAGCGTGAGACCGCATCACCGACATGCCTTTTCTTAACAAGGGTTAGCTTTCACTGGACACCGACCGCGTGAACCAGAAAGAAACAGATCCACGTACGACTTGAATACCTCAAAATTGAGAAAAAAACCCACTCAGGACACACATTCTACTGCCTAGACCTAGATGTTCTTATTCGAAAGTGAAGTCAAATCTAGTTCAATTCTATGGAACCATGAATTAAATTAACACAAAGAATTAATAAGAAATTTGAAAATTTGGAACCTCACACTCTCGTAGATAGAAGTTGATCACAAGAAAATAATAACTAGAGTGTTGAACCGACGAGTAACCACGGCAGCGCCGCCGACCAATTAACGCAGGCATTTAGCGGTTCCGGTGCGGCGGCCGGGCGGCGAATAAACGACCACAGCAGTTAAATAAATATTTGGATAACATCTGAGGGAAATGTTCCGAGAAGCGCTAGTTGGCTGGTCGGAGCGCGGATGAGGTGGCGAGATGAGGTCGATTGGATCTAAATGACCGTCAAATTAATTATTTATTAGATTCGATGTTGACTGTAATTTTTTTTTTTTTTTTTTTTTTTTAACTTTTATAGGTTTACACTTGACCGCCATCTCGCCTGATGTTAAACGATGATGCGGCCTACGATGAAGCGTGTTTACCTAGAAGAAACCGATTCACTCTCGACTTGAAGACACAAAGATTGTAACTATCGGGAAAAACCCTCTCAGGCAACGTATTCCACAGCCTAGACGTTCTTATCACAAAAGTTGAGTCAAATCTCTTCGTTCGTGTCTTTGGAACATCAACCATGAAACGATGTCGCTTTTTCGAGCTACGAGCATTCCGATAGAAAAAGGGCAAGGTGGTATTAGATCGTACAAATCAGTCGCACACTCTCCGAAGTGTATCCGATAAAAACCGATAAGCTAGCAATTTTCCGGCGATGTTCTAGACTTTGCAGTCTTTTTCGCACGAGAATGTCATTGCATATGAGCCTTTTGGCACGTCTCTCGATCGATTCCAGAGCTTCCAGCTGATACTTAGCCGATCCATCCCAAAGGTGCGAGCAGTACTCCATACAGGAGCGAATCTGTGCTTGGTATAAAGTGAGCAACTGTTCAGACTTGAAGTACCTTCGCACCTTTGAGAGGACACCTAGTTTTTGGCAGCTAATTTAGCCTTAGATTCGATATACGAGCCAAAGTTGAGAGTCGATGACAAAGTAACGCCCAACAGCTCGAGATGGTCGGATACCGGCACGGATACACCACGAAAAGTAGGAGTCTGTTGAAAGGACTCCTTTTGCGGAGAACAGACACGCCTGCGTCTTTCCTCGTTAAACCTGACCAGATTGGCATCGCCCCATTTAGAGACTGCCTCAAGGGTCAAGTTTAAACGCTCGATCAAACTCTCTCAGTACCTGAGTTTGTTGCCTATTGGCTCTCTTGCTCGATATGTAGCTCTCTACAACGGTGCTATCATCTGCGTACCCAAAGATACCGGGCTTCAACAGATCGTTGATATGTAGCAGAAAGAGTGTCGCAGAGAGCACCGACCCTTGAGGGACTCCGGCATTAATAGCCATTTGATCCGACGAGCAGCCATCAATGACCACTCGTATGGATCGATCCTCAAAAGTCCGATATCCACGTTATAAAACCTGGAGACAAACCATAAGCTGAAAGCTTGCTTAAAAGGCCATCGTGCCAAACCCTGTCGAAAGCCTTCGAGATATCCAGGGAGACTGCAAGTGCTTCCCCGTGCTTCTCGATAGCTTCACTCCAGATGTGAGTGACGTACGCTAGAATATCCCCGGTGGACCGGTTTCGGCGAAACCCGTATTGCCGGTCACTGAGGAGATCGTTCGATTCTAGGTACGCCAGGAGCCTGTGGTTTAAGACACGTTCCATAGTCTTGCAGAGTATGGACGTGACCGAGATTGGCCTGTAGTTGGCAGGGTCAGCACGACTACCTTTCTTGGGTACTGGTTGCACGTTGGCAAGCTTCCAAGACTTCGGTACTTGCCCAGTTTCGAGAGAGAGTCTATACAGGCGCGTCAGTATTGGAGACAACTCAGGCGCACAAGCCTTCAACACTACGGCAGGAATACCATCTGGGCCACTAGCCTTATTCACGTCCAGATTGCGCAGCACTTTGCGAACCTCCATTTGGCGAATATGTATTTCCGACATAGAAGTCGGACAGCCAGGTGAAGTAGGAGGTGTCGCGCTACCAGCATCTAGACGCGAAGATTCCGCAAACTGAGATGCAAACAAGTTTGCCTTCTCCATTGCGGTGTGAGCCAGTGTCCCATCAGGTTTCAGCATTGGAGGCAGTGAGGGGCGGCAGAAGTTCGATTCGACCGATTTAGCTAGGGACCAAAACGCTTTGCTGCCCGCAGGGTACGATGCTAGTTTGTTCCCTATTCGACTAATGTGGTCAAAACGAGCCCTCTGAAGAACCTTTTGCATGCCTTAGCAGCCTTGTTGAACGCTTTCTTCTTCTGATGTATATCCTTTGCCCTACGCTGTCGAGCATCAACCCAAGCTAGGTAGGTCTCATGTTTAAATGCTTCAGCACTTTTACACTGAGAACCAAACCAAGGGCGAGCTTTGCTGGATAATGTGACGTCGGAGTATGGAATGAAATATTCCATAGCCGTTCGTATTACATTAGTCACAGCATCGGCGCAGACTGAGGGATCACCAGAAGTGAAGCACAATGGCTGCCATGGGTAAGATGCAAAGAAAGAGCGCATCTCATCCCAATCTGCTGACTTGTATCGCCACATCCGCCGGTTGCCTCTAGGGCTGGGGTCAGGCGGATGGTAGACAGATACTGACTTCACCAGACAGTGGTCGGAGCTGCCTAACGGCGAAGTTACCACCACGGAATAACGGTCTGGATCTGTTGTCAGCAGGAGGTCTAAGCAATAAGGTGTATGCGACTCAACGTCGGGTACTCTTGTGGCCTCTTGGACCAGCTGGGTTAGGTCTAACGATAAAGCTAGCTTTCTCGTTTCCTGCCCAGCGTGGTCAGTGTCCCGGTATGGGTACAGCCATTCCTTATGATGGCCGTTAAAATCCCCCAGTAACACTAATTGGGCTGAAGGGTACTTCTGTTGAGCCGCGTCCGCCGCCTCACTTAAATAATCCATAAGCCTAGTTGTCTCCTGGTCACCGCTGTGCGATCGATATACACAGGCGTAGATAATTTTTCTATGCCTGTGTCCATCAATACCCAAAGGACGGAGAATCTTGTGTCCTCTAAGTTACGGAGACGCCGACAGCAGATGTCGTCACGGGCGTACAGGCACACTCCAGCACGGGGCCGAAATTTGTGCTCCAGGGTGTAACCTGGATACGTTAGGTACGCCACATCCGACGGACAACCTATCTGCGTCTCCGTCAGAAACAAGAGTGTCGGCTGCTCAGTCTCGAGGTGGTGATGGACTGCTGAGAGATTTGAGTGCAGACCTCGAATATTTGTGAGGTGCACTTTAACCGACAAGGAGTGCGGCCGCTCTTTACACTTGTTTCTGTTGTTCCGTTTATTCATTTTGGTTTTGAGAGGGGGGATCGGTGGGAAAACGGCAGTAGAACGAGGCCGTACACTACTGACCATTGGTCACAACACACAACACAAACACATCAGTGGGGAGGTAGTCTGGAGACTGCGGGGACGCCCGAGCCCCCCCGGGGATGTCTATCTGGCCTTGTCATCCGGTCGCCAACCGGCAGGATAGCGCATCCCGGGATTTTTCGCTAGATGGCGGGGCAGCCTTTCATGAGTGGCTAGCTCACTACTTGGGCCCCCAACTATCTGCGGTCGGTCGCGGCAACCGTGCCTCGGATCCCGCTACCCTCCATGACTAGCTTCCCGATGTACAGTATTGGTGTGTGACAGACCGGTCTTGTAGTTATGCAGCAACTGTTCTGACCCGTTTTCCCCTAATGGTGTCACTAGACTACACAACGGAACACGGCTAGGCCGCTTGGCACAGTAATTAATAAGATAGAGTATTTAATTTGTTACTTTTGAATAAGCCCTTCACATTACTAGGAGAGCTCCGCGGTCTTACCCTCCTAGTTTCCATTACCTGTTCCAGACTATGATCTGTGTTTCAAATTTAAACCCGACCCGTTCAGCCGAGATTGAGCAACAAACACTCAAACATCCAATCATTCACTTCTACCACAGATCATATACCCTGGGTTCATTGTCTTTCACATCTATACTAATATTTTAAAGCTTACGAGTATTTTGTTTGAGCACGCTAATCAAATAAGAAAACTATCTATTCATCCAATGAAATTTTAGAGTATTGTAGAATTGTCGTTTTCTAAATCCTACTAGGTTGCTAGAAGATAAATTAATAAAAAACTATAAATCGTTACGTAGTTATTGTTGAATATAAAAAGTGATCCCGAGATATGATCGGCGCGCGTTTCCGCGGCGGCGCGCTTCCTCCCGGCGCGCGGAAAAACCGGCGTTTCTCATGGAGACCTGCGCCCGCGCAGCCGCTTTTTGCGCCGCGCGTGATGTCACCGCAATAAACCATCTTTTATTGCCGTCGTTTGTCGAATGGGGCGAGTTACTGGGCCCAGCCGACAACCTGTAGTAGCTGCTCTGGGATAGTGTAGAGGTGATGTAATGGCAAACGACATCGTTCGGTTAAGTTTTGAGCGAGCTCAGTCCAGCCTGATCTTTCAACTCGAGGAGTTAAAGTGTCAAGTATAAATAGTACTAATAATAGTTAAAAATAGGACATTCTTAAAATACAATTTTTCCCATTGCTCTGTGGTAGTCATTGAAATGATATTCTGATTAAATATTCAAACAGGTTACCTACGGGTGCTAGCTAAATAAATGGTTGAGTACTTGATTTGCAATTTACAACAAAAATAATGTTAAATTACCAATTCATTAAATTCAATTGCTTAATAAAATTGTACTTATTTTAATTAAAATAATGAACACCACAAGTCATAAATTTGTTTTTTGGTTTTGGCAGAGATTTTATTTGTGTAACTTAATTACAATACACTACATACCTAACTATATCTGTACTATATACAGAATCTATACTAATATTTTAAAGCTGAAGAGTTAGTTTGTTTGTTTGAACGCTAGGATCTCGGGAAGTACTGGTCCAAATTGAAAGATTTTTCTATTAGATGGTTCATTTATCAAGGAAGGTTAGGTATAGGCTATAGAACATAACGCTACTACTATCAGTGTTGTCAGAAGCCCATCTCAATTTTCCCCCAAATGTTCTCGAAATCCCCCCAAAAAGCGGATTTTCTGGAAAAAAGCCCCCAAAGTAAATTATCCATTCGTTTACCCCTAAAACATAATTTTACGCTGACGGCCACCTCAATTTCTCTCCGAAATGTTCTCAAAATCCCCCCAAAAACCGGGTTTCAAGAAAAAAAACCCCCCAAAATTGATAAACATTTCCTAACTTTTAAAACACAATATAATGCTATTTCAGAAATAGCTGCTATTACTCCATAAAGTGTTTCGACAAGTTCCCATAAGAAAAGACGGTTAAATTTTTGTACTAAGTTCAATTGGATAAGTGCCGTATTCGCTAAAAAACTGCAAAACTTGGCAATGAAAAATCCCCAATTTCCCCCACAAGCAATTTTTTCCCCCCGTAAATCCCCCCAAACATTTTGTCCCCCCAAATTTCCCTCCATGGCTATTAAAACCCCCCAAATTTGGGGGGATTCCCCCCAATCTGGCAACAGTGACTACTATCAATAGAAGCGGAGTATGAATTAAGAATGTACCAAAAACGGGGGAAAATGTTCCTTTTTTGAGAGTTTTCATAGCGTGCTTTGACATGACAGCATGTGTCTAAGATTACGTCAACTTCAACTTCAAATTTTTATTTTGGCTTCCATTCGGTAATGTCACCGTAATTTCGCCAATGTCCAAGATTGCGTCATTGAATATAAACCTTTGCTAATCAAATTTGTTTCTAAATCTGAGTTGGTACGACCAATTTCCGATAGATGGAGTAGCAGGTAGCTGAAGAGGTTTTTTGTTTGAAAGCGATATTCTCAGGAATGAGTGAACCGATTTCAGTCATTATTTCACCGTTGGATATGTACGGGATCCCGATGAGTGCTATATAATGTACTTACCACTTGTACAATCAAACTTTTTAGTTTAAGGGATAGGCAGTATGGTGGCATTACCACGCTGAATGTTAATGCTTATAGGTTGTCCCAATACAAACGTCAGCTTTTTTATGTGTAAATACTTTTCTCTCGGTTGGTGGATATTTTTCTGTCACTGATTTTGTGAAAAGTGACGGAAATATGTTACAGGAAATCAGATAAGTGCCACTAGTTAGCGCGCACAATAGCAGCTGTCCAATGAGCACACGTAAGGGCAGAGATAGATAGATAGATAGATAAACTCTTTATCTATGGCTTTATCTTTTAGATATGGCTGCTTAAATAGATAATAAGTAAATATAGATAAAGTTTTTCCGCACGGTTCCTTTTTACCAATCGTAAGCAGATGAGGTGTATGTCACTCGTAGCTATGGCGACATAATGATATTCCGCGACAAAAGTATGACGCTTCCACAAGAGCGATCAGACCCTTGATTTCGGTGTAAAGCGTTTGTTCTTACTCTATACGTAGTAAATGTAAACTCTTTGGATGGTGTACATGTACATATATGGCGAGAAACTATGCATTATTTTCTTTGTTAGTGACAGGTTTGCTCTTGCATCTCACCTCATCTTAAGCGATGATGTAGCCAATGATGGAACGTGCTGGCCTGGAAGAGATCGAATCACTCTCGATTAGGAAACACTACATGGTGAGGACTTTAAAAACAAAAGTCATGACAATCAGCGCAAACGTACCTATAAAAGTCAACGACACGACGCTAGATTATGCACAAGAATATACCTATTTGGGTAAACAAATATCCTTCAGAAAATTTCGAAACAGTGATGAAATAAATAGACGTACAACAATGTCATGGAATAAATTCTGGAGCAACAAAGAAATATTTAAATCAAAACTTCCTGTAAAACTAAAGAAAAAAGCTCTAGACTCCTGCATACTACCGTGTCTATCTTATGGATGTCAAACCTGGACTTACAATAAATATACAAAAAGTAAGATACAAGTCTGCCAAAGAGCTATGGAAAGAAGCATGCTCAATTTAAAAATATCAGACAGAAAAAATAATTCATATATAAGACAAACAACTAACGTCTTAGATGCTTTGAAACATTGTAGGAAGCTGAAGTGGAAGTGGGCTGGTCACATTGCTCGCATGGAAAATAACAAGTGGGTTAAAAAAATAGCAACTTGGATAGGACCACCTACCAAACGAACCAGAGGCAGGCCAAAACAACGGTGGGCAGATGAAATAATAAAGGTAGCTGGCGCAAATTGGATTGAGATAGCAAAGGAGAGAGAGGATTGGAGAAAAATGGAGGAGGCCTTTACTCGATGAGAGGTCCTTAATAAACAGAGAGAAGAAAGAAAAAAAAAAGGAAATAAATTAGGATTTAACTGTGTATTTTTGTTTGTGTTCAATAATTTTAATGTTTTTTTTATTTACTTACTTAATTTATTATTCTCAATGTTAATGTTTTATTAAGGAATTAAATGAGGTTTTATTATTATATTATTATATTATTATTATATTATTATTTATTATTATATTATTATATTGTTGCTATACTTGTAGAGAGGCGATATGTACAGCAAGGCACATATTAGTGGGATGCAAGGTGCTCCTTAATGGGGGTCATTATTCACGGCGTCATGACAGAGTACTTGAAATCATACGTGAAGCCATGAGCCTTTCAGTGGCTAGAGCCCAAAAGGGATTGACGACAAACAAAAGACAAATCAACTTTGTAAAAGCAGGCTCAACTTCAAACTCCAGGAACAAGCCTTACTCAATCCTGGGTACAGCACCTGATTGGACTATTTTAATGGACACGTATGAAAAGCACTACAAAATCCCAGAGGATGTGGGTGTTTCGTCATCCAGACCGGACATTTTCCTTTTTTCTAGAGCTACGAAACGCATAGTCCTTGTAGAACTTACCGTACCGTGGGAAACTAATATACCTAAAGACCACGCGATGAAACAAAATAAGTATTACGACCTCCTAAACGAATTAACAAAAAACGGCTATGTAGTTAGTTTGTATGCTGTAGAAGTGGGAGCGAGAGGTATACCAGCAAAATCTCTCTATAACCTACTGAAAGACCTTGGCTTATCCAGAAGTGCAGTAAGTTCTATACTAGAACGAGTATCTAAAGCTGCACTAGTAGGCTCATATCAGATTTGGCTGGGCAGGGAGAGAAAAACGAGTGGTGAAGGTGAGTGTTGATGTACGTCAGAAAGGGGCCCCTTAAACCTACGCCTGAGTCACAAGTCTCGGGAACTACTCGAGTTTTTCTCTCTCTGCCACACGATGGACCCGGCACCCGCACGGTGAATCCATGGAATGCTAAGAAGATCGTCTCTGGTGAGGAAAATAAAAGAGCACTTAACAGGCAAGGTTTTCAACCTGGAACACATTGACTCATTCTCGACTTCACTTCGACTTCTCCGAAACTGCATCAAGATACAGGAAACTCGTGGCAATATAACTGTATAGTGACGGTTTGAAGGGCAATGTTTCCAACGAAAACACAGGGCTTAGAGATATAATACCTTAGATCTCTGGGTGACGAGCGCAGCGCAGTGCTAGGTAACGATTTGGACTCTTCATGTTCCAATAGCTGCGTGTCACTGTGCTGATAAGTATGCTGCTTAGCGTTAGACACATGCTTGCCTCGTCACTCCGTACTATAACAAAAAAAAACAATATTGTAGTCAATATTGTGGCATTAATTTGATGCCCACAAAAATGCCCATTGCTCGAAATAGCTTGCATAATGGATGAGATAAGAAGACACTGAGAAGTGTGTCGATATCCACATCACTATGTGGAGTGGAACCAACTATAACAAACAGATTATGAAATTGTATAAAACGCTCGTTTTGTGGCGGACCGCCGCGCGCCGGACGGACAGAGATTCGTGTAAAATTCGATATTTATTGTCGGCTCTAAGATGAAATTTAGTAAAACAATGAGATGCGCCGGTGTCGGCTGTCGGACCTATATTTACGAGTCTTTCTCTTCCAGGTGTCGCGTTACTCGTCCTCAGTGTACGAACAGTCGGGGACTTCGGTTCGATTAAATTGACTCGTTCATATATACGAAATAAGTTAGCAAAAAATATTAATCTTGAGTCAAAAACCTAAATCAAAATCTTGAGTAGGATGTCAAAATTTAATCTTAAAAAGAAAAATACAGGCGAACGCAAAAACTTCTCCATATTTGAAGTCTCAATATGAGTTTTATTAGGAGACTAGATGGCCGCCCCGGTTTCGCCCCGGCTTCGCCTGTGGTACATTATACATATACAACGGTGAAAGAATGACTGAAATCGGTTCAGTCATTCCTGAGAATATCGCTGTCAAACAAAACACCTCTTCAGCTACCTGCTACGCCACCTGTCGGAAATTGGTCGTACCAACTCAGATTTAGAAACAAATTTGATTAGCAAAGGTTTATATTCAAGAGGTGTTTAATCTGTGATATTCAATGACGCAATCTTAGACACATGCTGTCATGTGTCATGTCAAACCACGAAACGTGCGAAAACTCTCAATATTTTTCCCGATTTTGTTACATTTTTGAATCATGCTCCGCTTCTATTAATAGTAGCGTTATGTTATATAGCCTATAATAGCCTTTCTCGATAAATGGACTATCTAATAGAAAAATAATCTTTCAAATTGGACCAGCACTTCCCACGATCCTAGCGAGATCCTAACAAACAAACAAACTCTTCAGCTTTATAATATTAGTACAGATAAAGCCATATTTACTGGAGACATTTAACAGGCTGCTTATTCAATACAAAGGCATTTTAACAAGTAGTTGAAACTGACTGTTTATCATATATTACGGCAGGGGTGGAGTAGATAAGAGTTTGCTAATACATATTTGAGTAATTATTACTCATATATGTATTAGCAAACTCCTTATCTACTCCACCCCTGCCGTAAGGAACTGCTTTCCAAAAAGCCCTTATATATTTTTTTACTACTATAATTTTCAAACCTCGCTTCGTAAACGTTTGTGGCAGCTCCTTATTTTTACAACTCTTTTTTGCCAAGCTGTAGCTGCATCCCGCAGCTTTGTTTACATGTACATAAAACATTTCACATTTTTGAAACTACTATTCATCACCTCAGTGGGTTTTCGGTTACAAACGATTTTTAAAATTAATATTAGCTTCTGTATTATTTAAACACAAATGCGCAGTGACAACGTTTCAAACATAGCACCAAAAAAATTAAATCATTAATAATTTATATTTTTTGATGAAAAATATGTCTTTCATATTTATGTTTACAATATTTTTAGACAAAATTAACGTAATTTTACAATATACATGCAGTGCGCTATTCAAATGTACATAGATTGTGTAACAACTGCAGAAACCCACAAGATGACGCGTGCCGCGACCTTGTGCTCTCTGCAGTTTATTTTAATTTATAAACACTCGGAGAATTCATATCTGCAACAACGAGCGCTACATTAATAGCTCCCTGATCTATTGACTTATTATACAAATTTCCCAACCGCGGCACTATATTTACATATGCCGATGATCGCTCGCGATAACGTCCACCATTTTTACGAATATTTCTATTTTTATAATTTAAGTAATCGTAAAAAACTAGAACTGATTTGCAATTGAAATGTCGTTATTTTCATGTCTTACTCCAATTAGTGACAGTGTTCAGTTTTTGTGACATGATTTGATATCAATTAGGCTTCGATTGACAGTTTATTGCTGTGGAATTAAAATATTTAGACGTAGCGTGCGGACGAGGAACAACTAATCAGTTTATGTACTAAATGTCATTAGAAGTCGTTCACCGATGCTGTTACAACGCACAAAACATGCATAGATTAAAAAAACAGAAAGCTATTTTATAAATACTCGGGCTTAGAATTGATGTATTTCCACATAATTATGTATCATGTTTAAATTTACAAATGCTTACATTAAATTCGTATAACTTAGTTTCTAACTATTTTGTCAAATAAATGTTTGATTGTCCGGAGAACTGTATCAAACATTTTGCCCGTGACGGCACAAAAAATTATTCTGAACTTTTCGGAGAAAAAATCCATTTTCTGTTACAATAAATTAATGTTAACTGAGTTCGTAAATAAGATAAGTAATTTATTTAGTTCCTACTAAACCTAAGTACTCAAGTTATTCAGGAACAAACACCCACATCTCTTATAATATAAAAATGAATCGCTGAATGTATTGCGAAGCGCAAATCTCGAGAACAGCTGAACTGATTTTGATAACTCTTTTTTTTATATTCCTTAAACAAGGATCGTTCTTACGTAGACAAAAAAATAATTGGCTGAAAACGTTTAAAAACAACAGTTTTCCCATACAAACGATTCGTAACAGAGGTAATACTTACAAATCTACGTGAGTTTAAATACCATACCATAAAGTTCCAGTGCCCGTGGAGAGGTTCCAGGAAGGCAAAACAAATGAGTGATTGTTGTCATGTTATTATGGTATGTTATCAGATGGTTAGGAACATTATTTTTCAACATCTTCATTTCACACAAATTATCTTTCAACTTTTCTCTTATTTTATCTTAGGGACTAGCTGCCCCGGTGTCCCGAATAGCAAAATAAATGTTAAAAAATTAAAGAATCGACTGTTAGGTGGTATGAAGGTCTCCGGGTTAACTAGTTTATTATAATAATGACGCAGTAATATACTCCTATTACATAATATTCCTGCGATTACTTGCATAGAATATGTGTTATTTCAACTAAAATCAACCTCTCTAACCAATTTCATTTAAATTCATTGGGTAGTTTTAAGGCGATGTAACCCGAGTTGTAGTGCTTCAAACAATATTTTAAATAAATCTGTCAATGTTCGCGAAAACTAGACCATGTGTTTTGTAAACTATTTTTAATAATAGATAATAATATACTCTTTATTGTCATATCTAAAAAGGGGAAACAGAAAGAATTAACATAAAAACTTACAAATTTAAATATAGATAATGTTTTTTATTATATTAAATGGAATTGACCGCCTGCTCGCTCGATATGAAACGTCGAAGAACTTACCTACAAGAAACAGAAGTCAAACAAAAATTACTTTTAAAGTACTTATGCGATGTGATGGCGATGAAACGCCAATGGAATGAAGGTAGTCATAGAAAATTCAAATTAAATGTTTTACGTCCTAAAACATTACAACAAAAATTAAAACTGTGTAACTCCAAGCGGACCCGCGCAACAGAAGCTAGTATCCAGATGTAAATGAATGTCATAATAAGCAGCAATAAGATGTATAGTTGTCCGAGGCGACTGCCAAATATGTGAATAATCTGAAATTAATGGGTAAATTAGGCGACGCGCACGCGCATAAACCTGCCGCCGAGGAATTACCATCTCGTTACCATACGCCGCGGCCGGCCTGCGCGTTACACAACGCTGGCCGCTGAACACTGCATTACGAGGATGTATCACACTTTTATTTTGAGCTTTACATCCCTACAAATCTTGCATAGCGAAGTATTGAAACTCCTATGGTCACTGCTCTGAGAGATTGTATCTAAAACGAAGTGGCTTATCAAAAACCAAGGTTTCCAACATACGAGTAACTCAACTCATTATTACACTGAAGCGACAGGCTGGGATAGATGGGTTTTGGAGTGAAGATAGCGAATCAGCAACTCATGAAATACTCAATGACACGTAGATGGAGTGGCAATCTACGTAAGTAGGCAATTGATAGAAACGTAAAGCTGAGAACGGGGATGAGTGGCAAATTAAAGGAGATGCCTATGTCAACAGGGGACTGGGATAGGCTGATGATGATGTACCTATATCTCAAAGAAAGACCAGGATATCTCAGTGACGAAATCCTTGAACCATATTACAAATATTAACTAAGTTCTTCAATTTTGACTCTGATTTCGTAAAAGTAGAAAAATTAAAAAGGCTTTTTGGCATGTTTGCATTTTGGGCAGTTGACAAAATCTCTTTATGTGTAGGAACAGCGACACGTTCTTGAGACATCATTGACAAAATCGACGTAGGCATGGGAACAATGGCTAGATCTTGACACACGTTGACCAACTCTCTGAAGGTATAAAAATAGGTAATAGTTCTTGAAACATCGTTGCCAAAATCTTTGAAGGTGAAAGAATAGCGCCCAGTTCGTCCGGTCCGCTCGTCACTACGGATGGCTGTAGCTTCATAGCTGTTACATTGTAATCAAGTTCCATACTCGTAACTAGAAGCCTGACCGAGCTGTCCTCCTCACCCGCTCCCGCCACGTCACTCTAATTGAAGTCTTCTCACTTTTCATTAGGAAATTATTCAAAAAGTAGCTTTTTTGTGTGGAAGCACATTATAATACTTCGTTAGATTTAGTTTCGAGGAGCCCTGACGCGACTGATTCTATCGACAGGTGTTCTGTTACTCATCTAATTTTATATTACATGTTTATAAACAACTCGGCGCTTCGGCCAGATTTCTCTCCGAGAAATGTTTATTGAAAACTAGCAGCGCCCGGCTGTTTTACCCTCGTAGAATTTCCCATTGTCGTTATTTTCACGGGATGAAAAGAAGCTCAACCAGATCCATTCAGACGTGATTGAGCAACAAGCATCTAAAAATCCAAATATCCAAAAATTGACATTTATGACATAATATTAGTACGATAGTAGAATAATGTCTGAGTAGAGACTGCATTTTGTACACAACATACTCGTATTAAAATAAGTTACAAATTTAGACTTAGAACTAAATAGTTTTTGTAGTCTAAATAAATCCAGATTTAAAATAAAGTGTAACGTAACGTGACGCAGCTATAATTATAATGAATTTCACACATATTTTATAACAATATCCAACATTTGATGTAGATACATTTCGAGATTAGTCAGGAATAAGGGAGATGGCATGATATAAGCGAGGCATCTCCCCCATCAACCCACCTGTAGGATAAAGATGATGTGAAGTGTGTGATGAAGTGGATGATGATGTCGGGCTCGTCCCATCTCTGTTGAAATGGCAACTAAAAGTAAGAAAGGCAATCAAGCTACGGTCTGTTACTGTGGAATTTGCGACGGTATTGTCGTATGGTTCGGTTCCGGCACAATATCGTGAGCCGGCGTGCGCGGGCCCGGGCGGCGGCGGCGCTCTGAAGCCTGCGGTCACAGGCTCCTTTGTTGCCGCGGTCTTGAACTGTGCCCGATCACTCGCCTGTCCTCGTTCCCCGAGGTCAAACGGAATAGTAAATCTCTTCGCCCCGTCGCGTCGTTTTGCTGGAAACAAAAGGCACGAATCAAAGCTGTAACGTAGTCATAAACACACACACTTGACTGCCGTCTCGCGTGATGTTAGTATTGTAATCATCGGGAAACCCCCACTCAGGTAACGCATTCTACATCCTAACCGCTTTTATCACAAAAGTAGATCTCTTTGTTTAAGACGACGCCTTGAACTAAGAAACATGAAAACGAGTACTTTTGTTTGCATAGTTTGATAGCAACGAATGATATAATTCAAATTTTAAAAATACCGTAGATAAGGAGAAACCCTGTATAATTTTGTGAACCGGACAAAATTTTTGAAAATAGTCAGAATTATTAAAAAAAATATGTACAAACTTTTCAAAAAAAGTTCAAATTCTTGGAATTATCAGGGACAACACCCTACTATTTTTTTATGAATAAATTAGCCAGACTGCTATTCTATTTCATAGGCCAAGCAGTTATTTTATGTCATGTTTACATTACGAGTAATTAAATAAAAACCCAGTCGAAAATTAGTAAAATTATTAATTAATCATATTCTGGACTGAAATTTTTTTGATGACATTAAATTACATATAAAACACTTTTCATCCAATAATCAGCTCGGTGAAGGTCGTTGTATAGCGGGATCTCCTACTACTAGGCTGTAGAATGTGTCACTCGTCTGAATTTTACCTGAAATATACAGAGAACGGATTCCGGATTCAAACCGAATTAAAAATAACTGACGAAAGCGTAGTACTTCCCAAGCGGACTCTGTAAACAATGCTACCATTGAAACAAAAGTCTACATACAAAGGCACATCGTATCGTTAGTCCGGTTTCAAGTTTCATGAAGTATAACAATTGCTCGATGTGAGTTAAAGAATAGGATCGACAGATCTTTCGAAACATTTAAAACATGTGTTTAAACAGATCGCTCCAGTGGTTACAACCTTCCTTCCTCTTTATCTTTGTTATGAATCTGTCTGTCTGTCTGTGGTTCGTCCGCGGCCAGCCGGCGTCGGTAATTGATTCGGACAGCTCAGAACAATCGAGATAAATGGCCGCGTGTCCGGCGGAGCGGCCGACATGCCGGCGATAGCGATCTGCGAGTGTTGTGTCGCGCCGGGACGGGTATATCGTAGTTATGGTTGCCATCCAATCATTGTAGTATATAAGTCAATGCTGCCAACCGTCTGGGTTTCCCGGATTCGTCCAACTTTAGGCCATCCGGGAAACGACCGGGTTGGGCCTCATTTTTTTGAAGTCCCGGTTTAAAAGTGAAAAACTCTTAAGCCACCCCGACGTAAAAAGCTAAACAACTGATTTATGACATATTCAATTGTTCTATTTACACTTAGTTTAAACACCTATTGACATGTCCGGGCTCTGGGTTTTAAAGTTCGGAGCTCAGATTAAACACCTCGTTCGGAGGTTTCACGCGTCTTGTCTTGGTTGCCAAATTTCAAAGATGTCAGCCCTAATCGTAGTGTACGGTGACTGCCGTGTGAATGTTGGTTCTGCTCATTAGTGCGCGGTTCGGGAGCTTGGAATAACTACCTGATGACTCATTTGTGATGACCCTTTACTTCTTAGAAACAAATAACAGAAATGTTTATTAATACCTAAAAGACTAATATACCCACCAAAATACCATAGAAATGGTCATTATTGCTGAGAATTTTCAGATGAACTGGCAAAATCAGCGTATAAATTAGTCTATCTTATTTTTTTCGATAACATGTTTGTAATTAACCGCCATTTTACGTGATGGAAGAGCCTGTGTACCCCAAACCTTCGTTATTTTAACAAAGCTGAAAGTTTGTCAGCGCATGCTCCCAATATGTAAGAACGGTGGACCATTATGAAGTTTAGATCATCCTGGCCTTGGCAGATTAACGTTACTAAAGGCGTATGAAATAACGTTTTTATAATAGTTTATTACAAGAGTGAAACCGCAAGATACTACCAGTTATGACTAAACTTGCAGTAAAACTTGATGAAAACATGTGATAGTGAAAGTTACAGCAGAAGGTAAACGTCGCGTCTCGTGACATGATCGATCAGATCGAGAGATTGAGATACATTTTAAAATAAACACATAATTTGATGTTAATGTTATTCTCATCACAAATTAACACACGCGAAACAAGATTGAAACGGATCGATAACGACCGAGCCCGGCGGCGCGGGCGCAGGCGGGGAGGCAGGCGGGGCTTGTCTTGGCCGCTACCGGTTTTTGTAGAGGAACTCATGGTGGTTCTCCCAAAGTGTCTTTGTGTTCTTTGGGCTGGTGCAAAAGCAACAAGATCCTTATTAACCCAACTTGCCACTACGCGCATTGAAGCGAGACTTCAAAGGTGACAGCTCCGTGTCACTGTCGTTTCCCAAACCTGTACTTATCTTCTGACTTGTTATCCGGCGTTAGTCCCCAATCACAGCTCTCATCTGGTCTGTTGAGTGGAACGGTCTCGTGCCTTTCATTCTACTCTACACCGCAAGACGCCACAGAATCATTCAGGTTCACTCAGGGCTTACGTTATCCAAAAACTTGATGGATGCATCTGAGTATCTTTAAGTTTAGAATGAATCGATTTCTTCTAGGTTATCGCTCCGCCATCGCTCTAACATCAGACGTGATGGCGGCAAAGTGCAAACATGTCATAGGTAAATAAAATCGAGAATCTGCCATATTACCACGGTAAATATCCTGTAATTGATAAGACAACTAGAAAAATGCACGTTTAACTTGCAACGCCAGCGGTTCCACCCGGTGGAGTTCCCGGCCCCATTGGTTGATAAATACCAGTCTGTGCTACTCCAGGCTGTGGTCTGTGTTCTAAATTTCATCCTTACCCGTTCAGGGATTCCGACGTTATTGAGCAACAAGCTTCCAAACTTTCATATTTATAATATTAGTCGGCAGTTAATGATTTTTATAGAAATTTGAATCAATGTTCACACTTTGACAGATTATTTCACCTATCTGTTCCTCATAGTCATTTAAGTTTTTTTTAACTATCAGTTTGTTATGTTATTACGTAACGTCACATTATTATTATTTTTCTCATGTTCTTACTTTTGCACTCTATCCTCACTGAATTTTTATTGATATGTTTTCCTGCTGTTAATGGTTGCTTGGAAGAGATCGCTTTTAGCGATAACGCCGCCATTTATGGCACTAGATATGAAGTTGTTGGTTTTTGTTACTTAAATGTTTGTAATTTACTGGTGTGCATAATAAAGAGTTTCTGTCTGTCTGTTTGTTACTCATAGCTGTCATTTCGAAAACGCACCATCCTCTAAGCAGTCTGTTCCCGGAACACGAGCCACCGAGCGAGCGTCGATCGACCGCGCGTTAGAACGTTCAACGCAAACAAATCCAATCACTATTACCCGACCGTCTTGCAGCAAAATACGACAGACTCTCATAAAATTCACTTAAAGCTGTCGATAAAAGTCGCGATGTTCGCAGCGATCCGATAATCAATTCAATTATCGCAGAGTGTTAACACGGAGTCATTACACCGCGCTCAGAGCGTCTTAACGCGATTATCATTGGAGTGAGAGCACCGAGGATGTCGTAAAATCAGTTTTATGTACAGGGTGTCACTGGGAGAAGTAGTATTTTGGTGATTTTTTAAATTTGTGTTACAACCGGACACTGTACAAAGAGTTTTCAGTATGACATATGAGTGATGGATGGCAGAAAACATGTGTAAAATTATTAGTATTTTTTTTTAGCGAGCGATTAAATCGAGAAACGTGTCCATTTATTTAATTGGGTAAGTACACGGGTAACTCGCGTGTGATATGACAGGTACAATCCGACAATAGGCGTGACGACAGGACCTGCAATTATATTAAATTATTTGATATAATGACAGTATTTATGTATAATAAAATATGCACTTCTTTCAATTTTGATATTTTTTTGTTGAACTTACTTTATGATCATTGAAAGATGGGTGGGCAAGTCCATTTTAAAAGTGCGAAATTACTAGAAAATTTATTATTTACCATTGAATAGCCCATTCAGTTTCAAGTGATTTTTGTTGTGAAACCAGTTTCCTAAGCGCAATATTTAATATAGCTAACTTACAAACGCGCGGCGCATAGAAAATATGACACACTGACGTCACACTTCTGTGTTTTTGTATGAAGCGTTTTTGGAAGAGTCCAAATTTGTGATTTTAAACTCGTAATATCACGAGAAGTTTTTAAGACAACAAAGTAATTCTTTCACTTATGTTTCAGTTATTGAGTAGTATTATGATGGCACATTAAATCAAAAATAAGTCGTCATGCCTATTGCTTAAGGCCACCGATTGCGAAACTTGAGTCGAATCGTACCGATCATATTACACGTGAGCTACTCGTTTACCTAATTCAATATGTGTAACGACCACATTAATTTGAATACTAAAACATATACATTGTTTATAAGCAGTCCTCTATGGAGAGGGCTATGCTCGGAGTCTCTTTGCGCGACAGAATCCGTAATCAGGATATTCGCAAATGAACGAAAGTGGGCGACATAGCTCAAAGAGTAAGCAAGCTGAAGTGGCAATGGGCAGGCCACATCGCTCGCAGAACTGACAACCGATGGGGAAGAAAGGTTCTCGAGTGGCGACCACGAACCGGGAGACGCAGTGTTGGACGGCCTCCCATTAGATGGACAGATGACCTCACAAAGGTCGCTGGAAATCGCTGGTTGCAGGTTGCGCAGGACCGTTCGTTGTGGAAATCTAGGGGGAGGTCTATGTTCAGCAGTGGACGTCTTGCGGCTTATGATGATGAAGATGACTAAATGTTCCCAGTGATGAGACACGGGGTCTGATCTTGCAAGGAAAGATACAAGGTTATAATTCACCACGGAGACCAAATGTCGGATGGCGAGAGAAGCACGGTGCAGCACGTTCGCCTCGAAGATGTCTATTCAATCTTCGTTAACGAAAACACTTCTCAATTGGGGCTATGGGCAAGGTTTCTGAGTTATTCGTGCGAAGACACGGAACGTCCACTACGGAATAATGGAACTAATTAAAATGTACATATGTATAAAAAAAAGCTTGTTACTTTTCCAAGCAAAAACTAGTGAAGAAATATAGATAAAATTTTGAAAAGACTAAACATAGATAGACTATAGTCGGGAATAATACATGGGCTACTTTTATCCCGGGAAAATAACGAGATCGGGAACTGTACGAGTGAAACCACAGGATGCTATCAGTATTCTATAAAACAAAGATAATATTTAGTAACAAAGGGAAGTTGTATGATGAATACGATTCGACGCTCCAGGCTTAGTACGTGCATTTTGTGTAACCCTGTACATCTCTGTAGATATAATATTCCTGGTCGCTGTGAATTCTCAAAACTTGTTCCATTAACACATCATATCACATTATCCTAAGTAATTGCTAAACACGCGGATCTACGTCACTAAGCCGACTAATGAGAAACAATTTATAAGTGAGCAAGAAATCGCGTCCCTTTGGCACACACTCATTCACTACTATTATAAATATCAAAGTATGGATGTTTGGATGTTTGTTGCTCAATCACGTCGTTACGCAAGGACGGATCGAGAAGAAATTTGGAACACAGATCATAGTCTGGAAGAACACATGGGCTACTTTTTATCCCGGGAAAATAACGGAACGGGACAACCCAGGTAACACCGCGGACACTGCTGGTAAGACAATTAAAATGAAGTATAGTGCGTAATGATAAAGAGTTGTTCGCACCTTTGAGTTGTGTCGACTATGTTCTAGCTGGAGTCCCTGAAACCGACCAACTATCCAAAAGAAAATAAAGTTTCCTGCTACTTTAAATTTTCTTATAGTCTATTAAACTGCAAACATTTAAAGGGCCAGAGTTGACAGGGTTCCGTGGCGGGTCCTCGGTGTAACCCGTTACGGCGCCGTCACTGAAATGGACAAACAAATAAAAATGAAGTGCCACATTCTCGGCGGACGCGTGACCCCATCCCTGCACTTGACTCCGCGTGAATCTTACATTATACAGTTAATCGAACCTTTTGCACTTTGATTCAAAAGTTGATATTTTTAAAGCTAAAAATAATGAGTTTCTTCAAAGGTGCAAAGGCTTGTGAACGTTACTTTACGTACAAAATGAAATCAACAACTACACTCTGCAATTTTAATGAGTTTTATAGGTTTGAACTTGATGGCTATCTCGAGTGATGTGAAGCGACGGTGCGGTCTACGATAGAGCGTGGTTGCCTAAGAAACGATCCACTCTCGATTAGAAGGCACTAAATTGCGAGGAAAATAAAAAGGACATGGTTTTTGCCCAATTTGTTCAATAGTTTCATAAGTAAAACTCTCCTTTATTGTAGAAATGATTGTTTTCCCTATAGAACTTTGTAGAACCAACACAAAATTCAGTCTTCAGTAGAGGATAATCTGCCGTAAGTCCATTAAATAAATAAAATAATTACATAGGCTTGAAATACAATACGATTAGACTTGCTTAAGTGTTTAACTACAAATATCAAAAACTGGCCGAGTGCAAGTCAGGCGCAAGAATTTTCTGATCTATCGATTCTGTGCAGTGGTACGGAACCCACGCCGTCAGATACCAACACGCAGTTGTCTGATTAAGTGTTAATTTTACATTAGCTCATTACAATTCTTATTTTATAATAACATTTTAAAATCTATTTCAAATTATTTATTAAAATATGAAATTTCATGGAATAATCTAGATATAAACGGTTTCTTAAAGAACTGTTGTGTATCCAAATTGTATTTAAACTATTTCATTTCATTACAATAATTTAGGTCAATGTATGATTAATTTAGTTTTGTGTCTGGTCTAACCTGAACAATCGGAAGGTTTTGGCAGGCCCTTGCCAAAATGACTCTGCACCTCCTGTTTTTATGTTTAGTATAGAGGGACGAGACGAACAGGACATCCGTCTGATGGTAACCAATGTGCCTGTTCATTACAGTACAATGACACGCAGGTATTAGAACATAAAGAGTCCAAAATCTATTTAACATGGTTCTTGAAGACAGGTAATATAAATGTTAGCCACGTGCACGCCAACAGCACTCATTATGTCGTAACTAAACGATTTAATTTGACTTGTGAGCTGAAGTTCCTCTATGTGGCACCTTGGGATTACATAAACCAACATTGTTGCTAAAACTATTCAATATCTGTCTATTGCTAACACACGCCTCTACCAACGAATGCTATAATGTATAACATTACACCCTACTAATTTCATAAATATGAAAGTTTGTATGTTGATTGCTCAATCACGTTGGAGCGGCTTTTCAAATCAGTTTGAAATTTTAAACGCAAATAATTTAGAGTCGCGAATAGTAAATAGGTTTGTTTCTTTCAACCCGAACAAAAAACACGGAAACAAGATCTACAAGAGTGTAAGTAAAACCGCAGGGACCTGCTAGTTAGTGGCTTTATAAGACAACATGCTATAAATTTGTACTCCTATGAGTCGTTTTCTGCTTCAAAGTCCTTTTTTATCCCGATACAGCTTACTAAGTACCAAAACTATGTCCATTGTATCACCGCGAGTAGCAACACGTAGATCAAATGAGGAACGTGTTTAGTTTGTTAATTAATATCACATCTAGGTACACACAACTAATGCTACGCATCGATGTAAACCATTGGATGTGTCCTCCCAAACTTCAGGCGCACGGAATTATGTCATCGTTGGGAAGAGTGAGATCACTCTTTTCGTCGTAGTCGGTTGCAGGAAGCGGTAAACGCCAGACGTGTTTACCCATCACTATTCGTTGTCAACAACCAAAATAAGTAGAACCAAATACCTCGCCGCTAGCGGTTCTAGGGATTAAGTAGATTGGTGGTGTGTAAGCCATTTACGCTATACACACATACCTACGCAGTTTATTTTCGCAATTTCAAGGTGCTCAGGGCACATCTTATGGTTTAAATCGATGGTGCTATGTAAATACTGTTTGAAATTAGCGAATTAAACAGGTTAGGCTTTTTGTTATAGTTATGCTAGGACTCTAAAAGACTATGCTTGTAAAATTAGCTCACCTTTGCCAGACAATCACCGTCCAGCAGCAACGTGCGAACGTCGCGGTTCTGGTCTGCTACGACAGTTTCCAGAGAAAGTACGGGGCAGAGATATTAACTCGGTGAGTTCTCCCTACCGACGCCGTCGGGGTCGCGACATTACAAAAAAAAACATACTCAACAACGAAAGTATAGTTATTGTTTCTATAAACGATAATGAACTCATTGATATATATTTCCTATCAACTAAGAATCGTAAATAAAGACACAATTGAGGATTAAATTTTTACGTTTGCCCAAATCTGTCCTCACAGTGAACTCATTTTATATGAACAGGTGAGTGTAGTGTTATTACGCAGGTTTGTGTTCTGGGTAGAAGTTTATAATGTATAGATATCGAGTTACTGCAACATTAAGCCCTGATGACCTATTGACGAGAATGCCCAAACTCACAAGCGTGAGGTCATGTGTTCGAATGTAGTCTACAAATCAAAATATAATTTCAAGGGGAGACATGAGTTTGTCTTAAGTACCGGTTTTAAGAGTGAACGATAACATTGTGAAAAAACTAGCGTGTTCTAAGGATCTTTCGAAAACATGTTTCATCTGCCAACCTGCACTTGCTTAGCGTTTGGAGTACGATATAACTCTCTCCTTGCATCAGTCCAGCCGTGGAAATGTAAATTGGGCTGGCAATTCTTACACATAACGAGATCTTCGTAGATAGTAAAATGTAGTAACATTTTATTGAGTATTATCTTATTGGAGAACAAAACGCCCTGTCGAGCCAATAGCCCGTCAGCGGGGGAAGCTCCGCTGCCGCCGACCGCGCTATTACTGTCGAACTAAACGCTGCGCCTGCGCCAGCCGCGTCGTGCGCCGCTATCTAAACGACGCTAACTCCCAGCTCCGGGTAACGATCACAATAAACCCAAACACTCGCAACTTTATCCTATTGTAGGTAATTACCAAATTATCTACGAATTGGGCAGCGACTACGAACCAAATTCCAACTACAACTTGTCCAAGCCTACCGCCGAGCTAAATCCGACTTAAAGGCATCTTGGCTAAATATTATAGTCAGCTGAATTTAATCGCTGTTGCATTCAGTGAAGTGTTAGAGTATTAAGTAAGCTAAGTAAGGCTACTAAATTCAGAAGCGAATTTCTTTGCTTCTAAACGTGCATCTACACCCAGTCGACTTTCGCTACTCTTGCGAAACTGAATTCATGCGCTAAATTTAGCCAAGTGGAATACGCTTCTTAGCCTAATATTGCTCTCATGTTTATTTTTGCTTGAAATTATATTATTATTATAGCAAAGCCGATTCAGTTAGTAGAAGGGTAGGTCAGTCGTCAGTGGCTCCCCCACGCGGCTGCGCGGCAGAGAGCGGCCGCAGGTAGCGGCCGCGCACGCGAATGACCATAAAGTAGTCAGTTTATCGATCGCGCGACAAAGCTGCGCGGGCGCAGGTTATCGCGACACTAAAAGGGTCGCGCTCTCCATTACATTAGCTATAACAGAGCTTTTTGTAAAACATTCTCAGCAAATTGAAGAGATTGTCTCATCTCGTGGAGATTGGAATAATAAAATTTTGATATAAAATTTAATCAACTACCTAAGTAAAGTTTTTATAGTTGATGACATATTACAGATTACTAACCTGTATCCGTTGGTACTGTCGTGTTTGGTGCAATTTATTGCCTCATTTTGTATTTTTATAATATTAATATTATATTATATTAATATAAATTCAAAACATCTCATTTTATCGCGCACTAGCGACTCGTTCTAACATTGTCCATATTGAAGAGATTGACTTCTCTTTCTCATCTAATATTTTGAATACTTTTCCTGTGTGGGTATTCCCTGGATGTATTAATTTGGGTGTCTTCAAGTGTAGAATGAGTCGGTAAGCCGCGCTACCGTGTAGACTACAATGTTGCTTAACATCTAGCGAGATGGCAATCTAGTGTGAGCCTCTTGTAGATAATAACATCAACAAAACTCGTCATAGCTTTACATTCCATCTCCATATTGGAGAATATTTCAAATGTTAACAAGTTACCTCGTGACTCAGTCATTCTCAATCTGCTCCCTGATTCGCAAATCACCAGTTCGATTTCCCTCAGAACATACATCTTTGTGATGAATTTAGTTTTTTTCGTATTTGTGTGTGTACACTAATTTTCGCCGTACACACATATACCTTTTCTGAGGAAAGCTGAAATAGAGTCTAAATTGTATAGAAGTTCGTTATAATGCACACTGAATGAAAAAACGTTTTCCTTCGTTTTTCATATTATTTATTCAAAATGGCACTTGCGCAAATCTTCGTTATAATCTCTCGGCCTGCAAATCACAAATGTACGATGCGAAATACGATATTATATAATATGTATGTTTCATATTTCTGCGCTTTCCAGAAGCACACTCAAATAGTAAAAACGATTGCCTTCGAAATTAGCACATATTGTGTTACTATTTCGTACATATTTTCTAACATATTTTAATTGATTATTATTATCTAAAATTTGTTGACTTGTAATTTTTTTACAAATACGTCAACTATCTGTATCTATTTAAAAATAAATCTGTATTATTGTATTATATTAGTAGTTTGGCCCGGCGGACCCGCCTCATTAGCTATGCGCGTTATATTGTGACACGCAGTTTTATTCGAATTCCTTAACGCGTTATTATTGGCGTTATTGAAATATGACGGTTTAGCATAGATAACCATCTAAACGGATCTGATTTCGGAGGAATTCTTGTTTTAGAACTTAACTAGCGAATGTCTACAAGTTCACCTGTGTAGAGGACAAATTTTAAACGTAATATGAATTGTTATTGTATCCTAGTATTTTCAAATACAAGTAAATTGATTATGTGTCTGGTTGCCTCTGCACATTTTGCATAAAATGTCATGCATTAAAGTGTTGGAGAGTAGCTTTAACATTTAGTCACAGTAAATATCCCGTCAGTAAACAGACTAATAATAACATTCGTTAATTTACCCCTACAAATGATGTATGAAACTGCGCCGAAGTATTGGAAACTTACCAATATTTACTGACCGACATGAAAATCTTAAAACAAAGTTTGTTAACGATGACACTACTTACGGGACGTTTCATATTGTTACTCTGTGGATCGATGTATAAAAAGTACTGCAGACAAAATCCGAATACGATCGTGGTTGATATATTTATCGGTGGACACCTCACACACAAAATATGAACGCTAGCTAATGTACGAGAAAGTAAAACTCCCTTAGGCTCGGATTAAATAAAACCATATTTTCTATGAATTGGGTAGCTTCATCAATTGAACAGAATTGAAGTTATTTGGTTTTGGTTTTTTTTTTGAAGTTTTTTAAAAACTATAATTTCATGTACCATATTATTTACAGGTAAACTAGTTTAGTTTGCTGAGAAGTACGCGTGTTGTGGCGAATACTCATTTATTAGAGACATTTTTAAATTGCACGAAGAAGATTTTTTTTGCACGTTGCTATTAAAACATTCCCGATGATCAATAACCAAAACACACGCCTTTGCTGCTATATCCTAGACTAGCTAGACCCATAAATTTTCCGTGGTTCCACCTGATCGTAGGTCAAGGTATAGTGGTGAGTTATGAAGTCATATGGGCCATCAGACCACGACCCAGTGCGGTCAAGTCAGAGTGTTTTATAGATATAGATAACGAATTCCGCGTTATCTCGCGGCGATCTGCCGTCGACAAGGTAATTTATAGTTATTCTAATCCGCGAACTTTGTTAAAATACCATAAAAACACTTGATTACATAAACCCTGATTGAATTTGTTACCAGCTGTGAGTTTAACACTTCATGAATAACATTAATATAGAGGTAGTATTAGTAGGTTACTATTATATACTCAGTAGTTCTGGTTCACCTTTGGCTTGGTTATGATATTAATTATGGGTTTAGGTATGATATTAATTATACGTGATGGGACACAATTCGCATGTTGCCGTATCGTGGTGTTATTCCATTGCCTTGTTAGTTCGTTATCTTTGTTGTGTTTGGATAATTTCTTTTGTGCAGTCTCATATTTTTACAAATTTTAGATCTAGCATTTGTATGTGTGGTTTCCAACAACTGCCCAAAAGAAAAATACGTCCTTTTCAGCTTCAGTGTTCACTGAAGAACAGTTATCGGATGTTGTATTACAATTGAATGGATATACATTTACGTTAGTAATATTATTTTCCAAATACTTATTCAAAGCTCAAGACTTGCGCGACATTCAATCCTGTCCAAATTTTTTGTTTTTAAATAAAGAGTGACGAGACGATCAGGACATGTGCCTGATGGTAAGCAACATGCCTACATGCCTGACACATAACAGCCCAGTCACACGCAACTATTGGAACATGAAGAGTCTAAATCATTACCTAGCACTGCACTGCGCTCGTCACCCAGAAATCTAAGATCTTATATCTCTAAGCCCTGTAATTTATCTGGAAACATTGCCCTTCAAACCGGAACACAGTAATGTTTGCACATTACTGCTTGGCGGTAGAATAACTGCCAAAGGTGTGATACTTCCCCAGGCGGACTCTGCCAAGAGTCCTACCACTACAAATTTCGGAGTACAATAAAATCATTACAAAAATTCGCGACGTTTGTGACGTCTAATGAAATCAATGAAAAAGCTGGAGTTTAAGTCGTATAGTAGTTAGTAGTTTTAGCAGTTTACCGGGAGCGTTACAACACTTCTCGATGCTAAAGAGTCAATAAGAAAAATAGCTCTCAAACAATACAACATGTTTTATACAAAACAATTGCACAGATACATTGCTGGAACTCGCTAAGGAACTCAGCATTTTATAAATAAAACAAGTAGCCTGTGTGCTACGTCAAACTTTATAATATATCTAGCTCAAATCAAATCCGGCTTCATTTTGGAACAGTATATATCCAAACTCACACAGTTATAGTATTTGTATGATTACATCCCACTGACGTCAAGTGATATGACATTTTTTAATGAACATTATCTTGTAAACAGATTGCGCTTTCCTATTAGAATTTTTACTCTGTGGGAATAACTTGATTTTGTCTATTAAATATTTTACTGAAAATGTTACAGTCATTATAATATAAGTGCGGTAAGTTGAAACTTACAGCCGAGCCGATATTGCTAGTTCGAGCCGTGGGCGAGAACTACAAGAAAGCAGTGGATGTAATTATTACGTCAGTATGTCATACGACGTTTCATAATATATTTGCGACGAAATAACTAAAACTCTGACGACATTTTTAAATAAAAACAATACAGCGAAACAAAAAACGCGCCGAGTAATTTTTACTTGATAAGTATGTATTTAGAACTATATCAGTATTATATCAGCTATCTGGCCGCCATATTACAAGCTTTGCTTAGTTTGGGGTCAGATGGTGTTGTGTGGGAATTGTCCACCAATATTTATTATTTATTTAAATTAGCGATGCGCGCGCACCGGCGGTTTTTTTAAAAGCAAAGGTACAAAGCCAGCCTGTATCATTAATAAAGTAAATTAGTATTTTTGTGTTTTGTTACAGATACATTGTTGTAATTTATGATCAAAATTAATTAAATTGAATAATTAAATGTTCATTTATTTTATATTATCTCCCAAAGTTAATTTTATTCAAAAACATTTTATTCAAAGACCACTTTTCTGACATAAAAACTCTTTGCTAAGATTTAAAAATGTGCCGTTTATTTTAGACGAAACATTTTGATAAACCGTGCGTTTTACATTAACGCACTAGTACGTAATGAGATACATTACGATATTGAAATTGGTGAAATCAGAAACTCTTTACGAGCAAAAGTGAAAAAATTACGTTGAAATACCGGACAACGAGTGTTAGTAGCGGATAGTGTTGGTATTACATGCCGCTCTCTGGTGCGTAGTTATGAAATATGCAGAACGCAATCAGTTAATTTGTTTCCCAAACTCATCGACGGCGGTCAGCGCGGCTAATTGCGCTACTTCTCGCGCTTCCGGCCGGTTAGCGCGTCCCGGCATTCCTGCGCAGCGGCGTGCTCGTTAGCGTCACGCTCGTAACGCTAGGCACTGATTCACGCTAGTTACTCTATTTAGTGCGTCGTTAGCAACGCGAGCAGTTCTCACAGACATGGCTTCTATTTTATTAATTGATATTTTCGGGCATTTTTCAGCCTTGGTAGCGTTCACTTCAGACCGCCAACGTTCCTAAAAACAATGGTTTAGCGGTTGATCGAAAAGATACTGACACTTTAAACTTGAAGACATCACAATTGCATCCATCGGGAAAACCCACTCATGCAACGTTTTCCACAGTGTAAATGTGTGTATAAAGTATTACAGACACTAGGTAGATTTCATTTTCCCGTGAATACATACGTTTTTAAACGACTACAAAAAAGGCGGAGGTTTTCATTTCGGTTCTATGAATTTTTTGAGTGTACGTTATGTGATAGCTACGCTAATTGTGATAAGGTTTTGATGATGTTTTTTTTGTTTGGGAAATGCTATATTAGAGTTACGTACAATCCAAAGTTAACCGAGATCAGTAGGATGGTTTTTGAAATATCATCAAAAACTAAGCTTTGCTTATCTTAAAAGAGAAAATTAAATATCTAGAGGTATATTGTATGCGCTTCACATAATGCCTGTGGCAGCGCCCTGTAATGTGGTCGGCCATTACCGGAGTCGGGACAGAGCATGAGAGATGTTGCGGTCGGCGCTCGCCACTCGGCCGCCGCCTGCTCGCAGGCTGCGGTGCGCGGACACCGCTCTGCGGTCGTTTCGCTCAAAAACTTAGTAAGATAATTCCGTCATCATTACAGCCGATCACAAGGACTCGTTGGGTAATTGGAACATCACTCATGAGACGATGTGAGCCGCCAAAAGACAAAGGATATTTTTTCTTGCTGCAAAATTTAAATAAAAACCTGTAATGGATTTCATAAAGTTTAATACGATTATTTCAAATATGTATTAGAAACATTTATTGTTTTATCTGTATAAGTTCAAAAGATGAGTTTATTTAGTTTTCCATGTCGGCCTCACCTTTAACAGGAATCCTGTTTTTTTACCCCAGCACTAAAACTTATAACCCCGTAGTATCACAAGTTTCACGTGGCTCGGTGTGTGGGCCTCCGAAGAGATAGACTGATTTTAATTTGTTATTTTTTTTTTCTTCGAAAAGTGAGTCGCGAGTCTTCTTAGCCGCATGTGTCTCACGGCAAGTTTGATCAAACTCGGTACAAAATAATGGTACCTTATGGTACATATTTTTTCACAACTCCTTCAGAATGGGCATCAAATAAAAAGCTTCACAAGTAGAATACTTTATACTGTGATATATTTAAAATACAAGATCACTACCACAATCAAATGTAGGTAGAGGTATTTTTTTAACTTAATTAGCGTGTATGCTTAGTAAATTGAAGCTGTGTCTACGAAGAGTCTAGCTATGCCATGTCTTGCTGAAACGGTCGCCATCAATTTGCGTACTTCTTGTAACGAGGTAGCTCCTGTGCCATAATTGGCTCTGTTACGTACCATCAGGCTACATATTTGCTCGTCGTGTTACTTTTTGCGCATGCGGTCTGCAGAAGCGGGAACCGTATCCACGGCGAGCGGTGAAACGAACATGGCTGTGTGGTTAGCTGGCCGGTGCCCAGTAATGGCATGTTGGGTTTGGGTTGTACATGTTGTGCAGCGATTTTGTGTTCGCGGTTTTCAATCGAGCCGAAGTTTAAGCATTATCATTTCTGAAATATTGTAACGAAAAAATAAATAACTACTTAGGTAATACAACATTTTACTTTAAAAAGTTAATGTTTGTGACTTTAAAGTCGGTAAGTGCAATCTCGGTAAAACCTAAAACAGCGCTGAAGTCATGATTTTAAGAAGTTTTCTAAATGCCTCTAGATGTGATGAGGACAAAATCGGCAACATTGACGAAAGGGAGGTTTCAGCGGGCTAAAACTAGCTGACAATGATGGAAGTCTTAAAAAATTCTGGAAAATAATATGAAACTCTCTTATAAATACGTTCCGAGCATCTCGAAAATGGGTTTACAGGTACAGGTTTTCGTTCTTGTGTCTCAGCTGTTCTGCGCTCTAAGCAGTAGGCCAGGGCTTCAATTCTTACCAACAACGACTATTTTTGTGATGAATACCGATGTTTGTTCCGTCCCTGAGTCTTTCTATGCCACAATAGTATATAAATATGAATAATTATTTAATTACTAACAATGCCCCGCGGTTTCAATGGCGCTGTTCCCGTTGCCATTTACCCGTGATAAAAGTAACCTACGTGTTAGACCAGACTAACGTCCGATTGTTCCTAATGTCAACCCGGTTTGCTCCGACGTTGCGACGTGATTGAGCAACAAATATTCAAACATTCAAACATCCAAACTTTCACATTCATATTTTAAAGTAGCCGAGCTCTGCCCGCGTTGCTGCGCCACCTGTCGAACATTGCTCGAACCAACTCAGACTTAGAACAAATTTGGTTAGCTTATGTTATAATGACGTAACCTTAAAAGATAGACAGATGCTGTCACGGACTTCGGCGCACGTCAGCGCGCGCAACGAAAGCTCTCAAAAAGGAATACCTTTTCCCGTGTCTGTTACATTCTTCATTCATGCTCCGGTTCTATTAATAGTAGCGTAATGCCACATAGCATATAGCTTTCATCGATAAATGGAATATCTAACAAAAATAAAGGCTCTTTAAATTCGGACCAGTCGTAATATTAGTAAAGATAGTGTAAATATAACTACATCAACTATCTGGATCATTACATGCTTTAATTAGTTTGAGATTTGATGGCATATGAGATTAGATGGTGCGAGGAATATCCTAAAATATTTATTCATTGTAGCTGCCAAGAGATCTAAAATATCAGTTGCACAACGCAAAACGCTCGTCAATGGATAGCTTCTCGTAATTGGTATATTTCGTTAGAACATGATCTCCTCAAAAGTGACCTTTTAGACCTATATAGGCTTGTTGTTTATGCGTGAAGATGTTAACCTCTCATACAGCACTCCCGGTGAGTTATCCCCCGGCCTCGGCGGGCGCTGGGAGCTCCGACACCGGAGTGATGCACGGCCGGGCCCGGGGTTCAGGCGCGAACCTGACTGTACGAGTAGCTACTCAGCCCTGCTTTGCCTATATTCTGTGCATGCTTCGTCAATCGACTTACTTCTGCCAAAACATATTTCCAGTAAACCTAACTTATAATAATGGAGTAAATAAATAAATAAATATTGGTGGACAATTCACACACAACACCATCTGACCCCAAACTAAGCAAAGCTTGTAAATTATGGCCATAGTTGACGTTATCGTTTCCTAACGCAAGCTAATTTACCAAATTTCCTTCTGTTTTTTTTGTGCTATGAGCAAAAACTACGAGAGACTGCGTTCTAGAGGGTAAACTGCTTCCTGCATGCTATTAGTGTTAAAATCGTCTTTTGGTATCTTTCTAGATATAAATACAATTTGAACATTCATAACAAGTTTAAGGAAAAGGTACAATATCCCTCGATAGACATCTGAAGGAGAGAGAGGGTTTCAATTAATTCATTTGTTCTTCATCTATTAGTGTTTGTTCAAATTTCCTCTAAATGTGCTGGCGTAACCTAAATATAAAGTATTTTTTCGTCGACTACAGGGCTGGGTAATGTACTCTTTGTAAAACCAGTTCCATCAAAATTGCGAGTTAAAGTAAACAGACCTCGGTCTATAGTCTATAAAGTATAACACATAAACTTAAGATAAAATTACAATAGAGCGAATTCATCGAATCTTGTATCGCGTTTGCTCCCACAGAATAGTACCCCCCGTGACCTACAAGTGGGAGTACCTATCTGCTGCGAACATCTTCCGGCGGAGAGATTACCGCTCTATCTGCCTGCACTGGCCGCGGCGCGCGGCTTCACTCGCTAGTCAAGCTCCGAATACAGACACTTATGGTTAACTTTTCTCTAGCTCATGGGTCAGAGTTTTGAATGACTATAATCGACTTTTGCTCTACAAAAAAATGTATGGACTCAGTGAATGTTTTTGATACAAGCGTCATCAAATCTACATAATAGTAATTTTCTTTTACGCCCGAGTCACAAGTCTCGGGAACTACTCGAGTTTTTCTCTCTCTGCCACACGATGGACCCGGCACCCGCACGGCGAATCCATGGAATGCTAAGAAGATCGTCTCTCCCATTAACACTGATAGCACCCTGTAATGTAATCCTCGTACTTCCCGGTTAACTGCCTTATAATAAAAATTGTGCATGTGTAATTGGATACTATAATCTATCTCTCTGCGAATTTCATACTGATACAGTATTTTCGCATGAAAGGATATCACACCTCCATCCAAACGAACAGGACTGGTAGCAATACTTTATTGATATTGATTGAGCAATTAATTTATTTAAAAAACCAAAATTCAAACAAACAGACAGATAGACAAAGCCGCAGGTGCGAGCGATGTACCCGACCGGCGTGCGCACGACCGGCGCGGGCGCATCATCTCACCATTACAAACATCCACTACTAAATCTCTAGCGCTATCTATTATTTCAAAGCTCTGCTCAGGTTGCACTCGCGTCCGAAAGGGTAGTCACGAGGTGTAATGATTAACAGATCTTTCTAGAATATAAACTGTCTTAACTCGACCAAAAACGCACCTTATAACAGTGGAAAAAGGTTGTATCTCGAATGGTCATGCACAGATCCTGAAACCACGCTATTTCATTGCTCTTGAGCGTACGTAAATCAGGCGAGTGAAGTACCGAGCTTCATTTGTTTGTTCTTGTTGGAAAGTTGACCTTATCAGCGTAGTGTTAGGGTTGTGAATAAGTCGACGGGTGCAGGGCACGAGTAATGAGCCGGCTGGCGATAGCCGCGGCGTGTTCGCTCGTGTGATGGGCACGGGCAAAGACACGGGTTTTCACATCACCACAGATAAAACATCGACTACCAATAAGTTCTGTGCCACAGAGAATACTTACGGCCATATTACTAAACTTGACGTATACTTGAGCTTGTGTTATTGAGTTGGTTTCATGTCACAAACGTGAATAATTTAAATTACTTACTTCGAAAAAACAAAAAGCAATTTAAAGTCCGACACTCGGCTAAACTTCATTAGAAGCTATGTCTACGTCGTCCCAAGAAATGTTAGCAAATTTTAGTCTTCTGTTGATATTTCAAAGACCACCGATTTTGATAAAATTCACATGAAACAACGCCTTAAGTATTTTCTACCAAACAAAAAAATATCGTTTAGTTTTTTCATAATGAGCGAAACTATCGCATAACACACACATGAAAAAAATATGGGCACAACATAATTGAGAGCCTCCTCTGTTTTTGAAGTCGATTATAAATACGCATCGCTTTGATTTATCTCAACAAAGACAATGTATTTTGGAGTAGAACAATCTTCAAAAAAACGTGCAACAAATACTTTTATATGTTCCAAAAAAACCAAGATAATTAAATTGACGATGGCAACTGCAATAAACCAAGCGGTCAAGGGAGGGAAAACACAATGTTCGAATTTTTAAATAATTATGGTAATATTGTAATAAATATGTGGACCAATTGAAATACAGTTAACAGACGAGTTTCTAGCTGTACTCATGACGTCGAAGCGTAATGTTTCTATAAATAAAATAAATAGTAAGTCTCAGCATGTTTATTTACGAAGATGAAGATGCATGCGCTGGAATCCATGGTATTTTTTATTAAGTAAGTTTTTTTTTATATTTCTTATTTGCGCACCCCAATTTCTGACTTGTCCACATTTTGTTTTCCATCCTAAGGTTGCCTGGAAGACATCGCTTTTAGTGATAAGGCCACCTAATGTCGCTCTAATTTACTATTATATATTTTTTTTTTGTATCTTTTTTTTTGGTGTGTCAATAAAGAGTATCTATCTATCTATGTTAAATACAGAACAACCTGGAGTATGCAGTTCGTTCTGAAAGCTGTCTATTTGTTAAGTAGAGAAATTGTTTGAGAAACACCACCTACCTACCTTGCTCGAAGTACCTACCTATCGCAATATTGGATTTCATATTAATTTTATCCCCTGGAGTCGGTTTGACGTCCCAAAGGTCAAATATTTGCAATACGATTTGATTGTACTCAAAAATGTGACAAGTATTTGTCTCGCGTAATACGTACAGTAGTCTTACTTTTTGTCGTTGATTTTTTCCTGAGCCCTTCTGATGCTGACGTAAGATTAGTTAATGATCATGTTCTGGCAGCCATCTGCTGGCTTGTTACGTTGTTACTGATAAGCTCACAGTAATTTGTTTTCCTCCACAATTAACTTTCAACAGTTGCGATAACGAACATAAAAAATGAATGAGTTTTAGTAGCAGGCCTCTTTGCAGAGTCTATCAGTAGACTCTAACAGTAATGCGCAAACATCATGTGTTTCAGTCGACAGGCAACGTTTCTAAAGAAATTACAGGGTCAATTGACAAATATTCTCATATATCTATGTGCCGAGAGTAGTACACTGCTAGGCAGTGATTCAGACTCTTCAAATTCAAATACTTTCATGACACTGTGTTGTTATGAACAGGCATGTGGTTACGATCAGGGTGATTTCTTGCTAGTCCCCCTACTATGCTAGAAAAAAATTAGTGAATTAGATATAAGCTAAGCAGTGGCGGCCAGCACCATTGCTTAGCTTATATCTACTAAGCTCTGAATCTTTAACTAAGCGCCAAATGACTCGTCTAGAAGTAGTGGTTGCTGATGATGATGTTGATGAAAGCAACAGGTATGCAACTGTTGCAGACGTGATTCGGAGTAAGTGGGCCGCTCGCTAGCATTCCTCCCCCATTGTGAGCGCAGAACCGCGGGATAAATCGCGCGCTCACCGCAAGGCGAGAGGTTCCGCATGTCGGCGCATTTACCGATGCGTGTTTTATTGCAGGGAACCCTGAATTAGAACATTAACTACGCTGCAGCCAGCCTAGTTCACGCTGCCATGTATTTCTGGTGTCCCATCTACAACCCTTTAACTTCATTAGGGATCGAATAAAGACACATACTTTACCTACAAGTTGTTTCACGGCGCCTTCGTTAAGAAGTTAAGTCTCTTTAAGAAGTTGACTGAATACAAGTTATCCGTCAATCCAGGATGTATGTGAACGTATGCATACTCCGCTATATCTCTTTCTGTCATATCTTGAAAGAACACCCACACATAAATGTATATCTATTGAATACACTTTTTCACAATTAGCTGCCTATTTTATAAGAGGCTGCCTTTTGCAGCACAGCTACTCGTAACAACTACAGCAATCAGGTAACATACATTAAAAAACAAGGTGGTCGATTTGATAACCTCTTCTTTTTTGGAAGAAGGTCAAAAAGAAGAGCTCGTTGTCAATTGTAGTCCAAATTACTAGAAAAAAGCTGTTATTGTAATAAAAAATCCAAGTACCAACATGAAGTGGAAATAGTGAGCTGGTCCCATCTGCCACAGGGACCGTAGCTACTGTCGTGTCCGGCTGGAGACTGCAAATCTTTAAAAGTACCGGGGGATACCCTGGAACTCGATAGAGAGATAAAATACGCAAGACAACAAGCAAGAGCTGAAAGAATGTGACATAGGACTAACGTTTAAACTATGTATAAATAGAACCGGGGGTAGGAGAGGCTTTCAGAGGAATTTTAGAGGAAGTTACGGCTGGAACAGGGTTATGCCTAGTCTAGTCGGGAGAACGGCGGCTACCATGGAGCCCCGGGTTCCAATCCCACGTGGACCACTGTCTTTTCGAAATCGTGTGTGTAAAACGGTAAAGGAAAACATCGTGAGGGAACAGCCATGCACCTAGAGCATTTAGTGGGCCCTTTATGCAAAGGTATAATATGCGTAAACGTTTACGTCTAGTTTAAAAATAAGATAGACTAAAATAATGATGATGAAGTAACTACATAATTTAAATGGCTGAGTGTATCATTCTTCTGAATAATGAGCAACACACAAGATTTTGTTCCGTAACACTGTTCCGGAAAACTGATAAGTCAATTATGCACGAAGTGAGTCACGACAATAACGTTTATAAAGTTAGTTTGCGGATTTCCTAAAAGACGCATGAAGACTTTAGTTTCTGTTTGTTTTTAGTGGAGAAGGGCTGAGTGGTGTCTTAAATAAATAAATATTGATGGAAATTTGACACATAGTATTATCTAGCCCCGAACTAAGCAAAGCTTGTGCTACGGGAGCCAGATAGCTGATTTACATAACATAATATACATATATAGCTTATAGGTTATAAGTCAGCTGAGAATGCTGTGATGTAAATGATCACACAAGTAACATGGAAAGCAATTAAATGATCATATGATATCCGATCAGATGATATCCGCGCACTGTGGCCCAATTAAGAGGTTAAACGCGGAAAAGCTCACAAACAAATCTCTGGCTCTGGATACACGAAGGATTTCCCGCCACAGCTTACGTCATAGCTCCCCTCAGAGCCCGCTCGGTACCGGCCGACAGGTAGATCGCTTCCAAGCAAATATTGTCCCAAGACTCGAGTCCAGATGTCTTGCATAAACAGCAATTATAACCCGATGCGTTCCCCGCAGTAATGGCCCCCATTACCGCGTTCCCACACGCCCACTTCAACCAGTCAGCGGTTGTTATTCTTTTAAATATTATCTCAATTGAGCGACGGCTTATTTGGTGCGTCTGCGTCGTGCGCGCTTCTGCTGCCAACGTTAGAATAACACGGTGAACTTCTCTCTCTGTGATTTGTGAATGCCAATAGTTACGTAACAGTTGGCGCATGCGCGGTTACTCGTTGTTTTTTATAAGGGGATCTATAGTTATAAACAGATGGCCTATATTGCTTTTAGTCAAGCGCAGAAAGACCTTAGCCACTGTGTCAGGTCACATTGCGAGATTTATGTCTGGTGTATATATCTTTTTTAAACACATTTTTTTAGTTGTTTTTATCCACATTTACGTATTTACACACGTAGGCGAAAAATTCATACCTCACCTACCTATACCTTTTCATACAACCATTATTAATTTGAATTAATTATTCTCGTTACTTATAAAATAACTTATGTGTTAGAAAAGTAAAGACTTTTATGACAAGACTGTATAAACACTTGCATGCTAAATAATTGGCCGAGATAGTGCCTTTGACACCGACCTGAAGAACACAAAATAACATTAAATGAAATGAGTTGGATTAATTTATACACATTCTATAACTAGCAAAAACAAAGCTAACTTAATTTTGTCTGTGATTTTTCTGGAAATTTGACCTTTGAATCTGAAACACAGTGATGTTTGCACTTTACTGCTCAATGATAATATAACTGGTATGGAGTGGTACTTCCCCCACACGGACTCTAGAAAGAGTCTACCTCTATTGTGATATTGTAATATTTGACTATACCTACAAACAACAAGAACAAAATTAAACATTTTGACTAACCACCGACTGCCTCGGATTTCTTATCTGTACAACATTCTACTAGTCAATCCCTTTCATTTGATACCCATATTAAGGGAGTTGTGAAAAAAGAAATCTATTTCGCCATTTTGTGGTAGCGGCCATCTTGGATTTGATTTTTTTTTCTAGTGTATAGTATTTTACTAGTCAAGCCCTTTCATTTGATACACATATTAAGGTAGGTTGTGAAGAAATATTTTGTCCGCCATTTTGTGGAGGCGGCCATCTGGAATCCATATTAACCAAACATAGCTGAGAACATCCGCACGGATATTAACCTTGAAATAAGAAAAACCGCATCGAAATCAGCCCATCCGTTTGAGCTCTACGGTGCCACAAACAGACAGACAGACATCGACGTCAAACTTATAACACCCCTTTTTTGGTTTGGGGGTTAAAAAAATACTATTTCTGTTTATAGACCCAATATGAGATCGTTCAAACAAACAAACACTTCATCTTCATACATTACTAAACAGATTACCTTCCAATTTGACTTCACAGGTCTAAAGAATTGGAATAATTTCATCTCAATTTAAAAAGATTCGGCTCGTCCGTTCTCAATTCCCATTGAATGAAATCCCCCGACCACGACCGCGGGATACACACACACTCATTCATAAAACGTGTAATTTTAAAGGAATTAATGTACAAAGGTCTCGCCCGCGACCGGGCACTCGGGGGGAAGTACTCTGTCACAGTAATAACTATTATCTAAAATGAATACTAAATTTTTGTTTTAATAAAAAAAATAACGTGTTCTTTGAAAAAATAAGTATACTCGTGGTTTAAAGGACTAATGGGAGTTAGCCTCAAGTTGCTTTTATTGGCTTCCCAAATTTAGGAGAAAATGTCAATGTTTGTATTTTTGTATGTTTGGCATATCTATGTTGCTCAATCACGTCGTAGCGTATTAACGGATCGAGCTGAAATTTGGAATACAGTTGGATTGTAGTGTGGAAGAACACTGCTACTTCTTATATAAGGATATTTTTATCCCGGGAAAATAACGAGAACGGGAACTACCGCAGGGCGCTGCTGGTAGCCTATCATCATCAGCCTATCTTAGTCCAGCCGTCTGCTGGACACAGGCTTCTCCCACGGTTCGCCGCTCAGCTCTGTAACTCAGCTTTACGTCTACTAAATCATAGTAGTCATTATAAAGTATGATTTTAATTAAAATAGTAATCTATAGTTAGTGACTAATATACAACCCAGTCCCGAATACGGGAAAGGGTCCTCTGTAACACTGTGCACACTGAGAGCGACAAGGTTCCCAGAGAGTTTGCCAGAGAAGCTCTGCAAGTCATGTTCAGTAACGACACGCAGCGAGTTAACTCTTTTGTCCAGAGAATAAAAATATCACCGGGTACTGTCCCCTTCCCCGCGGGCCGCGCCCCCTCCGCACACTGCTGTAACCTCTGTGATTAAATATGCAGACATGTATATACAAAGTCTTTTTATCTTATAAACTCAAAATTAAAATCGTTAGCATTATCAATACTGGTATAGTTATCGAGGTTCGTTGGTTAGCTGTTGTGGCTGGGTGGCTAAAACGTGCGATTAACAACCCTGAGGTCATAAGTTCGAATCCCCCTGTGCTTCTGAATGTTAACTAGGTTTAACGGTTAAGGAATGAATCATGAGGAATCCGGCCTGTTCTTATAATCGTTCCTCAGCCAACCCACCCTGGGCCAGCGTGGCGGGTTATGGTCTTACAAGAAAAGACTCCGAGTTCCAGCAGTGGAAGCATTTAGTGGGCAGCTTATCCTATACGACCATAATTCAGACGTGAATCTCCGGTATTTCGATACAGTTTGATGCAACATGTTTATGGCCACATTTAATATTACTAATACAGTGAGCAATTGCGAAAGTTTAAACCAAGTAAAATCATTATCGGTCGCGATCTAGAGTGGTGTGTCAAATCATGAAAAAAAACTGCTGGAAAATCACCCGAGCCACTCCTGATAATCTCCTATACATGGACATAGATAGGTTAACTCTTTATGGCACTTAATTTAAAATAAACGAAAAAGACACTTAAAGAAAAACAAAATAAAGTAGCAATTGGCTTGTAGAAAATAATTTAGAGTACACAGATTTGAATGCGCGGAGCGGACCACTTGAGAGCATCATGCGTCATCGTGATGTGTGCAGCCGTGAGATGAAACACTTCAAATAACAAAAACTACAACATGAAGTGAGTGGTGGCACTGTCAACCAATCATCAAAACGTTTTTATTAACAGAACCACAGTGTAATAAATTATTCTAAAAAATATTACCTCTAAATGACACTAAACGAGGCAATCGTGCAGGACGTGCGGGGTGAGGCGCGGGGAGCGCGCTTTTCCAAGTTGTGAACACGACCATGTTAGTAGATCGGGAGCGTGGCTCAGGGCTGGCGTTAAGCGCATGTTTTGATTTTATATTGTTCATAATTAGAAATTGTTTATTGTAACAAACATGTTTCCAGTAATGTTGCTGATACTTAATGTTGCTATTTAATTAATAAAAAATGAGATATTAATTACTACGCATTTTTGGGTTGTCTCAGCTCTCTACGGCTGGTCTAGTCGGGAGAACGGTGACTGCCGAATCCGGAGCCCCCGGGTTCAAATCCCACGCGCACTACTGTCCTTTCGAATTCACGTGCGTAATGACACTAACTTAAAACGATGAAGGAAAATATAGTGAGGAAACCGTCATGTAACTAGAATCTTTACTTTCTTTCGAGGTCGTGAATGTGTTATTTACCGATCTGCACTGGACCAGCGTGACTTGGCTTTGCCTTGACTCTCTTCTTGCGAGAGAAGGCCCCGGTCCTAGTAGTGGGAACATTTAGTGCTTATTCTGATGCACAACCCTCTGCATCAAGTTCAAAGCAAAGCTGTCGTACTGGTACTTTATTTTTATACTGTGACAGAACGTTCTAATGGAGCTACAGAATTACCTCTGTTCACCTTCGGCCACCGCCCCTCGGCTGCGAGGCGGCTGTGGCCTGCGACTTAGCTAAAACATACAGCAAAACTAGGAAAACCGTATTTTAGCTCTTAATTGCTGTTGTCGAATGGTTATTCGTTTTTTAGGCTACCGTGCGCAGTAAGTGGTTAGGCATGAAGCGCTCTTCAGTCGAAAGCTTTTGAAACTAATTTGCGCGGGAGTCTGCGGTGTGCCATATGGTGCTATGTTAATTTTATTACCGCAAAGTTTCTACCTTATCTGTTTTTTGATCGGATATATTTCGGAGTGTGACTGCGTGTGATATCTCTATATATAAAAATGTTATGTTGGTTTGTGTACGCTTCAAAAACCTAAAAAGTTCTGCACCGATCGAGCTGAAATTTTAGAATGATATATAATCCGCATCAAGGATTGTTTTTATCTAATTTTTGCATTACAATGTGTCACAGCGAAGCGTGGCAGGGTACAGCTAGTAATACATACTGATATAATCCTAAATACGGCAATCAGTTTGGTCTTACTTAGAAAATGTGTTACTTCAGGAGACTTCCACATTAGTTTTTTTTGTAATTCAATTGATCTCTACCGACAACTCTTTTTAAACATTGGTTTTCACATTCTTAGCATTAGTTTTTATTATATTAAGTTAAGTTTTCGTCAAAATCCCAGCAAATGTGAGACCCGAGATTACCTGAGATTCTTAGACGTCTTTGTCGACGACTCGTCATGCCATATATAAACAGATAACAGGTATGTCACCGTAAGATTAAACTAGACAGTGCAGAGCGTACTCCGTATTCCTCGATACGCGCGGTCAAACTTACGTTTATTAAGTAAGACACCCGTATTGTAGCTACTACTCGTAACTTATAATGTTCTTTAATGTACATAAGTTGATGAGGTGTTTTCAGAAGAAAATAAAAAACCGGCCAAGTGCGAGTGGGACTCCCGCGCGAAGACTTCCCAAAATATAGTAATAAAACAGTAAACAAAAAAGTAAAAGTAGGCATACTCTGTATTGAGTGTGAAAGATATTGGCGAGTTTCAATGTAAAGATTTTGTGTTTGTTGTTTTCACTTTTATAGGTTCACATTTACACTTGTCTTGACCGCCATCGAGCCTGATGCGGCATACAGTGGAGCATGATCACCTAGGAGAAACCAATTCACTCTCGATTTGAAGACAAAAAGCTTATTGCCATTTGGAGAAACCCACTCATGGAACGTATTCCAAAGTCTAGATGTTATTTCCACAAAAGTAGGCTCAAACCTCTTTGTTCGTATCTTTGGCACATCAACCACGAAATTATGTCGCTTTTTCGAGCTACAAGCAGTCCGATAGATTATATAACAATAAATAATATGTTTTTGTTTAGTAAAAAACGAAATAAAAAGTAACTTCTACGCACGTACCTCATTTGTTAAAATATACGTCATCAGGCCAGGTGACACCAACTAGATTTTGAAAAAAAAACAAGTCTAATCTGGCACTTATCATACTTTTATCTTATCTTGTTATCTAATTATCTATATATATCTTAGTTTTTGTAATTTAGGTTTCTCGTTTGATATCGTCTCATTAAGACTATCTGACAAGTCTCACTATATTATCATCCCTCTCAAATAGTAGTCGAAATAGATTTGAAAAAGTATGCGTCAGACCAATCATAAATTTAAAACTCTCGCGTAGGAAGTGTGAAAGTTATTAAATGTCATTTTTACGACGAGCCCACACATGCCGCCGCGCGGCTTCGCTCGCCGCTCGCCCGTAAATCGATTCCCCGATACAAACCAACTCGATCATTCGGAATGAGATGAGTTTCTCGAATAGAACGATCGGAACGTCACATGATAATGGGAATCGATAATGATTTCGTATAATGCGGTGTTAAAGTTGATTTTACGACGCGATTTTATCTTTATTTCGTAAATTAGTTGATGAAAATCTTTAATTCATCTAGTTTAAGTATCTGTTGAAAAGATGTCGAGATAAGGGCCGCGGGGCCTTGATGGGCTCGGGGGAGTGGACGTATGTGAGGTATGTGTTATAGTCGAGGTATGTGGCTGTTGGACTGACATAACATTGCTAGCCGTGGCTTGAGCTTTTATATGTTTCCTGTAGAAACGATTGGATTTTTGTCTTAAGTGATCATGAAATATTTGAACTCATGGCCTATTCCGGCTTCGCTCGAATATTTTGGTATAAAAAGTACTACTAAATTTGATTTAAATTGGTGGAAAAAGTAGTTCAGGAGTCCATCGTGGACAAACAAAGTAACTCGTAATGTAATATACTCGTATATAATTGTATTAAGATTGGCCGCAAACTGACAAAGGTTATGTAGAACCTGAGATCCAATGATGTCCGCTCAGTCATTCACAATCATCATCCTGATTATTATTCTATGATATTCCTGTGAAGAAAAAGAGAAGCCAAATTGAGATCTGTACGGAATATTTTTTTTAATGTATCTAGTAAATATTGTCCGGCTGGTCGCGTTGACTTTTAAAATGAAATTGATTAAAGTCCAAAAGAAGGACCATATTAGCATATTACATTATTCGCGATCATCTGAAACATTACTTTGCGTATATCGTCACTCCATTGATGATAAGATAGATGAGGTATGTGATAGTAGCAGGTACAGCGCCCGCTGGGCTCGACGCGGCGTCGACGGCGGCTGCGTGCGCGCGCGTCAGCGCCGGGTCGGCGCGGCGGCTCCCAACCTGGTATTATACTATTACTGACAGCCCCAGGGGCAGCCTCATTCTACCACACTCGATATTACGTTTGTCTCACTTGCTCTGCTACATTTATTAAACATATGAAACAGATATAAAATAGGTACAAGAAAATCATACGACGTCTGTGCATTACAATGTGTAAGTATTTTGTTAATTTAGAGGCAACCACAGGTTTAAAAAAAACCGCCTGAGAAAAAGCGTAAAGTTCATCACGAAATAGTCATAGTGAAACAGTTTTTCTGAGTTTTTGAATGTTTGTCTTTGTTAAGAGATTATCAATGTTTTATTATATTAAATAAAATACTGTGGCAAGATTTTCTATTTATGGAAATTTATGACGCAAATGTTATTTTTGTATTCCTCCAACGAGTTACACATGCAGAAGCGAATAAATGTAAGCTACTCTACATAAACAATTCAACCTATATCAATAATTTCGAGCTGACACACAAATGCTTTCTTTAAGTCATAGTGACGGGAGAAGAATGACTGACCCGAAAGACCTGACAATTTGTTTTAAAATAACTGGAAAATAAATAAGCACGTTATATTTTATTACACACACAAATAAATTTTGGATTCTAATACATGTAGGTAGTAAGTTGAGACGTGCAGTTGTCATTGCGCTAAAGTTTATTAAAACACACACTACAGAAACTTGTGTGTATGAGATGCAGGAACTATTATTCTACTCATCCAACAAATGTATACATGCGAAAGCTTGGATGTTTTCTGGTTACCCAATAATTGGACGGAATAGATCGATTATGAAATTAAACAGGACGTAGGCTACTTTCTATCTACAAAAATGAAGAGTTCCTTGTGAAATGGAATCTTAGTATTAATAGACTAGTCTACTAGTGTAGCTACTAGTGATACTAGTGATACTAGTGATACTAGTGATGAACATATCGATGGCGAGAGAATGAGGCGTGCGCGGTAGCGTGACGGTAATGTCCGTGCGCATGCGCGATTACCCACCAACTAGGCGGCGCCGCCCGCGCCCCGCCCCGCCCCCGCCGCCGGCTGACGAGGCTTTCACTTTTACTCCGACAGATAGACCAATTACTTGTATATTTAATTCCACGGACACAATGTAATACGCATGGCTGCTGCAATGGACACGCAAGGCTTTGTTTTATGGATAGGCACTTACAGGAGGGTAGCTTGTTCTTATAGATCAAATTGCACCCTGAAACCAGATTGCAGAAAATCGCACCAGTCCCCTTATGTTTGTGGTAAGATTCCACAAAAGGAGAAACCGACCAATAGCTTTAAACTATCACAAAAATAGTTACATTCCGTCCAGTGTCGAGCAGTCATCACTGGTATATACAAGAAGTTACCAGATATTGTCCGTGCCTGATTTCTGGTCAGCAAAAGTCTCTGAAAACAAAATTTTAAATATCATAAGCTTGCACAACCCTCGGAGTTTCACACCTTGTGTCGGGAACACACGTTCCTTCTGTATATCATCCATGTTCTTAGGCATACCCAGAATCTGAGGTAGATTCTTTGTGTAAAGATACATCAAAGGCGAAATGCCCAATTCAACGTTGTTGTAGTTGGGCTATAATGTAACTACCAGACTTCCAGTAAATTAAATACAGATGCTGGTCGGTTTGTTGTCGTTGAAGATATAAAAGCCCCAAAGGAGGAAGATTTGGCAAAGCCCCGACGGACGAAAGACATATGAGATGATATTCATCAGCATTGCGGACAAAAAACGTATATCAGGGACTTAAGGTATTTAGGGGTGTCTCAGTGGTCACCAGGTATTCTCGTGGGCGCAGGATTGTACAGAGCAGCTTTAACAAGTGTGAACGCGTTTAATAAGCAACACTGCTTCCAAACCTTCTCCAATCCACATTTGTGTGTAGCACCGCAGTTACAACTGTTTGATCTCGTCACAGAGAGGAGTCTAGAGCTGTGGCTCAGAAGAATGGTCCTTTTAAAAAACATTCTTGTGTTGAATAACCTACCCATATTTTTCCTGAGTCTATCGTTTATTTTACCGTCTCGCCCAAAGATTGGTCGAAATTTAAACTCCTGAATGTGGTTTCCTAGTAAATACAGCTCCATATGCGGCAGATTTACAAAAAAAACAGATAGTACGATTACCCCCTCTGCTTAGCTTTGCTGGCGGAGTATAAAAACTGGCTCAGACTCAGCACCATGAGATGAGGAATTTATGTATGGTAACTATCGATAGAGTCATTTTCAAATCGTCCAAATCTTATACTAGTAAGAAAACGATACAGACAGTCGCACCACCATTGACAGTTGTACCTCATCAGATGCACCAAGTGCTGAGGACAAACATCGTTCAAGAGGAAACTACAGTAATGATCATAAATTGTTGGTCTGTAGACCTTTATAAGCGTGCTATATACAAGCCTTTTGACTTGCCTGGCTTCATTTCGTGTCGTCAAAATTTCACGATTGCAAAACCGATCTCCAAACCGAAGAAAGATTATTTTTCATATTTGTCACGCGCTGCTTCGATCGAGCGTTCGGAAAGATTTTAGTTTCTCCCACTAAACTAGTTGGCATGCACATTAGTGTAAGACATGTGCCGTCTGTGTGTGTGTCGCCGTGTCCGTCTCGTTGCGTATACTGAGCAGTTAAGCAAGACAATTAATAGCTCGGAAAGGCCGCGGCGATCAGCGGCGGCGCGGCCGGCGGCGGGCCCGCGGGCGCGCGCTAGTCGCGGCCGATCACGACTGTAATTAAACAATCTGCGGGTTTAATTAATTTCCCATTAGAGTGTGCGAATGTAGCATTTGCATGTCGCGCGTAAATCACGGCGGGACGCGGGGCGGCGCGGGGCGGGGGCGGCACTCCGGGCGCGGGGGGGCAGCGGGGGACACCGCTGTACTCGGCACGCTAATGTTATACAGGTGATATTTTGTGTGATTGGAAGTGTGTTTATTTCAACGTGTCTCTGTAAGAGCTGTGCAAATTTTATTGTAGTTGGAAGTAATGTGCAAAATTCAGATGTCCAAGCTTGAAGGTAAACATTGTGAGGAAATCGACATGATCCTTGAATCATTCGAGATCATGCGTCATCTGCCAACCCGCTTTGGGCCAGCGTGGTGGATTCTGGTCTTGACGGCGACATCATTTTTCCATGACGCGCCAAAAGAAGTATAACTTGCGACTGCCGCAGCGAAGTTTGACGCGGCCCGAACGGGGCTGTTAATTGGTTTGGTCACGTTCGGCGCTCGCCGCCGGCCGAGGGCGCAGCTCGCCGCTCGCCGCCGGCCGAGGGCGCAGCTCGCCGCTCGCCGCCGGCCGAGGGCGCAGCTCGCCGCTCGCCGCCGGCCGAGGGCGCAGCTCGCCGCTCGCCGCCGGCCGAGGGCGCAGCTCGCCGCTCGCCGCCGGCCGAGGCGCAGCTCGCCGCTCGCCGCCGGCCGAGGGCGCAGCTCGCCGCTCGCCGCCGGCCGAGGCGCAGCTCGCCGCTCGCCGCCGGCCGAGGGCGCAGCTCGCCGCTCGCCGCCGGCCGAGGCGCAGCTCGCCGCTCGCCGCCGGCCGAGGGCGCAGCTCGCCGCCGCCGCCGGCCGAGGGCGCAGCTCGCCGCTCGCCGCCGGCCGAGGGCGCAGCTCGCCGCTCGCCGCCGGCCGAGGGCGCAGCTCGCCGCTCGCCGCCGGCCGAGGGCGCAGCTCGCCGCTCGCCGCCGGCCGAGGGCGCAGCTCGCCGCTCGCCGCCGGCCGAGGGCGCAGCTCGCCGCTCGCCGCCGGCCGAGGGCGCAGCTCGCCGCTCGCCGCCGGCCGCCGCCGGCCGAGGGCGCAGCTCGCCGCTCGCCGCCGGCCGAGGCGCAGCTCGCCGCTCGCCGCCGCCGAGGGCGCAGCTCGCCGCTCGCCGCCGCCGCTCGCCGCTCGCCGCTCGCCGTACAGTTATTGTGACTCCATTCATATTTGTCGGTGCAACATAACCGTCATCAACTATATTTCATACACCACACAGTATGCACGTGCCAAAAGGCTTAAAGACAATAACACTCTTGTGGGTAAATACTTCGAACTCTTGAACATCGCCGCAAAATTATCAACTTATCGGTTTTTTATCGGACCCTTCGGCGAACGAGCAACTAATCTGCATGACATAATACCTCTTTGGCCTTTTTGAAATGAAAACCTTTTTGGCGCGTCACACACAGATTTTTCGTGTGCTGTGAATGTAGCTCAGCGTCACGCTCGGAAATGAAAGAAATGTTCGGGTGGACCACCGACTGTGTCATATGCACCGAATAATGCTCAAAGCGCTTACAGTTTTCGCTTCAATAAAAACATTGAATTACAAGTAATCAGGCGACATTAGACAGATTCACTCTTATGACTGGGAGCAGTTTAGTTGCGCCTCATTACGGGCGGTGCGTCACGACGCGGCGAGCGGCGAGCGGCGTGATGGCGAGCGCACGACACTTGTTTACTGCTAACGGCGCGCAGATTAACGAAGCACGCGATTATGCGCCCGCGCAGGTGACCGCGCTAATGTATGCGGCGGCTGTTGCTGGGAGAGAACGATCCGTGACGTCAGGTACCCGCATTGCTGCTCGCTTTTTCGCTCGCTACGTCGGTTTTTTACCAGATATATTTCGAAGAGTGTGCACTGATATGCATGATCTAATACTACCCTGCCCTTTTTTATCAAATTGCTCGTAGATCGACAGAGTGACATCGTTTTATGGTTGACGTTCCAAAGATTCAAACGAAGAGGTTCGACTCTACATCCGTGATAAGAAATAAGAACGTCTATTTTATGTTGTAGAGTTACCTTGGTAGTTTTTCCCGATGGGTACAATCTTGATGTCTTCAAATCGAGAGTAAAAATGTTTTTTTTCTAAATAAGCACGCTCCATCGTTAACCGCATCGTCGTTTAACATCTCAGGCGGTTGAGCTTATTGAAGGAAAAAACAACTTATTTTCTTTATTCTTTGTGCTAAAAAGTCTGACTTTCACTTCAACCATAAAATAGACGGTATTACGAAGTATGTCCAGTATTACTAAAATATTGACTAATTAACTAACTAGTAAGTATGGTGTCGGTTTTTCGCAAGCGATGGTGCGCGCGCGCATGAAAACCCTCATATGATTCCTAAACGAGTAAAAAGGAGTATAACTTCATAACAAATCACCAAAACAATGACAATGACTTGAACGTTTCTCACAACAATATATACAGACGTCCAGATGGCAGCCAGTACTGTCCCGTGCAAGGTTTCGTAACCCCACTCGAGCGGCGCGGTCCGCCGGCCGCAGACTCCGTGTCGTGTTTGTTTGCCGCTCGGCGCGTCGGCTGGAGAGCTCCACTCCAGCCACTCGCCGCCGACACTCGAGCGTCCACTGCGCTCGTCACTGCGCGCGCAATGAATGTACAGCACTGCGTCTCGATAGGTTGTATGGAAAGTGACAAACACACCTTACTAATATTTTATATTTGAAAATTTGGGAGTCTGTTGCTAGATTTTTGCTAGCTGGACCATCATGTTGTAAAAACTGATCAGAGCTGCAGTTTGGAACTTGGAACACAAATCTTAATAATCTATACTAATATTATAAAGCTGTAGAGTTTGTTTGTTTGTTTGAACGCTAGGATCTCGGGAAGTACTGGTCCGAATTGAAAGACTCTTTTTCTATTGGATAGTCCATTTATCGAGGAAGGCTATAGGCTATAGAACATAACGCTACTATTAATAGAAGCGGAGCATGAATCAAGAATGTAACAAAATCGGGAAAAAATATTCTATTTTTATATATTATATTGACATGACACATGATAGCATGTGTCTAAGATTGCGTCATTGAAAACACAGTGACACAAATGACTGAACCGATTTCTAAAATTTTGTCACCATTGGATACGTGCGGGATCGCGATGAGTGCTATATATGTTCCACGGCCGAAGCCGGGGCGGACATCTAGTAAAATATATAAAAATCTTGTATCATGGCGGATGTTGCCAGTAAACTCTGAACCAAGTCAACATATTCATAATATTCACGAAAGTTGACATTTGTGTGAAATTTGTCCCAACTTGAGAGAAACTCATAGGATAGTCTTTATTTCGATGAATGATCCTATTTATTTAAAATTGACGATAAACTGATTACTTTTTTTCTTTATTTATTAGTTCATTGTTGTTGTGCCGTGAGTATTGATCGTGAATTTCACAGGTCTCAAAGAGATGGTGCTTTAACTGGCTAAATATATTAGTTGTGAAACTCATAAAAAGTTGGGACTGGCAGTTAGAATGTTATATGTTACTAGCTGTACCCTGCCACGCTTCGCTGTGGCACATTGTGATGCAAAATTAGATAAAAACAATCCTTGATGCGGATTATATATCATTCTGAAATTTCAGCTCGATCGGTGCGGAAATTTTTGAGTTTTTGAAGCGTATACAAACCAACATAACATTTTTAAATATAGAGATAGAGATTTACTCGTATGTGAGAGCTAATGAATAGAACCATTTTTCCTTGTTGATAAGGCTCCTTTCGGGAGCGTATAGTTCCTGTGTGCCCGGGACCACAGGGTCAAGTGCGATGTGATTGAGCTGTCAGTCCAGCGGGGCGGGGAGGACGGCGCGTCTCCGCGCGGGTGTGGGTTGGAGGGCACTCGACAGCTGGAGTGCCTTGTTGTTGTAATGTTTATCGTAATGCGTGTTAACGTTTGTGCTTGTTGTTTTTACAGAAAATATGAATTGCTTTGTGGATTGTTGCAGTGAGGTGTGGAGTGGAAGAAGTTTGTGGCGGAGTTACCTATTCATATTTTATTCATCTCTTAATGTTTTTCTCCGGAGCTGGGCCGCCGGCTAAAATATTGGTATTTAAATGAATGGGATCATTTCTGTGTATATGTTTTGTAATTAAGATTAAGATATAAATACCATTGTCCTTATCACATCGACTGGAAGAGAAGAGACGGAAATAAATGAGTTGTTATCGGCTTTTGACCGGATCTTCAGAATGATGTGTAATATTACTTAGTAGCAGAGCTCGGTGTTATCCAAATAGTTCCTGTTCCGCAAAGCGAGAATATTTTGTCTCGAAAACATGCAAAGTTTTCTATGCAATGCTTATTTTCTAAATTCTACGCAAACCACGTCAAAGGCAGATGCCAGTTAAGATATAAATTCCACTTAGCCTTCACGTGTATCGATGTGACGACCGTTACCGATCGCAGATCAAAACTGTTTTCTAAATAATGTGAAAGTCTGAAAACTGCGTTCGATCCCGCAACCAGCGGCCGCGAGCGGCGCCGCGTGCGCAGGCGCATGGTGCCATGAGGGGCGTGCGTCGCGGGTGACGTCACCGGGAGACAGCTCCACGAGGCCGACGGCGCGCCGGGAGACACGCGCTGGTGGCTGAGTCGCGGATCGCGGGTTCATTCTAAGCGACGTACACATATGTTTTTTGACCCCCGACCAAAAAAAGGGGTGTTATAAATTTGACGTCAATGTCTGTCTGTCTGTCTGTGGCACCGTAGAGCTCAAGCAGATGGACCGATTTCGATGCGGTTTTTTATTTGAAAGTTAATACCCGTGCGGATGTTCTTAGCTATGTTTGGTAATACCGATTCAAGATGGCCGCTTCCACAAAATGACGAAATACATTTCTTTTTTCACAACTCCCTTAATATGGGTATCAAATAAAAAGGCTTGACTAGTAGAATGTTGTACAGATAACAAAATCTGAGGTAGTCGGGGGTTAATCAAAATTTTTTATTTTGTTCTTGTTTAACCAACTTTAAAGAAGGAAGAGGTTCTCATTTCGGATGTATGTATTTGAAGTGAAAACTTATTTGGGCGCATCTCAGTAAGATTTTTCGTGGGCTATGAATTGAATTCTTGCGTCACGCTCGGGAATGATAAGATACTTTCGGTTAAATACGGGACCATAAATGACCATTGGCCATTTAGAAATATAGATATGCGTCAGTATATCTAGAGGACTATGCTCAAAGACACGCCCTCTGGTTTCACGTTCCGGTTCACTTAGTTTCCAAAATAAGCTAACAAATTCTGAGTTTATAAGTTTTTATTTCTAGCGCCAGTTCCTATGTCTGAAGATTTTTTTGTATGCATTTTACACGATAGCGCTACCAATGAATAAGAATCCATTTTTATGGTTTTTTTTGTTTGAGCGTGCAGAGGCAGTCTCCAATAATTTTATTTGATGGTTTATGCGTAGTGAGCTGGCTTCAGAAGCCTCCATCACTTAACGGACTTTTGGATTGACGCAGAAAGCGCAAGACCCAACCAATATACTAAATGTCAAACTCCGTATGTTTATCAATCACGTCGACTAGACGGATTGGGATGAAATTTAGAACACAGAACACAATCTGGAATAGCACATAGGTTACTTTTTGGTGCAAGAAAATAACGGGTACTGTGCGGGTGAAATCGTGGAGTACTGCAAGTACATTCACAACATACTATTAACATTACAGAATTTTCGCAGTAATGATATTCTGATTCAGAACGCGGAAATCTAATTGCAATGAGATTCCTGATGAATCCCATCTCAGTCAGACGGACATTACGCCAAATTGCGCAGGATTAGTTGGCTTGGGGCCGCAGTACCCCGTTATTCTATTAGCGAGTGCGCCGGCGCAGCGCACATGTGCGCATGCGGCGACCGCGCGCACGGCGAGAGTTCCATCTTTGAAATCAGTTGACGAGGGGCTTGCAGACATCAATCTACAATTGGCCCAACATTGTTGTTGGTTATATGTTGGACGTTGATTGGACATCGGTCGACAGTTCTCTCATGAGATCTCACCACCACACTAAACAAAGCATGTGCTATGGAAGCCAGATAGCTGACGTAAAACATATCAAATATTCCGCGGCTTTCCCTCGTAGTTCAGTTTTCTGTGTGAATCGAATTTCAATTCGATCCTTTTAGCTATTCCAACGTAAACAACGTCCACTCTGGAAGTGTTTTTTATTGTAGAACATCATTTAATATCGCGCGAGGCGGAGTCAAACAAACTAATCTAAAAAAGAAGTGAGGCACTCGGGGACTGCCGCGGTAAAGCTATTGCATGTTGCATGCATTTTTATCAACATAAGCAATAGGGATATTAACAAATTATCGGAATTGCTTTTATTTTGAAGAATGACTTTTGTTTACCATAAAAAATATCACGGGAAATCCGTTAAGTTGGCAACACTGCTAATATCATTTAGTCTGTAAAGCTAATACAAATAAGATTCAAAGTCGAATGACTGAGTGGGGAGGACGGCGTTACGGTCTTCCATCCCTCTTTCTTGTGAACATAAGAAAGAGATGCACGATCACTAAAATTCGGTCCCCAGGCCCGCGATAAAAGTTATGCAATAGCTTAAAAAGCTGTACAAGATCCTTAAATATTAGCGAGGCGTTTACGAACTGTGTTTCGTTAAAAGATACTAAACGTGCGATTCCAGATTGAGACCCCAGGTCTCTCGCAGAGGTCATCTGCATAAGATGATGCGCAAGAGTCGTAAAAGAGGCGTTAACTGGCCTCCTGCCCGCGCCACCCGCGGCGGCCCGGCCGCTGTTCGGGCACGTGAGTCGCCGGCGGCTCGCGGAGAACAGACCCGGCGCTGGACGAGCTCGCTGGTGCTACCTGATTTAACACTCATTGCGAATTCTATTCATACTACAATAGTTTAAATACACAAAAACATGAAAGTTCAAACACAGAAGCATTCATTCTTGGATCCTGGAATGTTTGAATGCTGATGCGGGTGAATGGATCGGGTTGAAATATAGAACATTGGTACAATACATTTGCCTTTCAAAACTGAAAGTGGCATCAAACTTCTTCGTTTGGCATTTAGGAGCTTCAAACATAAAACAGTGTCCTTTTCGCTCTCCACGCAGTTCGATAGCAAAAAAAGCTAATTTTTAAAAATTATATAGATCAGTAGTATTTATAGTAGTTTCGAAATGTATCTGATTAAATAACCGGTGAAATAAGATCACTGTGACGATCTAAGATTACAGAATAAAACTTTGCTCTATAATCTGAGGTGACGATAGTCAAGATTTTGAAGTTTCTCTGAAACTATGGCGTCGGCGCCAACGAGCCCCTCGGACGTCTCTTGATGGAATCCAAGGGCTACAGCTGGTGCTTAGCTGGCTGTACTCGGGCATAACGGAGCTATTGTTCGAGTATAATAATATTATTATTATGATCCCGATATGTCCCAATGTTGGGCAAAGGCCTCCCTACCCTCTTTCCATTTGTCTCTATCCAGTGCTATGTCATACCAGTTTCGCTGATATTGGTCTAGGTCGTCCCGCCAACACTTTTTAGGTCTGCCGCAATGTCATTTCCGGTTTGGATTCTATAGAGTTGTGGTTTTAGCCCAAAGATCATCCGACATTCGGCACTCGAGTATAATAGCAAAACATAATCATTCCAGTCTGACGGTAGATAGTAGGTCCCCGATGTGGTCCCCAGCCGGTCGGGCGGCTCGGCGGGGAACCGAGCTGGTGGCGTTTATGTGTTTCCATTATTTGGGGAAACACGACCGCGGTCTACACGCGGGGATGTATGTACGGCGGGCGGAGACGCGTCGATTGTCATAATTACATGCCATTACATTACGTAATTTCTCCATCTCGCGCGGTCGAAGCACCGCGTCAGAGACGCTGCCTGCCTCTATGTTAACCTCACCAATGTATCAGAGTCCACGTATTCCAAAAATTGTCTCAAGGCTTATAATTAGGCCCTATTTTGTGCTCATACTATTACATCCGCCAATCTGCACTTGGCCAGCGTGGTACACCTTGTCTTTCTCCTTGTATCTATTACGATCACTATATTTCATTTCTGGTGTGCAGAACTAAGTTTATCTGTCTATCAAGTAAGAGAAAGTCCCAAGTTGGGATCGAGTCTCAAGTGAAGAGGCTTTCATTTAATTTGTTGTTGTCGTGTGTTTTTTTGGAATTTGTTGGTTTTCTCGCGATACTTTCCTTCACCGTTAAAACTAGTGTCTGGTAATAATACACTTGTACATCTGCAATCGGAAATGTACTCAGGGATGCTCACGGGTTTCGAACCAACGACCTCGTGTTTGTGAAATCCATCGACTCCGCTCACAACTAAAGTTTTTGAGTAAATGAAATCGGTGAAGAAATTTTTGAAATTAATTTTGAAGAACGAAAATGCTGAGATACAACCGAAAACATTGGTTGTTTCTAATACAACGATTAGTAAGTATTTTACAAAGCGTTTCAGAATGAAATCCATGGAAATAAATATGACCAGCGATATTAATTATTAGCCACATAGTTTATGTCATTGCCGGTTCACTTCCGAGTGTACTTACAAGCTGCGTGTATCTTCAAAGTGAGTCACTGCGTTCGAGTGATTCAGTCGGTCGCTCATCCACGCGAACTACGGGGTTGATGGAATCGATTCACTTAGCCGTCTGAAGCACAAACAATGTATATATATTTTTTAATGAATTGTATAATTTTGTTAAGTGGATCGTGATTTTTATTTTTCGTTGATATCTAGACCAACCCTCCAGCCAGTTGAACCATTCAACAAATAAAGTGATGTATCAGTGAACAGTTTCGCACACAGTGCGTGTAACAGTGGTCCGCGCGTCACGTCCGCCCGTCCCCCGCGTCCGGCGTGCGGCGGACGCGCGTTTCACACGCGTGCAAGAACTGCACTACATCATACATCGCGGACTACTCCGCATAGCTCCATAGAATCAGTTATTGAAAAACTCCGCGATGTTCTCATAATCCTGCGCTCGGTGACTCGGTAATTGTTCCCGGCCGCGACAGCGAGACGTGGCGCTACGGGATTGCTTGGTATTACCACGAGCGTTTTTACGCCGTTTTTACAGCGATAGTGTAGTTTTTTAGGTAAGTTAAAAATACTATTAAGAAAAAGGTACACAGCATACTGAATATTTGCTAACTCTCAAAATTACGAAAGATCCGGAACAATGTGAAGTGTTTGTTCTAATATGCTTTTCCGATTATATTATTAGATAAAAACGCCAGATCTATATTTATTATGTAATTTTAAACTTATTAGTTGCTTTACCTAAAACTTTACTTTACCGTACCTACAACTTTAAGTAAGAATAATTTGTTTGAGACCCAAAACAATTATTTTAGTTGTTAGCTGCCGAACTATTTTCATTGTTTCTTTCTCTTAATTTTATTTCTTCAATATTGTGTATTGTCTAATCTACCATGGCATTAGATACAATTAGATACAATACATTGTTTGCCGTAGTTTTTTTCTTCTTGTATGCATAAAAAAGTGTTTCTGTCTGTCAACCTAACAAGTGGTCAGGGTTTGTTTTCTGCACTAAGCAAATGTTTGGTTAGTAGTAGATTCCTTTAAAAAAAAACAAAAAAAAAGTAGTTTATATAGGAATGTTCACAAGCCGCGGCGTTTTGATCGCGCCCGTAGACGACTCCGATGGCCGCTGCGCACTCTCGCCGCAGAATGTCGCCGTGTTATGATTCCTCCGAGCGGCGTTTTTCCTGCGCTCATTCATGCGCGCCCATTCTCACGTGACGCATGCACAGCGCAGACGCGCAGCCTTTCACATCAGGATACCATTCGAACATATGTTCAAACTAAACAAGCAACTCAAAGGTGTCGCAACTATCGCATTCAGCTATTCATATATCAAACTTTTGTAATAAAATTGTTAGTTCTACTTTAGACCGACGACGCCAATATTTTAATGGCTGTGTACGTTATGGATTCCGTTAGTGTCCGCTCCCTCCGCCGCCGTCCAATAAAACGCAGAGTCGTTATAAGCGGTAATATATTGAATATATCGTATAAAACGTGCAATAAAACGCCGGTTACATTGTCCCGGGGGTTCAACAGGGTCGCCGCGCCGCGGAATTACTCTGCGAAGTTACTGCTTCGTTGATTAAGTGCTGGTGTAATTAAAAGGAAATAATTAAACAGTTATATTCTAAAGTAGGGACATATTAGTCGAACATGATGCTTATTGAGACCACGACTAATACAAACAGACTGCTAACAGAACAATCACAGAGCTAATCAACTATAATTAATTAACAAACCAGATAAGGTGTAAATATATAAGGTGGAATAAAACGCCGGGTTTATTAAAAGAAGTGAAATATAATCTGTTTTTTTAGGGTAGAGTGTGAAATGCACCCTGCTCTACTCTAAGTTAGTGTGCACCATCTTTGACCACACCGTAGTGTCATATACCAGCTAGTAGATGACCACGCCAAACTTGAATACAAAATATTTCCATATATACTATACTAGCTTTTACCCGCGACTTCGTCCGCGCTACATATTTATTAACGTAATTGAGGCAGTACCTACTCGTATGTCTACTACCATACAAATTCACGTTTCCTAATCAAAATCGGTCTAAGTCAAAGTTTTATATTTATTAATAAATGTACAATTTACACGACAAATTACAAAGAAACTATGTTCTCAAAAAAATAATCAAAAACAGACTTTAATTTAAAATCATATTGGGACGTTCCACCAAATTTTATTAGAGTCTATTAGTAGATATTAGTAGATATATCGTCTGATTACATGAACGCAAATTTTAGTTTGTTGTTCATATTTCAAAACCGCCGCACTGATTTCGATAAAATTTATATGACCACCTCTGAACTATAATCTACCAACCAAAAATAACCATCTAAATTGATTCACAATTGGAAATACAACTGGATTGATAACCTCCTCCTTTTTTTTGAAGTCGGTTAAAAATAGCATACAAAGAGTGCAAAGATCCTTCCATGCACACTTTTACTCCTCATTTCCACTCTTTTTCAACTCTTTTCTGTGATAAAAAGTCGCCGTTGTCCTTTCCTAAGTCTAGGTAGTCTATCTGTGCACCAAATTGTAACAAACTCTTTAAGTGGCTTAGGCGTTAGACGGTAACGGACAAAGAGAGTTACTTTCATATATATAATTTCATATTAGAATTGAAAACAGGTGTTCCTGATCATTTTATAGGAGGCAGTTGTAAAGATTACCGAAAAGTAATACGTTTACTCCTCCAGAAAACTCATTTTTCACAGTTCTTAATTTGCCTTAATCGAGCGTCCATCATGCATAACATTTGATAAGACACCATGGAAATCTCGTCGACTATCAAAAATTCTGTCTGATAGTCTGATACGCCATTTAGTGGCTGCGCCCATCTTAAGTATTGAGGTTGTATAGTGCACTGTATTCTTCTTGTCAAGCCTTTTATTTGATACCCATGTTGATGGGGTTCATAAAACCTAAGTTATCCGCCATTGTGTAGAGGCCACCATCTTGGATTTTAATTTTATATAATACATTGTATTCTATTGGTTGAGCACTTTCATTTGATACCCATATTGATGGGATTGATAAAACCTACGTTATCCGCCATTTTGTAGCGGCCGCCATCTTGGATTTCAATTTTTTATAGTATATTGTATTCTGCTTGTTGAGCCCTTTCATTTGATACCCATATTGAGGGGATTAATAAAACATAAATTATCCGCCATTTTGTAGCGGCGGCCATCTTGAATTTATAATGATAATGAATAAACATAATTGTATTGTCATCAAAATCCAAAGTGTATACAACATTTCAGATTAATCGGTTGACAGGAAGAGGGTGAAATTTGAATGACTAAATTTGACCCAAGAATAAATAATAAAAAACCCCAATTCCACCCCGTAGGTACAGTTCGAAACTACAAAACTGCTAAAACATACATTTTATGGTTTCGTGTTAAATATCTAGACGTAAAGTTTCATAGTTCTTCAACAATTACGAAGTTTTCCATATAAACTTTCATCCCTTATTTTAACCCTTTCAACCCTTTTTTCGGAACAAAAAAGTAGCCTATGTCCTTTCTCGAGATCTATTTTATCTATGTATCAAATTTCATCAAAATCTGTTGGTTGGTTTAGGCGGTAAAGACGGACAGACAGACAGACAGACAGACAGACAGACAGACAGACAGACAGAGTTACTTTCGCATTTATAATATTAGTATGGATTATTGTGCCAAGAGAAAGAAAGATAACGTAACGCAACTGAAACCATCTTCCATACGACAAAACAAAAAATTACCTCTGTTTGAGATTGTCAGTTTGAACTTGTAAATTGACAACCATATTTTATTACTGAATGACAACCATATAACCATAACCATATACATAAATATATATGTATTTACTTTTATACACTCTTCAAATCAGTTTTGGAGATGAATTACTTAGATACAAAAAATGGCTAAACATTCTGTGAACCTCATATTGGAGTTCAGTGTAAAATTTCAAACATAATTTTAAGACAACATTTGAAGAACATCTGTATTGTTTTATGTTTTTGTTGTTTGATTTATTATTACTTTAGTTAATGTTAAGGTCTACATGTGTAGCTCCTCAGCTCAGATAGTGGATATGTTAACAAGTGCGGTGTCCGCGTGTTGGAGTGCACGTAGCTGCAGGTGCGACGCACCGCCGCATGCATGATTCATGCGTGCGAGCAAACCCGGGTGGGATTGTATTCTAATGTCTGGTTTTAGCGACGCGGGGGTCCAGGGTTACAATATCAATGAAAGTATCAGCTTACACATTATCTTAAATAAAAACATGCAAATATTTTTTTTAAACAATCACTTATAAAAAACCTTTTCTAGAAAGAGTTGTGACTCGGGGCGTTCTACCGCGAGGAGAGTCAAGCCATCCACCGCGCGGATCCAGAGCGAGTCGGACTGTGGCACAAACATGACTTTGAACAATTCTATTATACGTACTAGGTAGGTTAACTCACGATATTTTCCTTTACCGTTTGAAGTTAGTGGATTACACATGACTTCGAAAAGACAGTGGTGCGCGTGGGATTTGAACAAGGGGCCCACCCTTCGGCGGTCATCCTTCTCCCGGCTGGGCCAGCCGTAATATTGATAACTTATTAGATCCATTAAATATGTATATTTGAGATAAACTTCGGTATCGACGCAGGTAAAGCCGGGGCGCGCCGCTTGTAAAATGCAATTTGCAATGACTCGACGACCTCAGCTCACACTCCACGTTATACATATTTGCCCCACGCTCGTAAGCCGATGAATGGCGATAACGTGCCGAGAACCCCAGAGAGAGGCCTGCGTTCTCTCGAGCTCCGTTTGTGTTCAATATTTTATGAATGTTGACATTAATAGAACGGGCTCCTCGTAACATTATGTAAACCGTTCTGTTTATACAGAATAGAGATCCATATCGAGCGACGCTACATGAGCCACGAGGGGGCGGGCGGACCCGCGGGCACAGCACTGTGCTACCGCACAGGATATTCTAACGAGGACTGCAGAAACCGTTTTACAAATATTTACTCCAAATGTTCCAGTTTGAAGGGCAATGTTTCTGTTTTAATTAAAGGGCATAGAGATAAAACAATCTTAGATATATAGTGACGAGCGCAGTGCAGTACTATGTAATTAAATCCGAAGAGTCCCTGTTTCAATAGCTGCGTGTCACTGTGCTGCAAGCCAACCTTGTTGCTTACCGTCAGTTGCATGTCCTGCTCGCACTACTCTATGGTATAAAAAAAAGGTTTACTCTTGTTAAAACCTTTGGAGAAAAGTAAATCCTATTACATTTTACAAAGACAAAAGTGTGTAGGTATATTTGTTGATCCGTCGAGCAAATTAAAAAAAAGTGTAGCAAATTTAAACGTGATCCGTACAGACGTGACTAAGCCACAAACATCCAGACAAACAAACTTTTTATCTTTATTTCATAATTATACAAAGGTATGGACTAATACATTAAAACAAATACTCTCTACAAATAAAACACGCCGTGGAGATCGCCGCCGCGCGGTAAGACTCCCAGAACGCTGGAAACCAAACTTTAATATTAGTACGTAGGATAAAGATCTGACAAGCGAGGATTTTGCTCAAGAAGAGTTCTATTTATCGATTTGGCTATTTGTTGCTATTGTATTAGTGTCTTGGACAAAATTATTGTTAATAACGGTACTACATACATGTCTGTCGTTCATTAGTACTCGTAATTTGGACGAACCTATTGTAACATCAAGTAGTCTCAACTGCAAACGAATTTTGAAATGTTTGTTTCTCTGTGTGTATGTAGAGTGTAGAGGTTACAAAGTGCGTAACAATGAGGCTATTCCCTGCAAAATATTCATCGCAAGATAAGGGCGCGCGCACACCGGCGGCCGCAGTATGCACATAATGTATGAGATGCGCGCGATACCGCGACCGCCGCGCACTCACCGCATACCGTTAATCTGTGCGAACTGTGGCCCGCTGCACTTGTTATGCAGATCTCGCTTGCTGCTCTATACTCAAGTCTCCAGCGCTAGGTCCGTACGCGCACGAACCAAGCTCTAGAGACTGGAATTAAACAACATGGATATTGTTATTTTAGAAGCTTTCAGAATAAACCAAACAGCGTTTTGATTGTTAGAATAATGCTTCACGTTTTCTACATGTAAGCCTTTAAGGAAAATGTATGTGAGCTAGTCTAAACCCCCAGACTGATATACTCTGAAAAAATACAGTGACTCTTACTTAAGCCATAAGTTATGTTTTTGTTAATGAGAACCATACACCTCATCCTAATCTACGACATCCCAAAGTTTGATAGACTGCCATTGATCTATGTACGTACTAATAAAAGTATTCAGAATTGCTATGACAGAAAACATAAGACGAGCATTAGCTTCTTGAAAATACCGACTGCATGGCTTATTAAACAAAAGTGGCTAACTGTTTCTACGAGTATCAGACCACATTCAAAACTAACGACAAATAATTTCCCGAGAATGGTCTCTCGTCAGAGTAGGGAAGACTAATCGCCTCGTGACACAAATGCTCCGAGACAATTGTTTCAAATAAATGACTGTCGTTATAATCCGCGCACTCGCTTCAATGGGAGGCGTCGAATTAGTGCGGTGACAGATGGCGCCACTTGTCAGCTGTCAGCGCGAGTGCGCGCCAACAGACGCCCACGTCGCGAGTGTGCGCCGCGCTTTATTCTCTCATCGCTTAATTCATCAGTATTTTGACCTTTTCTATACAAAATATAATGATAACTTGTTAAAATGTAATTATGTCGGTTTATTTATAGGACGTCGTCGTGCGCGGAGGAGCTTTCTATTGAGAGCTGTGGCGCGTGGGCGGAGACGGGTGACTGCTTAAGTTCAAGCAGTTGAATTATTATCATTAACTTTAGTCAGAACTAAAGCACCGCCAAAGCGTATCGTATCGTAACGCATCGTACGTATCGCCCGTCGTCAGTTAGAAAAAATATTGAACATGGAGAAATTCGGAACATAAAATCTGTCGAGAATATGTGATATTCGCCTACACGTACTTTACCGTCGTCATGGATTATTTTATGATATTATTTCTTTCCATTCTATGTAGAATGCAAGTTTCGATGAATTCAACAGTTATTCAAGGACTAAGTGCCGTGGCTAATGCTGGTCTGTTTTAAAACACAGAATATAATTTGGAATAATACGTTACGTAAGCTACTTTTAATCCCAGGAAAAGAACGGGAAAAGAAATAGTGCGGGAACAACCACGGGCGCTGCCTGTTAATGTTAAATCTCAAAAAAGTGTTCTCACACATTCTTTCTAGACAAGAGCATATTGATTACAACGTAACCATTGTTTTTGTGTAATTATACGTACAGATGAATATGAGCTGCTGTCGCTTGCGGCCAGCGGTGAAGCGCGCGCGCACTCGCGCCGACGGCGGCCGACGATAGCCGACGGCGGCCGAGCGCGGCCGAGCGGCGCCGACACGCGATCCGAAACATGGAAGAGAAGCCTTTTACTTAGCCAAAAACCACCACAACAATTAAATACTAAGATCACGCAACAAACATCACGGAACACACTTAGTTAGAGCTCCTCTTGTTTTTTATCAATAGTCTCTATAACATATAGTCGCCGCGACTCCGGGGGCGCCGCCCGGGGCTCCCGGGACGCCGATACGACCTGCACCGTGGACTAACACCGCTGTAATCACACTAAAACTACACCTACTCTACTAAAACATTTTAGGATCCAATCTTTTCCACCCTAAGGTTGCCTGGAAGAGATCGCTATTAGCGATAAGGCCGCCGTCTATCGCACTAACTTTAAGTGTTTAACCTGTTTCAATTTGTAAATCATTGTTATTTTGGTGTGTTCAATACAGAGTATCTATCTATCTACTCCACTAAAACCGCGACAAAGTGAGAAATAGTGACATACACATTGACTGTCCTCGTCGCTTAGTCGGTAGTAAGTCTGCCTGCGCAGCCGAGGGTCATGGGTTCGATCCTCCATCTAATACAAAAAATATTTGTGTGATGAATACAAATACTTGTTTTGTGTTTGGATGTTTCTATGTATAACAAGTTAGTATGTGTTTACAATGATTCAATCAGCTATAGGACAAGCTTTGCTTAGTTTGGGGTCAGATGATGTGTGTGAAATTCCCACCGATATAAATTTATTATCCTTACTCTCTCTCTCTGTGAAAAGTCTAAAAGGTCCCAGCACTAACAACATAGAGCTGGCTGCTGATGCTATTCACAAACTTTAGTGCTAATGTTCTCAAATAAGTAAGTATTTGAAATCAATCATCCGCCAAGCTTTTAAAATCATCTTCTTAATCGAATGTACGATCATAATGAGAAGCTTGATTGGAAACCAATTTCCCAACTCAAGTCAACGTTCATAGTTGACGTAACACTGACGTCAGCTGTGGCCGCCGCTCGCCAAATAATAGAAGTACGGACCACTCTCCCGCCGACAGCCGACAGCGCGCCAATAGAGCAATTAATAGATACTGCGGAGGGCATTCATTTCATTAAATGTACGCACATGTCAAATCCACAAATGCAATTGACAAATTTATTGTACTGAAACATCCGTCCGTGATTTTCAATTTGGTTTTACAAATATTACAGTGGCGCCTTTTTCGACTGATAAAACAGCGGTATTATAATTAGTTGAAGCAAGCTATAGAGGTCTATCCACGTGTTTGTCTGTTTGCTTTAACGGAACTCGGTTTAATTGCGGCAAGTGGTAATGGATTCTATTATTTATTGGGCGAAACTAGTCGCAGCCGAATAACGGGGCTCGCACCGACTCACTGCGGCGCTCGATTTATGGGACCGAGTTTATTTATTTGGGTAACTTATTAATTGGCTTTATTCATGGAAAAAGTAACAAGTCGACTTACACGGAGAGGTAATAAAGCAAATGAATCTGGTTTTAAGTTGATCATTTTACTATCGACCAACATTTTTTCCACATTACAACTTCAAGTTCAAAAGCGAGCAAGAAAAGTTTTTGATGTGGATGTTAGGTGATATAATTTCTAAAGACATTGAAGTTTTTAAATTAGTATTATCCAAACACAGAAAGTCATATTTGCACTCATCACACAAGTGATTGTCCGGGGTGGGGAACGAACCCACGAGTAACGGCTAATCGAGCAGTCTCGCTACTGACTGAACTTCGCGGTCAGCTTCGTAGGTACTTTAAAAAGTTGAAGTTTCCTTTTCGCCGGCGCCGGCGCCGCTGGACAGAAGCGTCTGCTTCTAGGGTGCTTTGTTTATTGATATTACAAAACTTCATTATGAAAAAAATAAAAATGATTAGAAGCATATCGGAAACGATGTTTTAGTGTTAGGGTGTTTTGTTTTTGCAAGCTGAGTGAACTCCGGAACCGCTCACACAGTATCTGCCAGAAGACTTATTTATCTATACTAATATTATAAAGCTGAAGAGTTTGTTTGTTTGTTTGAACGCTAGGATCTCGGGAAGTACTGGTCCGAATTGAAAGATTATTTTTCTATTGGATAGTCCATTTATTGAGGAAGGCTTTAGGTTATAGAAAATAACTCTACTATTAATTGAAGCGGAGCATGAAATAAGAATGTAAGAAAATCGGGAAAAAATATTCCCCTTTTGAGAGTTTTCGTACGTTTCGTGCTTTGACATGACACATGACAGCATGTGTCAAAGATTGCGTCATTGAATTTCAGTAATCTGTGTGCATTGGATATAAACCTTTGCTAAATTTTTTTTCTAAATCTGAGTTGGTACGACCAATTTCCGACAGGTGGTGTAGCAGGTAGCTGAAGAGGTTTTTTGTTTGAAATCGATATTCTCAGGAATGAGTGAACCGATTTCAGTCATTCTTTCACCGTTGGATATGTAGGGAATCCCGATGAGTGCTATATAATATACCACGGGCGAAGCCGGGGCGGGCATCTAGTCTTAATATAAATGTACATTATACTATTCTGAATCGTTGACCACGCCAAGTGCTAGTTGGTGGTTGATGTTCCTTTTAGGAACATGCTTGTTTTCTGACGATGTTTCCAGTCACCGCTAAAACCAATCCTGATAAGCAAGTTGTACATCTGTTCTTAGAAAAATACTGAGAGGTTAAAGAAAAAGCTCTTTAACCTCTCAGTATTTTTCTAAGAACAGATGTACAAGTTGCTTATCAGGATTGGTGAATCATCAGTATCTAAACTCAGGGCACCCTATGTAACGGTTACCGGTCTACTGCAACTAGCTGGTGAGCGCAGCATCTTATGATGGACATAAGAACCCTGTCGGATTTACAAATGCAACTCCACAGAGAAAACCCGCGCATAGCTCATTCTATTATTGCTCGCAACATATTTGTATTAGTTTAGCATTATTGAAGAGTCCATAAATACAGCAAGAAGGTGATCAGTTTCTCTCTAAATCTACCCGTCGTCGTAGTCGTTGAAACAATGATGCTATTCGAATAAAATAAATCTGACAACACACTGTTATTACAATGTTAACACTTTAGACCGGGTGAAGTCACGGTAGGCCACTAGTTAAAAAAACTTCACAAAGTATTTAAATAGACTTCAAAACATTATTTGTTTGGATCAGTTGTTTCAAAAAGCAACATATTTCATTCGATTTGACAGAAACAAACCACAGGCTTTGTGCCGCTTGCCTGCACACTTTTTACTTTATAGAATGACGAGACGAGCAGGACATGTGCCGGGTGGTAAGCAACACGCCTGCTCACAACAGCACAATGGCACCCAGCTATTGGAACATAAAGAGTCCAAATCATTACCTAGCATCACCCTGAGTTCGTCACCCTGAGGTATAAGATGTTTTCTATGCTCTGTAATTTCTCTAGAAACATTGCCCTTTCAAATTGGAACTCAGTAAGTTTCCCATTACTGCTTGGTGGTAGACCAAAACTGATTACTGCTTGGTGGTGTGTCAAACTTTTTGATGCGGACTCTGCAAAGAGTCCTACCACTACTAAACTACTCTCCACTGCTGCTCCCTCGTTCCTAGCCGCTCGTCTCACAGCTCGCTCTCGCGTTATCTCCCGATCTCCTAATGAAACAGAATACTTCATTTGCGGCGGCCGTCTCTCTGTCACGGCTGACGTGAGTGACGCGAGCTTGACATGAGATGTGACACACACACACACACACACGCGCGCACGCGGCTGGCTGTGTGTGGGTGCGGCCGGTGATAGCGCCGTCTGCGTGTATCTGGTTCCCATGGTACAAGCTTTGCTTAGTTTGGGGCTAGATTGTGTGTGGAATGTCCACCAATGTACATTTAATTTATTTAGTATTGGGAGCAGCAGCTGGACGGCTCATCGCGAGCACCGCGAGCTTACAGAATACGAGGAATCTTTTCTGGAAATTATTTTAGGTTTTTCAGTCAGGTGCGCGGGCGCAACTGATGGAGCGCGGGGTGTGCTTGTCTCTAGACACTACATATATGTAGGTTATTAGAAAATGCGTAGATGTGATCTTTTGCTACTTAATTTTATGAAAAATTGTAATAATAACTTACTACGTAAAACAATAACTCAAATAAAAAAATATCTAAAGACTTAAAGAAGTTAAAAAAATTCTAATTCATTCAAATTGGTTTAACATTGAACGTTTGTGACGTCAAACTATCCCAAACCGTCAATGTTGTGCTCCAGTAATAGTTTTTTTTTAATTTATGGGTGTACACTGTGACCGCCATCTCGCCTGATGTGAAGCGACGATGCTGTCTAAGATGGAGACCTAGAAGAAACCGATTCGCTCTCGATTTGAAGACAAGATTGTAACCATCGGGAAAACCCACTCAGTCAACGCAATCCACAGCCTAGACGTTCTTATCACAGAAATACAAGTACAGGCAAATCTCTTTGTTCGTGTTTTTGGAACATCAACCATGAAACCATGTTGCTTTTTTGAGATACGAAAAAGTTTGTTTAGTTCTTAACATGGCGGTAAATCACGATAAAATACTATGATTCACCTCGACATCGATCTAACGATCACGGCCTCGTAATGCTCTAATGAACTTTTCAATGGTATCAGTGTCTCATACCATCAAGCGGTCGATTTGCTTGTCTCATCGCTCTGTTTCAATTTAAAAACAATCATGTTAACATTCGAATCCGCTTAATGTCCGCCGCGGCCGCGCGGCGCGCACGCGGCGTGTCGGCCGCGCGGCGCGCACGCTGCTTGTCGGCCAGGTGACGTCACGCGGCCGCGGGGAGGGCACTGCACGTCACTAGCGGGCGCGCGTCCCACCAGGAAGCTAACTTTTTAGTCTTCTCGTGCCCACGGCGGTTGTAACGCTGCCGAAACGTCGATGTAATTAAACAATTAATTATTCGTGATATATAAATAAATAAATAAATATTGGTGGACAATTCACACACACCATCTGACCCCAAACTAAGCAAAGCTTGTGTGATGGCTGATATAATACTTATATAGTTTTAAATACATACTTATTATACATAGAAACACCCAGACACAGTGCAAACATTTGAATTCATCACACAAATATTTGCACTGGGTGGGGATCGAACCCACGACCCTCGGCTTCGCAGGCAGAGCTACTACCCACTAAGCCACTAGGGCAGTCAAATATATATCCGTATCATATATATCCGTATCATATATATATCCGTACTATATAAACATTATGTGTTCAAATCGCGAAAGTTTAAAAAAATATAGGAAGCTAATATCTGCTATTGTACTATGTTAATAATAAATAGGTTTAATTTTAAGTTTCAACACTGCTGCATTGTTATGTAGACATGGTAAAAACCTTTCTACAACAAGACGAAAATAACGGTTACAAAGTGCACGCTATGAATTTAGAAATGCAAAGTGAGTGGTTAACCATAGGTGAGTTCTGTATCCCATTAGCTCTAAAGTGGCGCACCTTTGATCTATGACTGGTCCCCTGCCTTATTAAAATTTTATCTAAATGCATTCCAAATGACCCTCCCTGACCAGAGTAACTTGGTAAGGTGGGGAAAGCCTCTGAAAAATGTTGCTATACTTGTAGAGAGGCGATATGTACAGCAAGGCACATATTGGTGGGATGCAAGGTGCTCCTTAATGGGGGTCATTATTCACGGCGTCATGACAGAGTACTTGAAATCATACGTGAAGCCATGAGCCTTTCAGTGGCTAGAGCCCAAAAGGGATTGACGACAAACAAAAGACAAATCAACTTTGTAAAAGCAGGCTCAACTTCAAACTCCAGGAACAAGCCTTACTCAATCCTGGGTACAGCACCTGATTGGACTATTTTAATGGACACGTATGAAAAGCACTACAAAATCCCAGAGGATGTGGGTGTTTCGTCATCCAGACCGGACATTTTCCTTTTTTCTAGAGCTGCGAAACGCATAGTCCTTGTAGAACTTACCGTACCGTGGGAAACTAATATACCTAAAGACCACGCGATGAAACAAAATAAGTATTACGACCTCCTAAACGAATCCAGAAGTGCAGTAAGTTCTATACTAGAACGAGTATCTAAAGCTGCACTAGTAGGCTATATCAGATTTGGATGGGCAGGGAGAGAAAAACGAGTGGTGAAGGTGAGTGTTGATGTACGTCAGAAAGGGGCCCCTTAAACCTACGCCTGAGTCACAAGTCTCGGGAACTACTCGAGTTTTTCTCTCTCTGCCACACGATGGACCCGGCACCCGCACGGTGAATCCATGGAATGCTAAGAAGATCGTCTCTTATATATCATAAAGCGCTTTGTATTGTATTGTATCTCCAATTAAAAAATGCATAAAGATGCAAAAATCTTTCCTAGGCTGGCCTGGTGTCTACACCCTCGTAGTCTCGTCCGACATCACATCACGCCTCCTACAAGCATAGCTGCAGACGTAGCAGTAGATAATACGTTTTTGTTAAATATCTCTGTTCTGAATTAGTCTGATACAACTCCTCTGTCTGAATAGACGTGCCATTTAACAGTTTCTTTGGCATTGATAACAAATACTTACCAGTTAATCTCAGATTATTCATTCTAGTGGTAATAACTTTTTCTAGTCTAGCTGGCGACCGGAGCTATTTAGACAATAATCTGTATGTTATGCGCATTATTACTATATCGTGTAGTCATACACCACACTCGTGCCTGCGCTACGCCAAAACACGGTGAAACGTGGGGAGACAGGCGCGATAAAAAAAAATATGCAAAAATAAGCTAGTTTTGTCGACTCGCTTCTGCATCGCTCTCCTCGCGTGTCGGCCGCCGCGGGTGGGACGCGCGCACGCCTCTTGCCCCAATCAAACGGTAGAGTGCGCGGCACTGCGCAGTATTCTGTGCGCAGCCTCCAGATCCATATCTCTGAATACATCTTAAAAGCTTCGCTCAGACAACAAACGTTTGCTTTTTTGTTCTCGTGTTGTGATAGATAATGCTTTGTTCTGGCTCGGGAAGCATTACAGCCGCGCCGCGTGTCGCCCCACAGACCACGGGCCGGGCCCGCTCCCACTCGCAGCGGACTTGCATCTAGATTAAGTTTTGTTTTGGATTATGTTTCATCGATCTGATCCGAGATTACAGATAGTTTATTCCATTACCGGTTAACTAGTTTCATTATGTAGTTCCCGTAAGCGTGTACTGTGCTGTATACGGTTGTGTATAGAGGTACAACAGTTAAGTATTAACTAAACCTCAATAAACTGACAATCATAACGTTGACAACCAACATTTATAATTTTCGTTTTCCAAAAACGTTACATGCGAGCTTGCGTGGCGTAGAGAACGAGGCGTTTCCAGACACACAAAGACTTGTCAAAGATAGTTCTGTTGGTTTTTGTGAAATTTATCTAGCTAAATAAAACAGTGGCGCCACCTACGGTGAAATTGGGAACTGTATTTGACAGGTATTTTTACGTCTTAAAAACGCCCCATTACATTTGATGTAGAATTTAAAACCCAAACTTTTATGTTACACTTTCATACATTTTACAAAGTATGCGTCTCCCAAAAATGAGTATAGCATACTTATTATAAACAGTATTTACAAGCACCTCTCCGGGTCGGCACAACATTGTCAACATATTTGATCTTTGTTCCTAAGCAACCCACTAAATGTTCCCACTGCTGGGAATCAGGGCCTTCTCTCGCAAGGAAAGAGTCAAGGCCACAATCCACCACGCTGGCCAAGTACGGGTTGGTGGATGACACATGACCTCGAAAGATTCTAAGTAAAAATCGGTTTCCTCACGATGTTGATGTTGTTAAATTAGCGACATTACGCGTATGACTTTGAAAAGACAGTGGTGCTCGTGGGATATGAACCCGTGGGCTCCGGATCGGCAGTCACCGTTCTCCCGACTAGACCAGCCGTAACTTACAGATCTTCAGACGCGGCGATTACTTTTACGATCAGGTAAGACGCCTGCTTGTGTTTCACTAATCGTCTGAACACTCCCGCCTGCTCGCCCGTCGCGCTGCTCGCAGTCTATCAGCCGACGCGGGACAAAGACATAACCAGGTATAAATGAAAACTACAATACACCCCTGCGAAACCATTGCACAACAATCGCGAATTGCTATATCTCTGTGTTTCGGCAGCGTTACAACCGCCGCGGCTACGTAACGCTTTTAATGTTAGTTCCAATCGCCAAACTCTAGAAATCCCTGCGTCCTACGCAGACGATCAGAAACAGCAGCTATGCTACACTGAGGACCGCGTTGAGACTCGTTACCCCGGGCCAGCACCGAGCGACCGCAGCCGCCGCGGAGCCGCGGAAGGACGCTCTGCTGGATTCACGTTCTCATAAATGATGATGGCTGACACTCGGCCGACTTGTCTAGAATCAATCACTAGCCATAAAACTACGTATATAGAAGCCCTAATGCCTCAGTAGCTAGAACGTGGTTCACAATCGAAATGCGATAGGTTCATATCCCATCTGCACTTAATTATTTTTGAAATTCACTGCAGTCTTCAGTGTTTACTTGTTAAGCATGCCCCAGCATAATAAAACACCTTTCGGCAATCCGCCGAAAACATGAATCCAAATGTGGGTACTTTTGGATTCATGTTTCAACTTTCGTCTCGCGATAGGAGGTTCCGAATCTTAGCAGTTAAAATATTTAATAATCTGTTTGTGCTGCGTATAATGTGTAGGGCAGTAGCTGTTGTATCTTGTTGTTTCAGTGCATTGGTGCACCCAATGTGAAGACTAAACAATCAAACATATAAATAAAATAGTTAGTAGTAGTATGAATGATAGTGTCTGAGAGCACTCGAGGTCGGGTTTAGCCGAATGGTTGGGATTCCGGCGCAGGTTCATTAATCTTCCTTCGACGTTCAACAAATTACGTTGCTCCGGAAAGCGTTCGTTTGCGTAATTCTTTGACGCGAATTTATTAGGAACGAGTGAGTTTGATGATCGGAGATAGCGGAGTCACGCGCCGGCCGCGGGAATCCATCATTGTAACTTATAGCTGCGATGCTTGAAAGTAATCGCATTACATGTGCTCGGCCGCTCAAACTAATAGCTGAATATACTTCATGACTAGTCTCTCTTGCGTTCCCACTCCTGGGACTCGGCGACTTCTATTACGAAGAGATAGACAAGGCCAGAATCAACGTCAACCGTGAAACAAATTCTGATGCTGATCTGGAATCAAACTGATTCCTTCGTGCATCGTTTCAATCCAAATAGTATTGACGATCCAAAGACACGAACAAAGAGTATTGATTCTACATTTATGATAAAACATCTGGGCTGTGGAATGCGTTGCTTGAGTGGGGTTTCCCCGGCGGTTACAATCCTGGTGTCCACAAATCGACAGAGACAGAGTGAATCGTTTTTTTCTAGGTAAGCATGCTCCATTGTAGACCGCATCGTCGCTTTACATGATGAGTGATGGCGCTCAAATGTAATTTAAAAAAATGCTGATTGATGATACATGCTTTCAAAAGATTTACCGTTACTAATAAAGCCAGGTGTTATGACAAACTTGAATTTGAAAAGTAAATAATCAGAAGCGCAGGGGTTCGAGACTTCGTTCCTGGAATTTGATGTTTTCCATCACTGGGACAATACTGCTTCTATATTTAGAGGTACCTAAGTAAATCAAATACAGTGTGTGATTTATCTTCATGATGTAATGAAAGTTTGCTCTTTTCACTATTGTGCACAGCTTCTTGATGTTCTAAACCGAAATGAAATAGTTTCACTTTATTTTGTAGTATGAACTTTTAAACTGTTGGATATGTTGTTTGGTGGATTTTTTCGTTTTGCATAATCGAAATGTCTTTAAATCTTTTTATTTCAAATAATTAGAGTCAGTGATAGCAAAGCTGATTTAATGAGACGATAGAAGGAGGGTCACCTTCCGCAGACGCCACAGCACCGGTGGCGCATCTCGTCTGGCGCTTTACAACTGCATTACATCGTTTAAACAAATAAAGAGAAATTCTCAATTTAGCTGACTGTTTACAATTATCGCAAATGTAATCGTTCTTGCATTAACCATTTTCTTCTTTTACGTTCTTGCATTTACGTAATTTAATTCTACTTAATGTACATGCTATCGCTAATATTAATCTATATTAACGACTAGCTTTTACCCGCGACTTTGTCCGCGCCACATATTTATTAAAGTAATTGAGGCAGTACCTACTCGTATTTCTACTACCATACAAATTCATGTTTCCTAATCAAAATCGGTCTAAGTCAAAGTTTTATATTTATTAATAAATCTACAATTTACACGACAAATTAAAAAAAACTATGTTCTCAAAAAATTTATCAAAAACAGACTTTAATTTTAAATCATATTGGGACGGTCCACCAAATTTTATTAGAGTCTGTTAGTAGATATTAGTAGATATATCGTCTGATTACATGACCGCAAATTTTAGTTTTTGTTCATATTTCAAAAACCGCCGCACTGATTTCAATAAAATTTATATGACCACCTCTGAACTATAATCTACCAACCAAAAAAATAACCAACTAAATTGATTCACAATTGGAAATACAACTGGATGGATAACCTCCTCCTTTTTTGAAGTCGGTTAAAAATTTTGATTAGTTTCTATGTTATCTATTCGGGTAAGCATACTTAGCGATATTTTCCCTCCCACGCCGCGCGGCGCCACGCACCGTCGCGCCGTGCGCGGCGCCGGCGGCGCGTCCTGCGATGTTCCGCGACGTTAATCAAAATCCTCTAATATAAGTATCCCCGTATAGTTAGAAATTATAAAACAAACGATTATCGATTCCATTTCAAGTGTCTAGATACAAAGTTTGATGGTTTTATCTTCAACTAGATGCCCGCCCCGGCTTCGCCCGTGGTATATTATATAGCACTCATCGGGATCCCGTACATATCCAACGGTGAAAGAATGACTGAAATCGGTTCACTCATTCCTGAGAATATCGATTTCAAACAAAAAACCTCTTCAGCTACCTGCTACGCCACCTGTCGGAAATTGGTCGTACCAACTCAGATTTAGAAAAAAAAATTAGCAAAGGTTTATATTCAATGCACAGATTACTGAAATTCAATGACGCAATCTTTGACACATGCTGTCATGTGTCATGTCAAACCACGAAACGTACGAAAACTCTCAAAAGGGGAATATTTTTCCCCGATTTTGTTACATTCTTGTTTCATGCTCCGCTTCAATTAATAGTAGAGTTATTTTCTATAGCCTAAAGCCTTCCTCGATAAATGGACTATCCAATAGAAAAAGAATCTTTCAATTCGGACCAGTACTTCCCGAGATCCTAGCGTTCAAGCAAACAAACAAACAAACAAACAAACAAACAAACAAACTCTTCAGCTTTATAATATTAGTATAGATAATATTGAACTTCCAGACTTTCACCCCCAATTCCATCCCCGTAGGTACAGTTCGAAACTACAAAACTGCTAAAACATACATTTTATGGTTTCGTGTTAAATATCTAGACGTAAAGTTTCATAGTTCTTCAACAATGACGAAGTTTTCCATATAAACTTTCATCCCTTATTTTAACCCTTTCAAACCTTTTTTATAAATACGAGATATATAAATATATCTCGTATATATAGAAATATAAATTTATAAATATAAATAATAATTATGAAAATACGAGTAATGAATGATTTGTTTTGTGGTATTTAATATTACTAACAGCAACCCGCAGTTTCACATTCCTGTAATGGTCCCGCTTATAACAAACTTTAACATTTATATAAGAAGGATTTTGGATCAGAAGCGAATACATACAAAACGAGAGATGTTCTGACAAATACAAAACGTTTTGAATGAATTTATTCAAATTATTTTTGTTGATCTTTTTTGTTTATACCTTATATTTTTATATACACACTTTTATACATATTTTATGTCGTGGCCTATTTCTAAAAGTTAGCGGTTATACTGATGGTAAAAATGTCTAATGAGCTATGACCCCAAAGATCGTGTAAAACAGATTTACCAGGGTCATGTGGAGAGGCGGCCTTAATGTCTGTATTAACTACAGTGGCCCACCGCGGGCCACGGCAGGCCACAAGTGGGCCACGAGTGGGCCGTTTGTGGTCGCTGGCTGGCTGGTAAGAGCGTAAAAGTTTTAATTAGCCCATTACTTCGCAGCTCAGTGTGCTTGATGTAGCTAATATGAACAACAAAATTAAATTTAAATATTTACAAAACTGTGTAAATATCCAGTTCTTTTAACAACTTTTTTATTCATTAGTTTGATTGCCAAATCATTTCATCATTTGGTAAATTTCTTCAAAACGCTGCTTTTGGAATATGAAGAGTCCATAGCCACTAAGCTGCGCTCGTCGGCCAGAGATTAAAGATGATTTACGTCTATTCTGTCATTTTCTGGAATGTTATTTCAGTTAAAATACTACAGAAGTGAGAGTTGGAAGCGTTCATTATTTCGTAGTAGTAGTTGTAAACGTACCAGGCTGGTTCCCGCGCCGGCCGCTGCGCGAGCGCCGACAGGAACCACTAATTAGAATTTGTTATCATTCATTAGGTTTGTTGTTTTTATTATTTTTATTATTTCTACTATTTAACTGTTTTTTCGTAGGAAATAGATCTGAGAACAGCATGCATGACGGTGGGTAAGTAGATAAGTAATGATATATTTTTCTGTTCTAGTGTCTAGGTACCCATATGATACTTCAGTGTGCACGTCATTTCGAAATGTAAAGTTTTTTTTCAAAAACTTTATGCACCTTTTCCCCCCGCTCAGCACTCTGCTACAGAGTGCTCGCGGAGGACTCACATCAGACTTACGAAATTTTCTTTGCCGATAAGAGTACCGAGTAACCTTCCCAAATCCTCCAGCTCCAAAAGTTTCTTTGCCGGCCGGGATTTGATTTCACACAAGATGTCGCCGAAACCAGTTGTCGTATCATGTCGAGGGTGCACTACGTGGAGATCTCCGAGCCTCGCACCCAGCCCTACGAGCCAAGTCGTCAAAGGTGGATCTAGGGAGTGAGGCCATGAGGGTCATCACTAGGTGGGCCCACTAATAGAATCGCACGTATGCACTTTTCACACGCTCTTACCGGTCTCTTGACCAAACCTTGACCTTGACCTGGAACAAAGCTGTGCCCGTCCTTGCTACGCGTACTAACGGTAACCGTACTCATGTCGCACGATCACCAACATTCATGGAACCCACTGATGTGTGAACAATGTGCTATTTGAACCCATTAATAGAAATGACTTACACAGCGTTTACGGTCTATAAAGGAAACAAAATAAGTTTTTAGACTTATGCAACAAAGTACAGAGCCACAAACTCATTTCGGTTCGGTGGCGAAACGAGTAACTAATGGTGTTATTATCTAATGTATGTGCAAAATGCTAGTAGCGACACTTTTTAGTGAGCCTGATAAGTAGGTAAGTAGCATGTAGTCTGCAGTATGCGATCGTGACAATTAGCCGGCGACACGCGCGTGTCGGCCGCGCGACATGTGCGTCTCGTTAGCGTGGCGTCCGGGCGCGGTCGCACCGCAAGCCTGCCCGAGCATTTACGTACCGAAAACTTTAACGCAACAATTTGATTCCACCTTGGATTGAAACCATTTGACATGGAATATGCTACCAGAATAGGTATTTTCCAAGGGATACAACGTGGGTCTTTTCAATTGGCGAGTGGATCGGTTCTTTCTGGGCAAGTGCTTATCATCCTAGACCGTTAGCTTGAGCGTCTCTTCAGGATAAGTGAGGCCGCTAAGCAGTGTGCGAGAAAAATCCATCAACACTTCATTAGTTTTGCCGCTCATTGTAAAGATTTACAGGTCTAGTATACGACTCGTAGTCTAAAATATCAATACAATGTTGCTAGCTTATCGACTTCATATGCATTCCCGAGAGTGTGCAGCTGATCTGCACGATCTAATACTATCTTGTCATGTTTTCCATCGGATTTTTTGTACCTTAAAAAGTGACGTTGTTTCATGGTTGACGTTCCAAACACTCAAACGAGGAAGTCATCATCGTCGCTTAACATTAGGCGAGATGACGTCCGAGGTTCAAGTGCAAACCTTTCAAAGTTAAATTTGTCAGTCTTGGTTGCGCTCCAATTATATTGCTCCTATAAAGAAAACTTTTTTTCGGGCAACTTTTAATTATTTGAGTTCTATTGACGTCTCGACTTTACAAAAACCCTATTCTGACTTGATTGTACTAAAAATTTGATACAATTTTTGGTCACGATGGCCTTGTGAAATATTTGGAATACGGCGTTCAGAACACCAAAACTTTGACTATATATTTTAAAGATACAATGGTCGGAGTGTACATTTCAAATGAGTCGTATTATACAAGTCATTTGAAACAGTCATTTATATTTATCTATGAACGTGAAGACAAATAACTCCATCAGAGCATTCGATTACAAATTGAGAGACGAATCGAGTCAATAGATTTAACATGTAATTCGATTATTTCGATACGTCGACGTCACTCGGAGAAACGAGCGAAGATCGGTATCCCATCTATCGGGAGGGGGAGAGGTGTCGTCAGCTGTCAGCTGTCACCCACGCTCGGCCGGACCGGTGGACCGGCGTGGACCACCGCCGCGAGGACCACTGGTGTTGACTAGCCTTGGGTGGGACATTATCATAACCAGCATAATACTAGTCTAGTGCAATGGAGGATTGGGCTCGACACCGCTTAAAGTGGTGCATCTACCGACTAAAGCCCCCACGGGTTTCTCCGGCCGTGACTTGGCAGCGTAGTTGTGGGACCACTCTCATATTTGACCACATTGCCACCGCCCTAGTCCTTCTGGCAGAAGGACAGAACCCAGCATATGGCTCCAGAGACGCGATGGAAACCAACGGCCCGCCACTTCTGCAGGACCATTTATTACAAAGCAAGGTGTCAGTCGGCCCTAAAAATTGAATAATAATAAATTCTTTTCACCATATGTATTCCATAATTATTAGCAGTTGAGTATTTACTTTCTGAGCCTGCCTGCGTATCGTATCACGCCATAGCCAGGTAATATTTCTGAATTCCAATTTGAAAGACAATGTCACCTGTAAATTTCCAAGGTAAATAAACCAAACAAGCGTAGTGCAGTGCTAGGTGATTGAATTCAATGTGTTCAAATCTGTGACACCATGTTCTTATGAGAAAACGAGTTAGTTGCCATCAGCCGCTTATTGGCTTGTTTCATAACACCCTACTTCCTACTAATATATAACATAAACACAAAAGTTGGTATGTATGTAGATACACAGATAAGCTCTTTTTTGAAAAATAAGAAATCTACAGAAACAAACTTAGAATAAAGTAGCAATTGGCGACCTTACAGCTAAGAGCGATTTTTTTCAGGCAACAGTAGACATGTTTGATACCCTGTCAAGCACTATTGAAGAGATCTGGATGAAATTTGGCTCGTGATAGATAATAATAGTCTGAGGTACGTAGGACACTTTTATCCCAAGAGTATAACAGGATCGGGAACGAGCAGGGTGAAACGGTGAGATACTTCTAGTCTTACGTAAAAAGAGATGACGATCAGTGGAGCCCACCCAACAATGTGAAACGAATCTTCAGTTCAGCTCACTCGCTCGGACACTCGAGTAAAAAATGCAGAGTGAAGTAAATGACACGCGACGAGACCGTGAAATCTGGACTTTCCGTGACGGCACCGTGACGGGACCGTGACGGGGCCGTGACGTGATGTGACGAGCGCGGTGATTACGCGACTGCTGATTCAGTTTTTGTTACCTTTTGTTTCAGTCTCAATGACAGACTTGCTCTCAATTATCTGCTCATTATTCTCGAACATTCTCCATCTGACGAGCGCCATCTGTGGATTAAAGCCATGACTTTCGTTCTGTATAACTACAGCGTCTGGCGAAACAAGGTACAGTGGGCTCGCTCGTCATCCCATGATCTAAAAATACAATATTATCATATTTATATTTTAATTCATAAGTTAGTTTGGATCTTTTGCTATCACTAATCTTTCCGGTGTTATGATCGCCGACAGCTGATGGGATTTGTGACTCGACATCCTGCGTAATTAGCACCTGATATATTCAATCCTATTCTACCAATATCATAAGTGTGAATGTTTGGATGTGCAGACATATGTTGCTCAATCACGTCAAAACGGCTAAAATGGTTGGATAAAATTTAGAATAAAGTCAAATTATAGTCTGGATTAACAAATAGGCTTTTCATTGCGGGGAAATTATCCTACTTATATAATACGAATTTGATAGTTTGGATCTTTGTTTCTCAATCACGTCGGAGCGTCGGAACTAATTGGGCTGAAATGTGAAGCATTAGATTATATTCAGGAACACTCGTAGGCTACATATTTCCGAGTTAATATCGGGAACGGCAACTGTGCGGGTAGCACCGTGGGACACAGCTAGTTCATTATAAGAATATATACTTTTCAAAAATAAGACACCTTGTATCCGAAACAGAGAGACGTACTCGCCGAAACACAGAAAACATTGAGAGATATTTAAAACGATAACACACCGGTATCATCAACCTGCTCCTTCATATCCCTAGAGAGGTAATGAATACAAACCACACTACACGGTATTATGATGTATTCTGTGACATAACATACTTCCAATCAGTCCCGCGCCGGCGATGGCCGCCGTATTGACGGGCGCAGTGCGCGCGCGCAGTTTTAATTAAATCTATTATTCCTTGAAAGCACGCTCGGAACGAACACTATACAATACTTAACTCGATTTGCTGCTTAAACAAACAAAACAACATCTCCATGCTACTCTTCTCGCCTTTATTTCCTACACAGTAAGATTTGAAACCCCACGAACGGACTTCAAAGCAAAGTGTGCGAGGCTGATGGTGATCAGCTTCTTTCACACGGACCCCTGACCCGTCGGAATCGATAAATTATTTTACTCGAAAGATTTTCCATTCAACTTTCACAATTTCTTTGTAAGACTCATTCGATTTTAAAAAGGGTTAATGGCAATTTTGCCTCGATCGGATTCCGTCGGTTCCTTACGACCCCGCGGCCGGGTCGCGTCGGGGAACGTTTTTTCCGGCGCGTCTCGTTCGTTATCTGCCATGAAGGAGAACAATGTAAACTAATCTAACGAACAATCTATTGTTCCTAGATCGCGGTCTCAATTAAGCGGCATATTGCGGCCGTATCGCACGATCACGGAACAAATTGTCCGCGAAATCGCTCGCGGCGTGCGCGCGCGCCGGTCGCGCGGCCAATCGCAGAGCGGCGCGCCGACCAATGGCGGCGGAGCGGCGCGCGGATTGGCCGCCACCGCACGCGCCACTGCGCACAATGCGCGCTGAAATCTGAAACTTCACCCACCATTTTGAAACTTCGAATGCCGCATTCGTCGCGGCTCGAAGGACCAACAATGGGGACAGGATTCGGTTGCAGCGAGCTGTGTGGTCGAGGAAAGTCACGTAGCGACGAAGGCTCTGCACCGTTCGACACATCTTACACTAATTAAAACTGACGACCGTCCCGAAACTGAAAAACTATTAAACTTCGTAATATTAAACCACATTCATTAAATATCGATAAATACTTCATCGCTCTCTCGATCGCCTCGTTAGATTAATCTCTTGGAGCGGATGAGCCGGGAGCAGAGATACGGTAGCGACGGGACAATACCGGAGCGGTGACCAATTACCGGGACATTAGCGCGGGGCGGGGGGGGGGGCGACCACCGGCGACGACAGCGGCAGCGGCGCGGGGGGCGGGGAACAAACGTTTCAATCAAGAACCTTGTAGTATAAGTATAAGCGGCCCACTAATGACTCGGGGGTCTTCTCCCGCGACGAGAGAGTGTAGGCCATGACCCACCACGCTAGCGCAACCAGTGCATGCGCGTTCCTAAGGGTGGGGTCACAGGGGACATGACCCCCCCCCCAAAATCGTATGTGTTAAAAAATTAAAAAAAAAAAATATCTAATAGTACATAGACTATTTTTTAACGCAGGAAACAAACTGGGACGGGAACTACGCTGGTAAATTCGTGGGGCGCTACTAGTAAAGTATTATTACTCGATTGATTGTATTTATACTGGTGCCCCCCCAAACCTGAGGTTGCGTACTGGCGACCCCCTCCAAAATTCGAGGCTGGGACCGCGAATGATCCAGTGCTGGTTGGTGGATGGCACATGACCTCAAAAATGTTTAGTTAGGTATATATCCACTCTCCACGGTGTTTTCCTTTACCGTTTTTAAGTTAACGACATTGCATTAAAGTGCGCGTGGGATTTGAACCCGGGGCTCTGTATCGCCGTCTCCGTTCTCCAGCTGTAACTTAGTTAAAGAACCGTGTAAAATTAAACAAATAGTGTGATAACTAAAAGCCAATGACGATCGTCTGTTCCCCATGACCCCCCCCCCCCTGGATCCGCGCCTGATCCGGTTCATCATAGTTATATTAAAATTAAGAATAGAAATAGTCTTTTTTGTTATTAAATTATTATATTACTTTATTTTAAGCTTTTAAAAAATGTTACTAACTGTACTTCAATTTGACAGATTTTTTTCCGGCATACTAGAATAAGTACATTTCAAAAATCAGTCATTATGGGAAAAGGTCATTTTAAGATTTGTTCATTACGGTTTTAGTACAATATAACATTCAGTTCAAATAGACCGCAACCGTTTCAACATAGAGACATAACTCAGCCTACAGTTCCTACGTCTGGTCAACCAACCGACGGCGGCCGCCGCGACCTGACATGTTGTGGCCAGTGTTGTGTGATGGCGGCCCATCACTTCGGTGACCACCACGGATCACCACGGCCCGGGTCCGGCACTCACCGGTCACCGGTCACCGGTCGCCGGTCGCCGGTCGCCGGTCACGGTGGGCACGCTCCGCCGGGCCGGTTGTCTCGCGGACGATTTTTCACTTTAATAGAATACTCGTAGTGTCCAGCGGAGCGCGCTATCTACTGGTTATGTCTATAATGGACACGGGAGTAATTCCCGACACGCTCGCACGCTTACACATGTTTGTAGCTATCGTATTATGAAACTTGACGTTATCTCAACATTGTCTCTTTTGTCTTTGATTTTGATGTGACTTTTCACAAAAACTCATGAAGTTTTAGCTCACGATAGCCCGCGCAAGCGTAAAATACGGCAGTTAGTAATAGGCCTTATTTCAGGACCATCGAATAGAATGCATGCTTTACAAGTTTCACCTAACCTAAATATTTTGTAACTGTTATTGTGTGGCCAGCATGTCTTAGTTGATGTTGCGAAAAACACTAGAAGTTTCCTATAGACCGTAGCGAATAAAACTACAGTGCTCTTACATCTCTATGTAGCACTAGCCCAAAGTTCTATAGACGGCAGAGACCACACAACGCCTGATATAAAGGGGCTTGTTCCTTAAACCCTTGTGCTGGCATAGTTTTAATACGACCATTATCAAACGAAAATAAGATTCCGTCGAGTGATGCAGCGATGGCCCCGCCCATGAGATAGGTACGCGCGGTACTGCAGCCACTGTGTCTCGCGAGGCTCGGGGACTGATGACGTCACTCACCGCGTCTGACGCAATCAACGTAATTAGTTTGTGGAGTTATCGTTCCAGTAACTCATTTGTCGGATCGGATTCGGTTATTGTTTGCTCACGTTGTTGTGACAAATGACCGGAGCCAGTGTTTCATTCAAACGAAACCTGTCATCCATCGATTAACAGCGAATTGTTACAAGTGTAGTGTTCATATCGTTCATATATTGAATACAAACATATACTCACTAAACTCACACACATTCAAACGTTTGGAATACTTGAAGCAAGAACCCTGCTACCTCGATTTCACGTGTTTTCCGAAAATCAAGCTTTTGAGCTTGATTTTCGAAGCTCCGAAGCTATGAAGAAGATGGAAGACTGATCACCTGAATTAAGAACTTGTATTACAAAGATACTCCCAATGCTCAAACGCTGGTCATAGGCGAAATTACGGTGACATTACCGAATGGAAGCTAAAAGAAAAAGTTGAAGTTCATAAATTAAAATTATTTGAAGTGTAAGAATGTTTTAATTTATTTTGAGAAAATTGAAATAAAATGTATGAATATTGAATTGAATTGTACATTTTCATACATTTATTTTAATTAATAGGCTTATATTGACTTCCATCTCGCACATTTTTAAACGATAATGTTGTATTTTTTTGTTCGCGAAGTTAAAGAATAAGTACATTACATGTTGAGTGGAATGTATTGAGTTAATACAGAATTACCGAAAAAAAATAGAATTTCAATCAGGTTTGGTGATCCGGCTTTTGTGCTGATGCATGTCTGATATGAAAATAAATCGCGAAAATCGTTACATCGGCGACTGCCGATCTGAATGCTTAAAACGATGAAAGAAAACATTGTGAAAATCTGAGTTTTCCAAGAACTTTTCGAGGTTATGCGTCATCTACCAACCCGGAATGGGCCAGCGTGGTGGATTACAGCCTTCACTCTCTCCTCCCGAGAGAATGCTTCGAGTCTTAATAATGGCAACATTTATTGGGCGGTTTCTGCCATAGTAGTGGTAGTGGAAGAGATATTTTATTATAACGATATTATCTACTGGGGCTCCCACACTCGCCACACGGTGACGTTCGGTTCGGTTGTTGAACGAGATCTTCTAACTTAGAATATAACAGGTCATGAATGCGAATGTATGGAACTTACATGTTAACTTTATGAAAACAGATTACAAATGCATCTTAATTAATTGTAAGGGTTAAAATTTGCATATATGCAGTCCATTAGTTCATCTGTTAAATGTGTGACGTGTGTCGGGGTGGGGCGGGGTGGGGCGGGGTGGGGGTGTGGGATTAGCGAGCTTTTGTTTCGTTTCCAGCCGAGGACGCGCGCGCAGCTGTGCAATGAGAGATGAGTTACACTCTGTAAGGGCCCTCGCACACTGGGGACACAGGAGGGATATCAGGAATAACATACAAATATCCACTGTAATATTATCCAATATAGTTTATTTTTGTCCATTCGTGTATTGGTATAGGAATGAGCAAAAATAAATTTAACCAAATAACGATCAGTATCACGATCCATACTATCGAAAAATTTGCGCAGATTTTTTTTACTTTTGTATTATTATAAATATTTATTAGCAAATGCCGCGCGTATAATCCGGTTTAAGCTGGTGGTGATGACATACATGTACATCTCATACGTCAGAGGTTCAGGTGGGACTCGAACCTGAGAACCGAACGTTCTCGCCACCGTGTAGTGTGTAGTGTGTAGTGTGCACACCTGCACACCTCATCACTCACTGCTTCACACTTGGACTGCATCACGGCGTCCCTGCTGAAACTTATTATCCTAATCGTACTACTAATAGGTACTATAAATGTCAATGTTTGTTTGTTGATTCAATCACGACGTAACGTCTGAACGGGGCTGAAATTTGGACCATATAGAGATTATAGTTTGAAAAATACACAAACAAGACACTTTTATCTCAGGAATATAACAAGCACGGGGACTACCAGCAGTAGAACTGCTCGTTCCCATTAAAATGGTAAGTCGAAATCTAAACCAAAACAGATGCCAATACTCAACGGTATCTAAACTAAATTGATCGTAATCTAACAGTTTAAGTACAGATAGTCGCGGTGTAACACCACCCTTACCAAAAAAACTGACCCTCATTTGTGTAATGAATCTGTTTGTCCGCGCCCCGCGGCCGCTAATCGCTGGACAAAGGAGCTTCGCCCCCGCGCGGCGAGACAAGTGGGGCTCCGAGGCAAGCGGGGCTCCGAGGGGCGCGGGCCGCCGCGTCATCCTCCCTGCGAGCCAGGCGCAGCTTAGCCACGTGGAGATGACAACTAACAATACCACAGATAACTTTGACACGGGTTTTAAATGCGAACTTAGTTGAATCGCGCGTCGTACTGTGATGTCGTGGTTCTCGAGATGTCATTATTTAATACTGTCGTTATTATTTGAAGAACACGTTTTATTTGGAGAGCAGCTGATAACACGACAACTATAGATTACACCTGTCCTTCTAATAATGTTATGTTTGTTACTCGATCACGTCGCTACGTTTGGACGGATCGGGCCGAGATTTAAAACACAGATATTATATTATAGTGTCGAAGAATACAAAGGCATATTATATGTATACCATTTGTATGCTCTTTCTTTTGTTTTCGTTTTTTATAAATTGACTTGTAAATTGTACATTTATGAGTAAAGTACTTTGACTTTGACTTTGGCTTAAAACTTTTTCTACATTATTTTGTGTTTTTTAAAATTATTTTAGTTCCTACTGTTGAAATTTGCCTACAAAACATTTATGTTCCACTCAGCGGGTCGCTGGTAGAAAATGCACCTTAGCATTAAGCTTTCCGTTTTATGCTTTATTTTTGTTGTTGTGCAATCAATATTGAATAAATAAATATACTATTTTATCGGTAAACTAACGGGAACCGCGGGGAACGGGTGCCCTCCAACATAATACGAGTACACAAATATTACAACACAATTTTAGAAATCATTTTCTGCAATTTTTTTATGCAACGCTTAACTGTATTTATCTGGTATTCATGACGCCATAAAGTGGGTTTTATTGATAAATAGATGTCAAGTATAATGACTGGTGGACTCTCTGATAGGTGTTTTATTAAAGTGGTCGTCAGTTTACATCTCTATCTCTAGTATCCGTCTTAAATCATTCGCTCCTAGAAAAGACATCAACGCAGTTCCAGTATCTAAACCTGCAATACAAATATCCAGTTTTGTAATAACTTGATTCCCTTTTTAAACCAAGTACTAAAAAGAATAATCTTTGATATTTATTGGCGTCAGAAATCTTGTCAACACTATTTTGCCATACATTAGTTCGCCTTTTTTTCGTTACTTTACTGTAGTTTTTTGTTCGCTGAAGCAATGAACGGAAAATACGGAAGACGGAGAATAGCTTGTTGTCAATATTTTATAAAAAATATAGTTTTCGGTAGTGCTGTGTCTAGCCAGCGACAAGCGTGGATAAATAAGAGCTTAAATTTAAGATCGTAGATTGTCGAGTCCCAAAACTGTCGACAAGATCTCAGCCCGCGCCCGCGCCGGGGGGCGGGTGCGGGGCGCGGGGCGCGGGGCGCGGGCGGCGCGTCCTCGCTCGATTAGATTATCCACTCTTTAATTGGACTTTACAATTTCGACTCGACTTTTAGGGTTGCACCTAATCGCACCTGTCAATTAAAAGTAATCGATAAATAGGCAACACTAGGACTATCGATCAGCGCGATGTTAATTAGAGATAGGCGATGGAGTCGCGGCGATACGGCGGACGCGACGCTTTCCAATTTGTTGCTGACAATCAGAGATGCGCGCGCGATAACCCGCGCGCAAGACCGCGGTGTGACGAACGGATCTCTGAGAGTTCCGTTTAGGAATCCGTGAAACACGCTCCACTCGATTTAATGAACTCGATAAAATGAATCGAGAGCTCGATTGATTTATTGCGTCGGGCGGCGAGCGCTCGGGACTCGAGCCTCGCCTCGCGGATATCTGTAAATAACAGTTAGCGTAATACGTTGCGATCTTAATTATCTCGCTCGCTTTGTCCGCCGCCGGACCGATTTACAATGAGAGCATAAAACTAGTTTTTTTCTAATTAAATCTGAATGCGGTTTGTCCGCGTGTCCACGAGTCCCGCCCGAACCGGGTTTCTATTTTATGACGATTAATAAACTTGTCGGGTTGATGCTCGTTACCCGAGGTGTGTGTGTGTGTGTGTGTGTGTGTGTGTGAGTGTGAGGGTGTGTGTGAGCGTGTGAGGGTGTGTGAGGGTGTGTGTGTGTTTGTGTTTGTGTGTGGTGTGTGTGTGTGTGTGTGACTGTTTAGGACAACAATTTGACCTACAACTATTTTTGTTTTCATCACCCGAGGTTTTGTTCCAAAACATCCAGTTCATTAAAGTTTGTCTCTCAAGTCTCACATCATTGAATTGATCAAAATGTATACTCATTTTGATCCACCAGATATCAGGAGATCACACAAGCTATCTTTAAAAATCCAACTATTCAGAGAATTACGACCTTGAGTCACGAGGGGTCCTGTCGTGGTCGTTGGCTGGAGCGAGTCCCTGCAATGACCAGGTGACCCCCGCCCGCCCCGCCCGCCCCGTCCCGCGCACCCCCACTCCTGGAATCACTGAACTCTAGATTAACTGAAGCTCTGCACTCTGAACTTACGTAGCTGAGGGATTGTTTCGTGATCTGGGTATTTGTCAACAACTCCTGGTGCGCAGTTGGCGACCGATCCCGAACGCAGACGTGAATGGGCTGCAGGAAAAATGAGTACCAGAATTGCAATGCAGCAATCTCCTTGTCATCTGCGGGGTATAGAGCCGATCATCTATGCTGACACGGATACAAAGGATTGATTGTTGATCAACTCAAAACTTCAGAGTGGTCAGTCCGACATTTTTTCTTCTTGGCGGAAATATTTATTTCACACGTTTTTTTTCTGTGAGTAGGATATGTGAGCAAAAAATGTGTTCGTCAGCAGCGGTCGATGGTCGGTCGGCGGTCGGTCGGCGGTCGCTCGGTGGTCGGTCGGCGGTCGGTCGGCGGTCGGTCGGCGGTCGGTCGGCGGTCGGTCGGCGGTCGGTCGGTGGTCGGTCGGCGGTCGGTCGGCGGTCGGTCGGTGGTCGGTCGGCGGTCGGTCGGCGGTCGGTCGGCGGTCGGTCGGTGGTCGGTCGGCGGTCGGTCGGCGGTCGGTCGGCGCCGCGCCGGCCGGCGCAGGCGCAGGCGCTGGTGACAGTTCCGTCTGGCAGATTTATTGCACGAGCACTGGTTTTGTCTAGGCCTGTATTCCTGACAGCTTAACAAAAACTCATACATCACCAGTATACCTTGATATCAAGGCTCACTATAATACCCAGACATATCAGATCAACTTACATTGGCCTTTGTTTACGTTCAAGTTACCAAGCAATATAATACATACCCTCATTGGAATAGTAACTGTAATCCCAAATTAAACTACATTCGAGTAACGCGGAGTCGCGCCCACATTTCTTCTAAATCACCCATAAATCCAGCGGTCTCTAGATTCCGGAACATGACAAGTTGGATACAACACTCACTTGTGGCGGCTAATTGTCGCTAATGTCGGAATTAAGTCATGTTACTGGTTTTACTGTAATTCCTGTTTTGTGGATTTGCTGAGAAATTTTGAAGTTAGAGACGAAAATATTAAGTAAATCTGATGGTGACCTGTCACTTAGAAAGTTCCCGTACAACGTTCGTATGAATTTTAGGGAGATTTGGAAAACCACCACTTCTACAGATACCTACTTCTGAACAATGATCTACCAGGCAGAAAAATAGCCATCAGAATTGATTCGCAATTAGCGGCGCCATCGTGTAACATAATGTACATTCCAAAACAACGGGCAGTGATAGGAACTGCGGATAGAAGTGAAAACTTATAACTAAGAATTTGATAGGTTGCTTTAGAAATGACGCGCGCGAAACTGAGAGGCGTGGCCATGAGCATGACCATGGTCCCGAGTTTACCCGAAGGTTTCTTGTCATTCCCGAGCGTGACGCTAGAATTCAATTCACAGCCGACGACAAATCTGTCTGCGGTGAGACAAATGAAGTTTTCAACAAAAAACAACCACATTACAAAATGTTCCACATTACTGCAACGCGATAGAATACTTCGCAAAGGTGTGATACTTCCTCAGGTGGAGCAAGACAAAGAGTTCTGAATGTCTGTAAGCTTGTCTATTCGTTTACTAATCAATGTTGAGAGTAAATTAATTATTTTAATGTTTGTAGTTGACATGAAATGTTGCAGAGCTGAATGTTCAGAATAAATCATCGTACCGCGAGTTATAACAAAGAAGATACAATGAATCCGGTTTCTCTCGCGTGACCGGAGCCGCGAGGGAACACACCGCGGGCAGCGCAGTCCTGGGCGGTGCCACTCACTCACGCACCTGCGGAGGAAATCTGTTAATATAGCTTTATATACTGTATAATATATATAATACTAGACTAGACAAAATCTGTTCTCGTACTCTAAAATGTTTTACTAATCACAATTTTTGTTTTAACCGACTTTGAAAATGGAGGAGCTTTACAATTCAGTTGTACCTATGTTTTTTTTGTATATTACGCGATAGTCTTCTGCCAATTGTAAATCGATTTTAATGGTTATTTTATTGTTCGTTAGATCATACTTTAGAGATGGTTCCTTAAATTTTTTTATCGAAATCAAAGAGATTGTTGTTTTTTTGAAATATGAACAAAAAAACAAAGATTTACTTTCATGTATACATTACATCAGTAGAGTAGAGTTGTGATACATTCTTATGAAAGTTGGTCGAATGTAACGTTAAGTGATATCTGAACACAGCGGTGTTGTTCGCCGGAGCTGCGCACGCGGCGCCCCGCGCCCGCCCCCGCGCGAGCGTCGCGCCGTCACCACGTCTTCAGAGGGCAGCAGTTAGTCCCGGCCGCGCTCGCCGGGCTATCTGCCGGCGATGTATGAACCAGTGTTGATTTACGGACCTCGGCTCCGGCTAATGTTCCATAAATACTTGTAATCTCCACGAACTTGCCGACAGCACGATCATACTCTCTCTTCACATTTAACACTACTCATATTCCAAACTTTCGATCCCCGTATTCCAAACTAGAAGCTGTCGCGAGACAAAACATTAAAAACTGCCCGAACGATGTAAACCTTTTCAGTGTTCCTGATGAGAGCGCTTATGACAAGGACTGTAAGTCGTGATAAGGCGATGTTCGACATGATATTTTGGTTTTTAACCGACTTCAAAAAAGGAGGTTTCTCAATTCGACCGTATGTATGTTCTAAAACTAATAATAGGCACATGATATTTTGGTTTTTAGTTACCAAATATCCCAGGACTGCAGGAACCACTAATTTGAAAAAAAAATAAGACGAAACTTAAAAATCTGTTTGTATGTTTGTTACTTATTTGCGCTCTATCAAGTCTATGAGTATATTGAAATGTAATGCTAATACACGCCAAATTAGTCCTATTCCCATAGTTATATACAGGATATCTTATGATTCCAGAGCGTAACGCTAGAATTCAATTCACAGTCCAGGATTAATTACATAATTTGAATGTGTTCTACGTGAGTGAACCCCCAGTGCGGTACTAGTGTAGTAGTAATAATCCGTCGGCCAACAGACCGCGGCTCCCACAGACACACCTCATGAGCCGCCCCCAGATGTGTAGTTATACATTTACACAAGTAAACTCCAGCATTGCTGACCCCTGACTGTGACCGAGCTTGTATCGATAGCTTCACAGATAATAGATATTTGATGCAGTCGAGGGTCCACACTCGGAAAGAAAAGGGGAGCCGAGGGGTCGCGGGGCGGGGAGGGGAGGGGGACAAACGAACGAAACAAAGTGCGTTTTACTAAATGTTAACGGACACTTGATCTCGGCCTTATTTGTTTTGTAACTATTTTAATTTGTAGTTAGGGTTAAGGTTAAGGTTAAAGGCTTAGTTTGCAATATTCTGTTTTGTGTTTAAAATCCTTAAAAGTATTTGTGTGTTACGCAGAAATGATGATTTAATTCGATGGAGGCGAGCTTTAATTATTGCTACGAGCAACTTGTAAGACTGGCTAACCAAGCAATCGTCGGTAAATACACAAAATAAAGACACTCATTTAAAAAATGTAATATTAAAATAATATTTTGTTGATTGTTCTGATTTGTAGCCTATACGTATGGACATATGAACCGTTGTATTTGTCGCAGGGGAATTAAGGATTACACGAAATTCTTACTGATATCACGTAATCATGGTAGATGTCTAAGATTGTTGTTTATTGCGTCTTTTTACTGAAAATTTCCAGTAAAATAATTTATAATCTGACAGAACAGGATGCATTCACGTATCTTACAACTAATCTAACCTCATTAAGCAAACATTATCATCAGTAATAAGACGCAATTCACAAAAATATTCTAAACCTTGCGTGATTCGTACATAACGAAATATCACTAGGGATTTCGTGTAATCCCTGATATTGTAATTTCTCTGCGACGTATACAATGTATCACGCATCACCCGACTGTCTACTCGACAGGAATCAGCCCATGCTGGCAGCTCTATTCTAAAGGTGCCTAAAAGTACCGCGTCTCCTGCCCACGCGACTGACTGTTTGTACGGATTATACGTAAGACATACGCCGATCACAGTGTATTATAATATTACCAGTAACTCATTTCAACAAGCAATAACAATGTTTCAACCTCCGCGCCCCGAGCGCGCCGCGCGGGGCGCCGCCGCCGCTCTACACGCGCCGGTCAATATTTAACCACATCAATTGCTTTAATCTTGTTTTAGGTGACTGCGGTCAAGTGCGAGACTGTTTGTTTAAAGAAATCTAATTATCGATACATTGATGGAATATATATATATTGGTGGGCATTTCACACAAAACCATCCAGCTGCAACCTAAGCAAAGCTTGTACTGTGGGAGCCAGATGGCTGATGTAATACTTACATATTTTTTAAATACACCCTTATTATACATAGATAAGTACAAATAGTTGTAATCATCACACAAATATTTCCCCTGGGCGGGAATCGAACCCACGACCCACGGCTTCGCTAGCACACTTACTACTAACTAAGCCACTAGGCCTGCCATACACAGTTATACATATACCTAGTTAATCTAATAAATAATTGATTTAGCATTAACATTATCGACATAAGATTTCATTAGAAGTAGAACTCTTTGCTAGGTCCGCCTGGGGGAGTGCCACGCCTGTGGCAGTTATTTTATCTATCAGTTATTCTATCGCCAAGCAATAGTGTGAAGTACCGATTTGAAGGACCATGCTTCCAGTAAAATTACAGGGCATAACATCTTATATCTCTGGATCACGAGCGCAGTCTATTGCTAGGTAATGATTTGGATTCTTCATGTTCGAATAGCTGCGTGTCGCTGTGCTGTTATGTGGCAGGCGTGTCGCTTACCATCAGGCACATGTCCTGCTCGTCTCGTCACCCTATACTATAAAATCGTGGTCGGTCCCCTCACCAGCGACTCTGCGCACGCGCAGGCTCGGCCCGGCGAGCGCCGACCCCGGGCACTTCACACCACACCAACAAATGAGAAAGTCCGTCTGTCCGTTTGTTTTCCCGCAGTTAAAAACTATTCACGAGCAAACATCACTTATGTTTGTAAGAACTCCAACCTATTTTATGAAGACATAAATACACATAAATATTTCTTGATAGAAAGTAAACATTTTAAATGAAGTCATGGTTAAAATTCGAAAGATTCACGTGAAAAAGTTTAACCCCACTTCCGTATTAGAATATCTAAACTATAGGTTCTCAAAGTGGTCTCTTGTGGACTCCCAGGGGTCCACAAGAGACCACACGGGGGTCGACCACGTAGACGTGAAAAGAAAATAGGGGTTCACAAGTTGTAAGTCCACGTCCACGAAATAATTTCTGGTTTCATAGTAAAGAACAAAAATTTTGGCTTGGATAAACCCACTAACGCAACGTAGGGAGCACCATTCACTGGCTCGGTAGGTACTCAAAAATATTCGAGATAACTTACTGTAACCGTCGCATTAAAAGTATGACTATTTTAATTGTTGATTTACATTTCAGAGTATTTTCCAATTGTTGATTATTTGTAATAATCATAGTTGTAAGAAGCCCTCTGCTAGAACTCGGGGTGTTCTCTCGCAAGGCGATCAAGCGTTCGCGCCCAAACACATGCCGGATGTGCCATCGTTGGCGTATCGCAATGCACATTCGTCGTGCCATTTTTCTAAAAGCTTGGCATACTTACGTTACCTGCTATATTGATCTATCAAGTGGATGTGTCCGTCAGAAATAATCTAGTATCATACAATACGCGAGACGAGAGACATTCTTGCAAAATACGCAACGCCGACATGCTGGATGCTATACCATACTCTCTTACGAAATCACGGAAGCTGACTCACATTATGGGACCGGAAGTGTTAACACTTCCTAAAAGAGTTATATCGGCCTCAAGTTTCGGCAGCGTGACTCAAATAGCGGCTGAAGGGATCATTTTGAAGTGTATGAAGAATATTTGTATTTTTAACCGACTTCAAAAAAGAAGGTTTCTCAATTCGACCGTATATATGTTTTTTTATGTTGTTCGCGGATAACGTTCATCGTTTATGAACCGATTTGGATGATTCTTTTTTTGTTGTAAAGGAAATATCTCCAGGGTGGTACCATGATAAGGAATCCAGAACCTGATGATGGCATCCTAGAGAAATCGAGGATAACTTTCGAAAATTGTAAAGATGACTAGTGCGTTAGTTAAGTTTTTCCTTGACCATTTTAAAGCAGTATAATTTAAAAATGGTCTAGAATCAGTCTGATGAGGGAGCCGAAAGACGGTCGAGGGAACTCCTCGACGGCACGTAGTAGTTACCTTGTGTTTGGGCTCGATGGATTTATATTGATGAGAACTTTTTAGTGACTATCATTCCCCTAATCCCATCTGATGATGAAGACAAAGGACAGAGAAGGAATTTATTAACGGCTTACAGGAACTTGTACTAATCAAGCTGTAACTATACTGTAACATTTACTTGGCGCCGACTTCAGAATCGTAAAATATTTATTCAATAATTTCTGTTTAAATAAATCAAAATACGTATATCTTCGTGCTAAATAAAATTATTTATTACTATTTAGTTTTCTGTTTGAAGTCGGTTCTTTTTTTGTTAAAATTATATTATGTACGTATGTGGTAACGTGTGTGTGTGATCACGCCAATAAACTGACTTCGTATGTTCTATGTACGACAAGTTCACACAAGTTACAAACACCAAGGATGTTGTTAAGTTGGCTGATTTACCAATTAAGTTTGAAAAAGTAATCATCACTTTACTAACCGACTAAAGTACAAATAAAAAACTATGATGACAGGTGAACCCTTTGAACAAACCTAGTGTGCCCAATAAACAGGTCGTTAACGGGATGAACATCCTCCAACAAACAAACACACATTACAGTGATTTGTCTTCATTACAAACGACCCGCCGCGCCGCCAATACACGCCACGGCCACGGCCGGCCACGACACGCCACGTCGTGACACAAAACACCGTTTTAATTCTCCTACAAATGGGGTATTAATGCACTTATTTGTAATCCCATATTTATTGGAGACATTATCACGAGCGAGTGGGCCCGCGCGATGCTGGGCAGCGGCCCAGTGCTGGGCGTGGATAGGCTAAGCTGATATTTATTATAATTATCATCATATGACAGACGACTGCGAGCCACTAATACTCAGACTACACAAATATTAAGTCATTTTATTAATGGGGATATATGAATCCAGTGATGTTGTTAGTGAGTAGATGATTAGTATCTATGTGTTTTATTTAATCCTTTATGTTGTAACGCGGTGAATCACCAAGTTGAAGTAACAGTGGGCTCCTCATATCCTTCGCAAAACCGATAACCATTGGGGCAGACGAATTCTGGAGCGGACACCGCGAATAGTGTAGGACGCCCTGAGACTAGATAGAGCTATGATGTACGAGAGACAGCTGGTGGCGCCCAGACGAGGATCGGCTGAGTGGCGGGCGCGGGGGGGGGGGGCTGTGCGCAGGACGAGGTGGACAAGTTTAGTGTGGGCTGACTATGATATCACTGTAACACGGCATGCAGCTGGAGAGTTTGATATTCAGCCCCCGCCGCGAACTAAACTATCAATGTTTTCAACCATCACAGTTCTTCATTCGATTAGTGTGATTCATTGCGGGATACTTACCGAGTAACATCGGTGACTCGACTCTCGCTCGCTCCAGCAAACAACGCGTTTAACATCTCGTCATTCATATCCCCAGCGTGACAAACTACGCTCATTGGAGGGCTACGACTATTTTAACAGAGAAGCTGTTATATATGAAAAAAATATGTAAAGATGTCCACTCGTACACACATGATGTACCCGCTCGTATCTCTCGCAGTTTCCCGCGTGGAGACGCGCGCTCGTCCCGCCCACGCTCGCCGGTAATGTAACCAAATTGCTAATGTCGGTGTCAAACACTCTTGTTATTTGGAAGTAATTACACAAACAGATATTAAAACGCTCGTTCCGAAATCCGAACGACACTACAAGCTCCTAATTATAAAGTTCAGTTATAAATATGTGTTTTTAATGTGTACGTTGACTCGTTACGTTCCGTTACACGCGGCTCGGACAGGAATTAAATGTTTTACGAACGACACTATTAAAAGCACAATAGTGGGTCTAAACGAGGCTTTTACGGCGCGAGCGCGGGATATCATCAGAAGACAATTCAATATGACGCCATACCGAGCGGGCCGCGCCGCCGGCAGCCGCTAGTGGCGCGGGCCGCGGCCTGGTGGCACCTGGTGGCGCGTCGCGGCGGATATCGGAAACTTCAATTGTGAAGTTTATGGTGTTGAGAACTTTTTTATGGTTTTTGAATGGACTTATTGGACTTTATCTGAAATCTCTCTCGAGACCCATAACACCTGAGCTGAGTATATTAGGAAGCTGTCTGGGTTGAAATGTTCCACAGTGAGAATATTTTATCAACTGAGGAAGCTGTCTGGGTTTATTGAATTTCAAATGTTCCACAGTGAGAATCAAAACCGTAAATTTTATCAACTGACTGCTTTTAATGTTGCGCACACTTTTACTAACTTTAAAACACTTTTATTACATCACTCCGTAAGCGTTAAACTCTGGGTTTCAATATTAATCCGATATTACGATCATCCAGAAAACGTAGATTTTTTATTGCGCAAGGGTTTTCCAGAAGATGGCTTGATTCTGGGAGTTACCTTAAACGTAAAAAATGTGCTTTCATGCCCGACCTACTCGAGGATAGTTTTTCAAGCTGGGATAGGGAGCTACTGTTAGGGTTGCCATCTGTAAAGTTTGGGAACCAGGACAAGATTCGTGAAAACCCCGGATTTTCCAGATTTTAAAGCCCAAAACCCGGACATGTCAACAACAATAATAACATTTTTTTACACATAATTATGTGTAGGGATGCCCGTTACGATACGATATATCGGAATATTGATACAGCACTATACGATATAGCGATATTTGATGCGATATTTTGACCATACGATACGCTTCGACATATCACATTCTTATAAAAATATCGCATTACCGTATCGTATCAAACTATGTCGGTGATTAATTTTTATAATTTTAAAGTTCCTATTACATCATCACTAAACGATAATAGACCATTATTATTAGTGCCATTGAATATATTGTTATTAGTAATAAGAGAATGATAACGTCGACAAAATTGTTTATGGAACAAGAATAGACTGGGCTGATCTTAAGGCAATTGTAATATTTTTAGGTTGATTAAAAAGGAAAAGATAGATAATTAGAAACAAGGAAATTATAAGAATAATAATAACCAAAGAGAAATTATAAGAATAATTTTTCTGATATCAAGTTATAACCAAAATTTCATTATGAGTGGCGAGGGATTGTAGTATTTCTCGTTTATACTTAATAGGTGGATGAGATGTGAACACAATTTTCTATGTCTGATATCTGCCTTAAATTTAGATAGTTTGCGATCAAAAATATCAATGGAATCTGAATTCCTATTAGCAATTTCATTGTAGTGGCGACACATTCTAACAATGGGATTGTAGTATGAAGTGTTGTTCTTATGAACCTGCAATATAAAGGTCTTAGCGTAAGGATCACGACTTCTGTATTTAATGTTTAAGTTAAATACTTGAGAGAAGCGACTGAGAGTCAATATATGAATGCACAATTTTAAAAGGTGAACTTGGTCTATGTATGTGCGATGGGATTCAAGCGATTGAGTTTTAAATTTTCTAATCTTTTAGTATATGATTGCAGTTGTCGTTTTAATCCCAGTCTATAACTGAGTATACTTAGGCATTTACTCTGGACTCGTTCAATGCGCTTTGTATGTAGTTTGTAAAAAGGTGACCATATGACAGAGTTGTATTCAAGGACGCTACGTATCATTGAGTAATACAAATTTAAAAAACTGAAAGGACTTTTAAAGTCTTTGGTGATTCGAGAAATAAAGCCTAAGAGTTTATTGCATCTAGTAATAATATAATCATAGTGATCTCTAAAAGTAAATTTCTCATCAAGTATGATTCCGAGGTCCATTATCACCACCTTTCTCTCCAAACAATGATCTTTAAGTACGTAATTATAATTGATTTTATTCATTTTAGCGGTGAAGGATATAACAAAGCATTTTTTGACGTTTAGGAACATACCATTATCTTCACACCATCTGTATAGGATATCAATATCAGATTGTAGCATTTCACAGTCACTAACACTGCGAACAGTTGAATATAGTTTAAGATCATCGGCGTATAAGAGACAAGGACTTTTAAATTTGTCAACAAGATCATTGATGAAGGCAATGAAAAGTAGCGGGCCAAGATGCGAGTCTTGAGGGACGCCCGAGGTGATAGCTGCAGGTGAAGATAAGAATCCCTTTATTGCAACCAATTGACTTCGCTTGCTTAAATAAGATTCGAGCCATCTTAGTAAATTGCCATGTACCCCATGTAGCTAACTTCCAAGTAAAGCGTTTATGGTCAACCTTGTCAAAGGCTTTTGCAAAGTCGGTGTATATACTGTTGACTTGAACTCTTTTAGCAAAAGCACCGCATATATGTATAATTCTTATATTCTAGTAAATTAGAGGTCGTAGATCGATTGCGGACAAACCCATGTTGAGATGGAGTTATGTGTTGAGAAAAGTGACGATAAAGGACATCGACCACTATTGATTCAAATACTTTACCTAAACAGGACAAGATGCTAATTGGACGATAATTATTGCAACAAGATTTCTCGCCGGATTTAAAAATAGGTACTATATGAGCAGTTTTCCAAACGGATGGAAATACGCCAGATTGTAAAGATATATTAAAAATAATAACAAGCGGTTCGCGTATCGATACAACCAAGTTCGATGCAGTTACGATGCGATATATCGATACAATACACTTTTTTGGGCATCCCTAATTATGTGTAAAAAAATGTTATTATCTCTTCTCACATTGAGATGAAGATTAAATCCGGCCCGGACGCTGCCCGGACGCCGTCCAAACTAGGACAAATCCGGAGAAACCCGGACGGATGGCAACCTTAGCTATTGTTAGCTTTGCTTGTAGTTTTGTCTACACAAAGCTAAAAGTACTAGTTACTGGAGCTAGCTACAAGCTAGCAAGCTCGAGTAGCTCAGCCACCACTGTAATGTTGGGAACAAGTCCAGGGTCTGAATAAGTTTTATGACATGTTTCTGCAATCGGAACTCTGGTATCATTTTAAGCTGATACAGTTGTTCATTACATTACTAATGTTGAAGGGATAATTATTATTAACTATCCGTGGTCAACGGTAGAACTATTCTCCAATGATTCGCTGCAGATTGTTGCACTCATGAGTGGAGGTAGTTGACATAACAGGGTCTAATCACGTGCAGAAGTTTGCTTGTATCTGTAGAAGTTCCGATATGTCGGACCATCCCTTTCCTCAGTGTATTCGAATGGTTAGTACTGTTAATCGAACTGGAACGTAGCTCTGGGCAAGACACACTCACTGTACTCGTATTATTAGTGCATTTGTATTTGGAATACCTCTATTTCTTAGATTAGACACCTACCCGCGCTACCCGTGTTCCCATTTAAAGGGCAATGTTTCCAGTGAAATAACAGGACAGAAATAAAACATCTTATATCTCTGAGAGACGAGAGCAGTGCAGTGCTAGATAATGATTTGGACTCCATATTCCAATAGCTGCATGAGACATGATTTCAAAAGATTCTTGGTACATATCGTATTACTATCTACTAAAGGTATCTTTCGAGAATCGTGGGTTCTCTCACTGCACCGCCGGACTGAGCTGGCTAAATCGTCATGGGCACGAGATACTGTGTTATCTCATATTTGGATGGCCTGGTGGCTTAGTTGGTAGTAGCCCTGCCTGCGAAGCCGTGGGTCGTGGGTTCGATCCCCACCCAGTGCAAATATTTGTGTGATGAATTCAAATATTTGTACTGTGCCTGGGTGTTTTATATGTATAACAAGTATGTATTTAAAAATATATAGGTAAGTATTGTATCAGCTATCTGGCTTCCATATTACAAGCTTTGCTTAGTTTGGGGTCAGATGGCGTTGTGTGGGAAATGTCCAACCAACCAATTTATACATATTTTAGTATTATTGCTGTTGTTTTCGCAAATCTGTTTTTTATACTTTCCTGATATATTTCACAAACATCCATCCTTGCAAACCTTCAGATTAATAATATAATCAATTCATATTTATCGAAACCAGGCTCCCTCAGCGGCGGTGTCCCGCGTACCGCGTACAAAATATCGACTCTTTTATTTTTTATCATTGATGTGTTTTTTTTTGAGGGAAAATATAAACATAAATATTAAATTTAAAAAATGTTAAATCTCTAAGCCGTGTAATTTCTCTGGAAACATTGTCCTTAAAACCGGAACACAGTAATGTTTTCACATTGCTGTTTGGCGGTAGAATAACTGGCAAAGGTCCTACCACTACAAGATTCCCGCGTTTTAGCGATGTTTTTTGTTCAGGCGGTCTACCTACGAGTATGAAGTGTTTTTACCTAATAGAAAGCGACCAACTCTCGGCTTGAAAATACTATGATTATTTTCATCAGGAACAACCAACTCAGGGAATTCTGGTGGAAGGGTGGATACTGTTGTCGATGGGGTTTGCCCGTCAGTAGCTGAGCCCCATTCGACTCTCCGTCTATAGCAAGTATGAGTACTCCGATAGTGGCGCTCGGCCCGACTCGGGAGCCGATGTTATCAACAACTTACATTCTCAACTTTTAAATCTGCTCAAATTGATCTTATTTAGAGCCTCTAAACTACAAACTGGTTCAAATGGAAATTAAATGAGATAGCGCATCCAGCGGCTACCCGGCGCGGACCCGGCAACCGGGACCGGCGAAAATACCCGGCCGGGACAACGTTTGTGCCTGGACATGACTCAGCCGGCGTAGTGCTGCCGGCCGGCGACCCGGCGACCCGGCGACCCGGCGACCCGGCACGGGCTCCTGCTGCGGAGTAATTATACGTCTGTCTCATTAGAAGCAGTCGTGCCTTCCAGATTATCGCTCGCTGTGTAGACAATCGCTTTACACGCTCTCTCCCGCGCGCGCGACCCTGCACCCTATTCCCCCCGACATACGGCACACGGTCGCCTGGCCGCGGCCGACGCGCGCTAAGTGCCCGGCCGTCACTCCCGCGCGGGATTACTTCCGATCAAATGGACCGATTTATCAAGATCTCAGAACATAAACTGTCAAAATTCAATAATTGATTGTTTAGACGCGGCGGGGGCGCGGGGTGCGGGGGCGGGGTCCCGCCCGGCGGAGTACCAGGTCCTCTTTATATAACGTAATATATAGCAGAGGACGTGTATCGCCGCGGAGGATCCTGCGCCGGGTGTCCGTCTGTCTGTCCCGAGCACAGGCCGGGCCCGGCGGGTCCGCCGCCGCCGAGTGCGCTGGCCGGCGGGCGCCAGGCTGGCTCTCCTGCGGCTGTGGCGATCTTCACCGCCTTGACGCCCGGACTCGAGGGACTGTTCAATTGACAAACTGCCTCGAAAAGAAAAAAAAAAGTAACAGTTGAAAATAAAAAGTTATTTCATTTTATTAACAAACTAGATGTCCGCCCCGGCGTTGCCCATGGTACATTATATAGTACTCATCAGGATCCCGTACATATACAACGGTGAAAGAATGACTGAAATCGGTTCAGTCATTCCTGAGAATATCGCTTTCAAACAAAACACCTCTTCAGCTACCTGCTACGCCACCTGTCGGAAATTGGTTGTACCAAATCAGATTTATTAGCAAAGGTTTTATATTCAAGAGGTATGTAATCTGTGATATTCAATGACGCAATCTTAGACACATGCTGTCATGTGTCATGTCAAAACACGAAACGTACAAAAACTCTCAATAAGGAATATTTTTTCCCGATTTTGTTACATTCTTGATTCATGCTCCGCTTCTGTTAATAGTAGCGTTATTTTCTATAACCTATAGCCTTCCTCGATAAATGGACTATCAAATAGAAAAATAATCTTTCAATCCGGACCAGTACTTCCCGAGATCCTAGCGTTCAAACAAACAAACTCTTCAGCTTTATAATATTAGTATAGATTATAAACTCAAATTGCTATAAATATAAACATACAGTGTATCTTTTAGTATTAAAATTAACGTGGTTGTTACACATATTTAATTGGATAACGGGACACTCACGTATATACGGTCGGGAACATTGCAGCACACTGAGCTCACTGTGTCTTCACTCATATCGATTTAATAGAGATGGAGGATGGCATGTGCCGCCCGCTTGGAAGCCGTGCCTCCATAGTGCTCGGTATGGTGTTCGCGATATGAGTGAAGACACAGTGAGCTCAGTGTGCTGCAATGTTCCCGACTCGCAGCTTACCAGTGATGAAGAGTTCGAGTGTATACCTGCGCAACCCTCTCGCACCCCCTCACCTGCACCCCCGCAACAGCCGTTGAGCTTGCGTGCGCGACGTGCGGCAGCCCGCAGTGCCAAACGGGCAGCCACCGCGCGTGTGCACTCGCCTTGAAAAAGGCCGCCGGACCTCGAGTCGGATTGACCGACCGTATATACGTGAGTGTCCCGTTATCCAATTAAATATACAGTGTATCTTTATATATATAGCAATGTCATACACCATCCAAAATCCCTACAACAACTTAGATATTTTAAATATTTTGTTGACGAAACTATTTTCCTCTATAAAAGTGTAGCCTCCTCCCGTCCGCGGGGTGCGGGGCGCGGGGAGCACAAGTTTTCTTTGACTCATTATGGATTAGTTTAAAAAATTCTACCGAAACAGAAGCGAGTTTCTCAATAAATACCAAAATCGGTTGGTTTTATGGTAAACTAATTACAGCATTAATCGGTTATTTGTTGGAGTGTGGCATAGCTGGAGAGCCGCTACCAGGGGCGGGGGGAGATCGAGGAGTGACGCGGCTGCGAGCTGGTGTCTGGTAGCGGGGAGGAGCGGGCCGGGGGAACAATAAGCCGAGTGAATTCCCCCAACGGAATCTGTTTTATCGTTTTTATGTCACGGCGCGGATCTCTCATTAGAAGGCCGTTCAACCGCCGCAGTGCTACTGCTACTACTGGTATTACTACCACTGTTGCGCCTTCAGATTCAGGAACTGAAGATTTGTGGTTCTTTTGAGGGTAGATAAAATAACATAGCTCATTATGCGTTACATGTAAATTAGTTATTTTGAATTCCATTTTCACATTAAGTATTTGATTGTTAAATACTAAAAATATAAAGAGTTAATGATTATTATTTATAATGTTACCCGGTAACGTCAACACGGTTCGTAAAAAAATACACTTGATCGATGAAAATGGATTAGCATCAGCTCAGTCCGTCCGAGCGTGGTCTTACATGCGCTTGCGCCGGTTCGCAAGTTCGTGCTAAAGTGGCGCCGCCTTGCGATGTGTCCGCGCGGCTGCACTATAACCGACATACAAATATTGACTCCATACATTTGCATACATGAATAAGTTGTCGCTCGCTCGATGCTTGACGCGCACCACTTACATATTAATTACGAGAATTTTGACACTTCATATAGAATACAAACAATAACGTAATACACAACAGCGGAGACCCGATCACTGGAACTGATTTCTTCTGAGGCGCTCGTGAGACCTGAGCAGAGTGTGGAAATGTGCTATCACTAAGTCCGGCGCTGGAAGCGCAGCGCGTTGATGTCTTTTCTATGCGTTTACACGACATCTGTTGTAGATTTGTATTGTTATTTTTTGAAGCATGATACGATACACATAAAGTTAAAATTATTTTTCTTCGTAATACTAATGTTGTGTGATAAATGCATCAAAATCACAGATTCGCTCCAAGACTTTCACCAACTTTACTACAAATCTTGGGATGAAGTGACAGAGGTGGACTCAGGCGTTCTATTTATTGGTGTTGGCGGAGAACAGACAGTAGCAGCGCACTGGTTATGGGGCTCATGACCTTCTCCGGGGCTGGGTCCAGTACCAAGGTGGCCCACTACTTAAAAACCATGCATGTATTTATTTTATTACACAGTTTCAGGCTTACGATCATGATGATGGAAAAGAGAAGCCCTGGCATGCAGCCAGGGTGCGGGGAGCCATGGGTGCACCCGGGGCTGCGCTGCACTCTACGGGGCTTGTATCCTTCTGCGACAACAATGTTTGGAAGACAGAATACAATAACGTAACCTCCCGAGGCCGCCTGTTGTTGTTCAATGAAGTATCTGATCGATACAGAGCAAACGTGATGCTTTGTATTCACCATTTTGAATTAATTAAGTGCTTTAAACTTTACAGTCATCAGGCAGAGACGCAAACTCACTTCCATTAAAAACGTGACGCCAACAAAGCTAAACCTTGGAGAAACTAATTTGTACGAGTTAGCTGCGCTCGCCTCGCCGGCCGGCCGGGCCCGGTGCCGCCGGCCCGGTCCAGACCCGGGGAACAATTTTTATAAAACAAAAGCTGGAAACTTTCACAGGAATATCACATTTCTTGTCGCAAATCCCGAGAAGCGCGGCGTTTGACCGAAGTCGCTTGATCGCTGTTGTTCGGCAATTATAGGTTTGTATTTGACCGCCATTTTGCCCGATTTCAAGCGACGAAGCGGACCGCGGTGGTGCGCGCTTACCTGGAAGAAACCGACTCACTCTCGATTTGAAGACAACGTTACTATGTACAGCAGGAAGAGAGCGCGTATGTCTTAGTTGAATGAGTTTATTATAAATGGATTCAAATTTCTTTAACTAAATCTATGGAACATCAACCGTGAAACGATGTTGCGTGTTACGACGTTGTGCCTACTGAAATGTGTGATATGTGAGTCACATTTATTACTATAAAGTTAAACCACGAATAAGTTTGTATTTAATGTTCTCTGTTTATAATTCCTCCACTGCAGAGGTCCCGCCGCTGATCAGCTGACTGCGGGCGTATGCGCAGGAAATTGTTGTACAACGGAAATTACTCGCACGTACACGCAGATGTAGAGCAGCCTTGAATCCCGATGGAGTAACGATCTATGAAAAGCCACTTTGAGATTTGTGGTCGCTCGGAAGAAAGGATTAGTGATTTCTTATGGTGATGATGATTGTAATGTTTACTATTCCCCGTGTATACTGTATGTGTATAAAAAACTGCAGCGCGTGCGAGCGAGATAAAATATATCTCCTTCGACTTAAATGTTCGTTCTGTTTCCGTCACACGTCAGTAAACCAGCTCCACTCAGTGAACGTTCATTTCAAAATTGCTCCTCAAAGATGTACAAACAAAAGAAAATCAACAAAATCAGAGGGCTGTGTTTATCTTCGATCCCATCTAACCATCTAATTAACTCATTTAATTTAAATAAAAATGAAAATGACAATTTAAAATTGAAGTCCGCGAATGATTCACGCATCTCTCGTCCGCGCCCGGGTTACTGGTCCGCGTACGGACGGACAAATTACATAATTATAATTTAAAACCTCGGAGCTGACTCGCTCGCCGATAGCGCGCCGCGGTAATGAAGCTCATTAATAAGGTTTAATCGCGGTCCCGCGTTCGGCCGCGGTCGGGAGAGCTCGGGATTGGCGCCTTTTTGCAAAACGCGAACATAAATCTGGCGAAGGCCGACCTCCGGGACGAGCTCATTAAAATACCTGCAGCCGGCGACCGGCGACCGGCGACCGGCGACCGGCGACCGGCGACGGGCGACCGGCGACGGCGACCGGCGACCGGCGACCGGCGACCGGCGACCGGCGACCGGCGACCGGCGACCGGCGACGGCGACCGGCGGCCGGGGACGGGCGACCGGCCGCAACGTCGTGGGAACAAATACTCATTAACTTGCCTAAAACGAGGACTGCCGAAATCTAACTTCGAGCCGCGAAAGGAACGGGACGAGACGAGACGAAGTGAGACGAGACGATGCGGGTTGAGACGACATGGGACAAGGTGAAATCTGCGAGACGAACTGGGTCCAACCACAGCAATTACCGAACTGTAATGATCGCGACACAGGCGGCCGGAGGAGGTTTTGTCAGACTTTGTAATCACCTGCTCTGATTGAGGATACTGATAATTAAGAGGAGCTTTCGTCGTGTGGCGGCCGCCGGGCGCCGGGCCGGCCCGTCGCCGGCCGCCGGCCGCCGGCCCGGGCGGGAGATGTAACGGTGGTTGTGTACATCCTGCGAGATCGTATCTGTCGCAGCTAACGGTCTGTACGTCACACGTGTTGATTGAAGGACACTCATTAAGCTTGATAGTTTGGCGCAGACGCGGCACAGCGCGGCGCGGCGTCTTCCGGCACGATGTGGATACAAAATGTACTTTTATAATGTTAATACCAGTACATCAACAGTCACATTTTTTTAGTATAGAGTCACAAGACGAGCAAGACATTTACCTAATGGTAAGCACCATGTCTGCACATAACAGCACAGTGACACGTCGCTATTGGAATACGAAGGGTCCAAATCATTACCTAACACCGCACTGCGCTCGTCAAAACAAGAATATAGTAATGTTTGCACACTACTGTTTGACGACAGAATAACTGGCAAAGGTGTGGTACTCCCCCAGGTGGACTCAGCAAAGAGCTTTACCACAACAAATAAGTTTGAAAGTGGATGTCAGTGTGGTGACTTCAATCCGAAATACAATCTACTACTGAAACACGATTTCGTCTCCATAAAACTGACTTGACGTCACACTGAAGACGACGAAGGCAGGTACAAATGCACATTTTAGAATAACATAACTGTGGATTTATTTATGTGATTTGTATGATGTTACGATTGTTATAATATAATATTGTATCGTATAGAGGAGTAGTGGCCGGCCCGCGCCCGCACCCCGCCCCCTCTCCCCGCAGACGGCGCGGCGCCGGGCGCGCCATTGTTTCCCTCACACGTGTGTAATGTGTCGTGATGTTATAACTACGTGAGTACGAGCCAGCTGCGTCACACGGTGATGAGTAGATGATGGCGCACCGAGCCCGGCGGGGCGCCGCTGCTGGCGCGGGCTCCAGCCACTCATTACCAGAACACAGAAACGTTTGCGCTGATCTACGATTAAACAGAATGGCAGCGAGTCTCGAAGTCGTACTGGCCTATGGAAGTCAGTCAAGTCAGCGGGCGAGCTAATAGATGGACATAGGCGCGGTCCGAAGAGGGGGGAGGTTACAGGGGACAAAACCCCCTCCAAATTTGTATACCAAAAATTTTAAAATTTACAAAATATCGAATACATATTTTTTTACTACTATTTTTTTAACGCAGAAAAACAACTGCAACGGTGACTACGCGGGTGAGATCGGATAGGGCGCTACTAGTAAATCTTTTTTATTCAATATATTATATTATTATTGGTGGCCCCTTAAAATTTGAGGCTACAACCGTGCCTGGGTGGACAGGCGGGTCGACGGCCGACAGGTCTGTTATCAGGTAGCGTTGTTTCACGGTTGGCATGCTATTCCGATAGTTACCCACTGCGACCGGGCCACTTGTGGCACATGAAGGTAACGACGTCGTAAATCCCTATCAGATGGCATTCCTCCCGCCCGCCCGCAACCGCTCCACTTAAATAAATAGAAATTAATCGCCCCGAATTCGTCGATTGCATTTTTCTGAACCACATAAATATAAAATGAGGAATTCCGTCCGGCGGTCGCGCGGCGGACTGGCTCAAATAAAACCAAGTTAGTATGTGAGAATGTTTGTTGTGATCGCGGCTGGGACTCACGCCAGGTAAGGCCGGGGCACACCGCAGACAGTACACTGTTTATTGCACTGGAATTATAATATTGTTTTTTTTTCAATGTTTGATATTATGTTTGATTTAGTTTTTTATGATAGAAATACAAACCACCCTCTAAATTAATTTGTGTTTTTTAATTTTTCCCGTCTCTTTATACTGAAATCTCTCATTTCTTTTTATAGTAGCGTTAAAGAGGTCACTTTAAGTGTTAAAATTCCTGAAGAAGAGAACTTAATAGCTATGATTGACGATCTGAACAGGAAATACAATTCGACTTTGAATATGTCTAAAACAAACCATTATAATAGTATAATACATGGAAGTACGAATCCATCAATTGTCCACCAATATTTATTTATTTTATTTATTATTTATCTAAAGCTATGTGAGGAATCGTGAACACGGAGAGGGGAAAAACAATACCGCTAGGTTGAACTTTTCCGAGATTGTAAAAGATTGTAACGGCAGTAAGTTTAGTTCGCCAAAAAATGCCGTAAATGCTATATGAATGTTCGGTTTTTGAATGCAGCTGCTGCCTGTGGGGCGCCTAAAGCTAATGCTGCTACTGTATGTAAAATTTTAGTATCAGCCCGTCAGGCGTCTGACCGTTCCCTCAGACTAACAAGTTTTTCGGCTGATGAAGTATTCCGCATAGTCTCCTCCAGGATACCTCCGAAAAAGTCAAAAGAGATATACGGTGTGTCCATGGAGCTAATTAAACTAGTAATTTTGCCTCTAGCTCCGGTTCTCGCCACACTGTTTAATAAGTGTCTTAGGGAGGGGTCGTACCCGTCGCCGCTGAAGTTATGGAAAGTGTCCCCGATATTTAAAGGCAAAGGCAAACGGGACGATATTGATGGATATAGACCAGTATCGATTATACCAGCAATAGCCAAAGTGTTCGAAAATGGCTTGAGTTTGCGATTATTGGCCTACCTATCGGAAACCGAGGCGCTGTGTGAACAACAATACGCATACCGCGAAGGGAGGTCTACGACTTCTCTAACGCGTGAAGTGATTCGTAGCGTGTTGGCTGCCCGTGAACGTAAAGAGCAAGTAGCCGTCTTGTGCTGTGACTTATCGAAGGCCTTCGATGTCGCAGACCATGAGACCTTAGCGTTAAAACTGAAACACTATGGCATAGCTGGAAAATCATACGAAGTATTGACTGACATGTTACGAGGCCGCTCTCAAGTAGTGGATGCTGGCGATGGCGATAGTAAATCAGACCCGTTGCCTTCGTCTATGGGAGTACCGCAGGGTTCGTCAGTGTCAAATATAATGTTCTCTCTCCTACTAAACGATCTACCCGAAGCCGTAAAGGGTGCAGCCATATTCATGTATGCAGAATGATGTGGATGCCGTAGTCACAGCTCTTACAATAGAGGAACTAGAAGATAAATTAAATATTGTAATTGGCGGCTTAAATTCATGGTTTAGTGCGGTAACGGTTTTATGTTAAATTAAAAAAAGACTCACTTCATTCACTTTTGTCTATCGGGCCACTACATAAAACCGCTAAAAGTCTCGCTAAACGGTGTTAGGATTGAGCAGGTACGGACCACCACATTTTTTGGGGTTCGAGATTGATCGCTGCATGACGTGGGAACACCACATCGACAAGATGTGTGCTAATGTTAGTAGTGCGTGTTTTGCGCTAAGACGAGAATCCCGAGTGGTGTCTGCGGAAGTGTCACGTGCATGTTACTTCGCCACAGTGCATTCTCGGTTACAATACGGCGCCGAGCTATACGCGCGCGCTGCCGACTGGGAGCGTGCATTCCGCGCCCAAAAACGTGCCGTACGTGCCATTGTTGGCGTATCGCAATGTACATCCGTAAGACCATACTTCAAAGAGCTTGGGATACTTACGTTACCTTGATATACCAAATGGCTGTCTATGTCAGAAATAATCTAGAATCGTACAACACGCGAGGAGAGAGACATTCTCGTAACATACGCAACGCCGACAAGTTGGATATTATACCACACTCTCTCACGAGTCACAGAAGTTGACTCACATTATGGGACCGGAAGTTTATAACACTCTTCCGAATATAGTTATATCGGCCCCAAGTTTCGGCAGCTTCAAAAACAGATTAAAGTGCTGGCTTATCGATCAAGCTTTTTATAGTTACAGCGAATTTTTATAGAGTGATGGCAAAGTTCCCATAAAAATGTAAAGAAATAAATTTGACATGGGTCGGTACAATTGTATTAAAACCATATTATACTCGTATAATGCTTGACAGTTTTCTGTACAATAATTATTATAATACAGCAAAGTAGTCATTTCAAACTTTGAAAATGTATAGTATTTGTATGCAATTTCTTTTGTTTTTGTTTTTGATTAATTGATTTGTAAATTGTACATTTATGAATAAAGTACTTTGACTTTGACTTTGGCTATATTTTATATAAATATGTATAAATTTTATAATAAAGTGGAATAAAAAGTTAATCTATTATTCTATCCCTGTATGGGACCAGTGGAGCGTATGATCGGGCGGTGAGCGGTGAGAGCTCGCCACTCGCTCCATTACTCGCGCGAGCCGCTCGCCACGCGTGGGTGATCCTTGACCAATAGACGCATCATTGTCGGAGTGTTGAACTCCTCCCGGCGACTTTTAATGCGAACACTCTGAGATGCTAAACTGAACCGAAGCATTACTGAACCTGACCAATTGGATCAATTTTATCTCATTGAATTCGTTTGACGATACAAACGTAAAAAAAATCAATAGCCATAAAAGTCAACAACAACCTGACAAGTGTTTGTCTCGCGTCAAATTTGAGAGAATGTTTGTAGCACGGCGACAGCCGTCTGTCCTATTGTACTAAACATTTTAAACTCCACAAAGACACTCTACCACTCAGTTTCGATACCAAAAGGTATTTTTAACCTATTCATGTTTGTTTGTAAAAAAACAACTGTCGATGCAAGATATTGTAGTTAAGATTTCAGTTATGATATTGCACGTATTTCGAATACTTATCTCGTTAACTAATTATACAAAATATGTATAGGTGAGAGCACCGAGCTAGATCTCAGCTCCCGCCCCGCGACCCGCGAGCCCCGCGTGCGCGTGTGTGTGTGTGTGTGTGTGTGTGACCGCCGCACACGCGCGCGCAGGATAAAGCCTTTTAAAAGAGAATTTTAATTAAATTCCTGCGGATCCGAGCCGGCGCTGTCAGCCGTGACGTCACGCGGCTTACTGTCGGGGCCGAGACAGTGATATGGGACGTATGTATGTTAGAGCTAGCCTCGTCCTCCAACTTCTCAATATTTTTTAAATTATTGATTGAGAAAATTAATTTCTTTTATAGTGCAAAGTAGCCTAGAAGATATGTTTTGCACTGACCTTCTTAAGGTCTAGAGGTAGATTGTATCTCTCAGGCAACAATGAAAATTACGACTTATTGCATACTTTGGCTTCAAATTTGAGGAAAGTGGTACGAATTTTGGGAATACCTATAATACGTGAGTAGTGCGGTAGGTAGTGCGCCAACTTGCAATTTATCCTGTGGTGGAAAGAAGAAGGCAAACAAAGTCATGTGAATCCGTCGTACCCTCTCTGAAATGTGAATTTGACTTTGACTTTGAATGACTAGTTAATCAAGATTGGTTGCCCTTTGTAGAGTGTGTCTTAGCGAGAGGCGGTGGGATGCTGATATGATTGGTGCACGGTTTACACTGTGCGATATGCGTCGGGCTCACTGCGGAGAGACATCGGGAATATCAGATTTATGATGAAACCATATCCCCACCTCCGGGCGCCCTCGCTACGATACGAGCTGCCGCCGCCGGCGCCACCCGTGTCTTCGCAGCGTACTCCTCTCGTCACTCGGCACTCGTTTCCGGAGACTTTCCCGGGTTCTAGAGGGAACACATGGTGACGCCACAACTCCCCACCGACCGCAGTCGCCGAGTCCGCATTGTGACTTCACCAGACAAACGACACGTGGTGGCACGTCTACAGGTGTATATTTGTGTGCAGGAGAATCTGTTCATATTTGTTGCAACTTAACTAAAGAATCATAAAAAATATCCATGGTAATACGTAGAACCAACTGTAAGGTTTTCGCTTAAAGCCGTATATTCCATTAGGTGGGATGTTGATTTCTAAAATCGTAAAGGAACTACTTCATGAGTCAGCTGGTTTTATCACCTTACGTCACCAGCCTACCTGTCTGTCTTTTTCTGTTCAAAACCAAATACGCTCTATTTTTGTAAAAAGCTGTGACGGGTGCGTTATAGTATGCAAAGTCAAAGTTCAATTGCGAAAATTAGCTAGTTTAATTATCTGATATGAGGTTATGCGGTGCCCTCCTCCCGACCCCACGGGGCCACGGAGGCTGCTGTGTCTGTCCGGAGCGAGCGACGGCCCCGGCCCGCAGAGTGAGCGAGTGACGTGCGAGCACACATGCGAGTAGCCCGGCTTTCCTCGCAAACATCACGGAGATATGACAGCGTCGGCACGGCGCGGCGTGCGGCATGCTGCACGCAGCTTGCGTCATGCGACATGCTGCACGCAGCATGCTGCACGCGACATTCTGCACGCAGCATGCTGCACGCAGCTTGCGTCATGCGACATGCTGCACGCAGCATGCTGCACGCGACATGCTGCACGCAGCATGCTGCACGCAGCTTGCGTCATGCGACATGCTGCACGCAGCATGCTGCACGCAGCTTGCGTCATGCGACATGCAGCACGCAGCATGCTGCACGCAGCGCGCGTCATGCGACATGCAGCACGCAGCATGCTGCACGCAGCGCGCGGCGCAGCGTCCTCCACACTACAATGCCGGCTCTAATTCAATTTCCCGTCGGAGCGGAGCGGGGCGCGGGGCGCGCGAGTCATCGCACAGATTTAATTTATTGGATTGAGCCGCAAAAAAGGCGTTTAATTAAAGATCTATTATACGCGGGAATCGAATCCGGCGCGGACGTGACGACGCGCGGGAACGCGGCCGGCGCGGCCCTGATGGTCGTAGTTCGATACTCCACTTTGAACTAGTTACTCGGAATAAATGATAACCACTTGCATTATTACTCACTACTGCGCTCTGAAAGCCAACTTTTTTCAAGAACATTTTTAAAGGAATAGTTAACAGTTTCCAACACAGCTGACTACGTCACACAAATACTGCAGTTTTGAGAAACACGCCTCGTGTAGCACATCCTCCCGCAGGTAGCGGGTGCGGGGTGCGGGGTGCGGGGTGCGGGTGCGGGTGCGGGGTGCGGGGGCTCGCGGCGGCAGGTTCCGCGGGTATTGAACCCGCGACCCGCGACCCGCGACCCGCCGCGCCGCCGTGTAATTGGATTACTTGATTTATGATTGATGAAGCACCCGCCACCTCGCGCCACGCCGGGCCACGCCGGGCCACGCTCGGCCACGCTCGGTCACGCTCGGCCACGCCGGGCCACGTCCGCCGCGCTGCCTTCATTTCACGCCACTTGATCGCAAATTCCCTGAGTTACGATACAATTTCGCGGAATCGAGTCGGGAAGCTCGAGCCCGGCGTCAGTTGGAGCCCCGCGAGGGCCGCAAGGAGCGTCTGTTGGTCATTGTGAACTACTCACTACAACTGAACTAAGTACGGACCAACCCTACGATCACAATCAAACAAAAATATGTTCTGATCCTTCAAATTCAATTCAAATCATTTATTCATACAAAAATAGTACATATAAGTTGTCATGTTACTCTATCCACCAAACTGGGTGTTAAAAACCCGTATCTTGGCGGCTAGTTCCTTCCTATGGTAACAAAGATGTACATTGATCACAGTGTATTGCAAAATTATTATAATATTTATTGCATTCTATTTTATCCAAAGCTTAACATACATTATTTTTGAATATTTGTCAATATTAGTTAATTAATCGTTAAACAGATCTGAAACGACAATTTATTAATTTATTTTGACAAATCCTCAGTTCATTCTATAGAAAAAGGTGTTCGACCAGCTTAACGCTGCTCGAGTATCCGAACCTCCGAGAAACGACGGAAGTTCTATGTAACGTTACCCTCCGGCAAGTGATTGCACTCGGTATGTATGAGACGGATAGTTTGATCTCAGCTAGGGCTTAGCTCGAATTATTTTTTAATCAGGTTGTATGCTAATTAGTGTAAGTATTTCAAGCTTAAGTTAGGTTTAGGTGGGTCTGCGCGGAAGCGCAGACCATTCCATTAAGTAGTAGGGGCACTCACCACTCACTCACGCCAGCTAATATTATTGGTCATATAGAAAAAAAATTGGTAGTTAGAGGAACCGCCGATAGAAGTGTAAACTTATAACTCAGAATTTGCGAGCTCACTTTGTAAACTACGCGGGTGACACCGGAGAGCGCGGTCAATGGTCATGGTCCCGAATTTACCCGAACATATCTTTCATTCCCGAGCGTGGTGCTTGAGGTCAATTTACAGTCCACGAAAAATCTATGTGTTTCAGCAGATTTTTGTTTCGCGTTAATCTCAGGAGGTTTCACCGTTGGATGTGCGCGTCCGCCCGTCCCTGGGCGAGGCTGTGCGCGTCCGCCCGTCCCTGTGCGAGGCTGTGCGCGTCCGCCCGTCCCTGGGCGAGGCTGTGCGTCCGCCCGTCCCTGGGCGAGGCTGTGCGCGTCCGCCCGTCCCTGGGCGAGCTGTGCGCGTCCGCCCGTCCGAGGCTGTGCGCGTCCGCCCGTCCCCGCCCGTGGGCGAGGCTGTGCGCGTCCGCCCGTCCGGGCCTGTCCTGTGCGAGGCTGTGCGCGTCCGCCCGTCCCTGGGCGAGGCTGTGCGCGTCCGCCCGTCCCTGGGCGAGGCTGTGCGCGTCCGCCCGTCCCTGGGCGAGGCTGTGCGCGTCCGCCCGTCCCTGGGCGAGGCTGTGCGTCCGCCCGTCCGCCCGTCCCCCGTCCCTGGCGAGGCTGTGCGCGTCCGCCCGTCCCTGGGCGAGGCTGTGCGCGTCCGCCCGTCCCTGGGCGAGGCGCGTCCGCCCGTCCCCGTGCGAGGCTGTGCGCGTCGCCCGTCCCTGGGCGAGGCTGTGCGCGTCCGCCCGTCCCTGGGCGAGGCTGTGCGCGTCCGCCCGTCCCTGGGCGAGGCTGTGCGTCCGCCCGTCCCTGGGCGAGGCTGTGCGCGTCCGCCCGTCCCTGGGCGAGGCTGTGCGCGTCCGCCCGTCCCTGGGCGAGGCTGTGCGCGTCCGCCCGTCCCTGGGCGAGGCTGTGCGCGTCCGCCCGTCCCTGGGCGAGGCTGTGCGCGTCCGCCCGTCCCTGGGCGAGGCTGTGCGCGTCCGCCCGTCCCTGGGCGTGCGCGTCCGCCCGTCCCTGGGCGAGGCTGTGCGTCCGCCCGTCCCTGGGCGAGGCTGTGCGCGTCCGCCCGTCCCTGGGCGAGGCTGTGCGCCGTCCGCCCGTCCCTGGGCGAGGCTGTGCGCGTCCGCCCGTCCCTGGGCGAGGCGAGGCTGTGCGCGTCCGCCCGTCCCTGGCGAGGCTGTGCGCGTCCGCCCGTCCGGGCGAGGCTGTGCGTCCGCCCGTCCCTGGCGAGGCTGTGCGCGTCCGCCCGTCCCTGGGCGAGGCTGTGCGCGTCCGCCCGTCCCTGGGCGAGGCTGTGCGCGTCCGCCCGTCCCTGGGCGAGGCTGTGCGCGTCCGCCCGTCCCTGGGCGAGGCTGTGCGCGTCCGCCCGTCCCTGTGCGAGGCTGTGCGCGTCCGCCCGTCCCTGGGCGAGGCTGTGCGCGTCCGCCCGTCCCTGTGCGAGGCTGTGCGCGTCCGCCCGTCCCTGTGCGCGAGGCTGTGCGCGTCCGTCCGCCCTGTGCGAGGCTGTGCGCGTCCGCCCGTCCCTGCGAGGCTGTGCGCGTCCGCCCGTCCCTGTGCGAGGCTGTGCGCGTCCGCCCGTCCCTGTGCGAGGCTGTGCGCGTCCGCCCGTCCCTGTGCGAGGCTGTGCGCGTCCGCCCGTCCCTGTGCGAGGCTGTGCGCGTCCGCCCGTCCCTGTGCGAGGCTGTGCGCGTCCGCCCGTCCCTGTGCGAGGCTGTGCGCGTCCGCCCGTCCCTGTGCGAGGCTGTGCGCGTCCGCCCGTCCCTGTGCGAGGCTGTGCGCGTCCGCCCGTCCCTGGGCGAGGCTGTGCGGCGCACCGCGAGCGCAGCCGGGCGGAGCGCCAGCTAGTTCATTAAAGTTTCACTTCTTAATTTGTGTTATTGTTACTAAATAAAACCTACTTAATCCTAATTAGTCTAAAAATACGAGTATCACGTAATCTGTAATGTGTTCTCTGTAATCTGTAACCTGTAGTTGTGTTGCGTCGCTCGCTCCAAAGAGGACTCGCGACAAAAACGCGACTTTGGGAAAGAAACGATAACCCGAAGCTCCTGGAAGCGCCGACCGGCACCGGCCCGCGGCCCTCCAACCCCGACCGGGGTTTTTGCGCGCGCGCGGGATATAACGAATGTGGTTAAAAACGTACGTTACAAAGTCGCTTGCGAGTCGATTTTTAAAAGATTGTAGACCGTAAGTTGTTAGTAATAAGGATGGGAAACCACGATCGAGAGAGATGGCCGGGGCTGGACATGACAATGAAACCACCGAGCACGCGGTGACCACGCGCCGCCGCGCCGCGCGGAGTCGGCGCTCTGCTCCTTGGGAGCCTTCCTCCCGGGCTCTGGACAACTAACGTAAATAATGTTGTAGCAAAAAGTCCGGAACAGAATTTAACTAAAATCAAAGTACAAAAATCAGCAGAATACAGAGGAGGAAAGTGTAAAGCGCTGTTGGGGCAACTGAAATGTCGTAGGTGGCTCCACTCAAATTCATAAAGTAGAGGGAACGCATTAACTGAGTTATATCCGTGCGACCAGCGCCAGGAATATGAAGACGATGAGGTGAAGACACCGACCAGCAGCGACCCGTCGCATGAACAGAAGCAGTCTCTTAAATGTTCCCATCGCTGGGACTCGGGACCTTCTCTCGTCGAGCCCATACACCACCACGCTGGCCCAGTGCGGGTCGGTACACGACACAAACATGACCTCGAAACATTCTAGGTACATGTCTGCTTCTTCACAATGTTTTCCTTCGGGGTTTACGTTAGCGACATTCCACACGTGACTCCGAACAGAGATTGGTACGCGTGATATGAACGCAGGGATCTGAGGTCGGCAGCCGCCTTTGTCCCGACTATACCAGCAGTCACTTCTGCAGTAACTTTACGTACCGCGACCAGTCGCAATAACTGGAAACCCAGGGGGAGGCGTGCATTTAAATGTAGTTATAGATATGGATATATATAATGGATAGTCATGATGATGGACCTGATGATGTGCCAATAAGTATATACCACAGTGAAGGTGAAGGAAGTGGAGGTGGCATTACACGCGTGATGTATCCCGCGGCGCGCCGGCGCGTGGTCACCGGCGCGGCTCGGGGGACGAACAATACTGCGGCGGCGCAAAAAACTGCGCTCGCCATCCGGCCGCCGCCCGCTCGCCGCGCGACGCGACACCCGGTGCAAACACGACACTACATTGTATCCTCCCGCTGCAGGCTCATCACCTCCATCCCCGCACCACACAAGTTTTATTCTTGTAAATCATACACTCTGTCAGGCAGCTGTTGGGGATGACTGAGTGTTTATTGATGTTTCGTAGTGGCAGGAGCCTTTGCAGAACCCGCTCGGGGAAGTACCACACCTCTGCCAGTTGTTCTACCGCCAAAGTACTTGCGCACACATGCACATTGACACGTTTGTTTCGCACGCTGTAATCGCTCCGAGCCGCCGAGCATCGTCGCGACTTTTGTAACACATCGCCGTCCATGTACTCGTATATGTTCCTGCGTCATACCCCAGTCCGAGAGCCGCGTCCAGCCGCCGGATGCCGACACCGGCGTCCGACGCGATACGCGATACACGAGTACCGACCGCGAGCGATACACGACTAATGCAATACTGTGATAACGTCCATTTAATTACCATAATGTTGTGTGACAATTTTGTTCTTCCTCCCTCCATAGTGGGGGGTCAGGAGCCGGCCTCGTGGCGACCTACTTTGCCGGGTTAGATTCCTGGGCAATAGAGATGTTCCAAGGGTAGTGGTGATGGGCTGTTGCGTGCTATGCACCGGAGGAACGTTCCTCACACGCGCGGGGCGCGGGGTGCGGGGGATGGAGGCGGCGCGCGAGACCCGGGCGCTGGGTGATGCTCGTAACACATACAGATACAAATATATTTCTAAAATGGAATTGAATTTAATTGGATCAGATACCCAAGGCCGTACCACGCCGACGATGATAAGGGCATGTAAGTCATGCGCGATCTGAAGGGGGGGGGGGGGGCTCACAGGGGACATGGCATTTCATCAGCAAGGAACTATTTATATAGTGACTATGACTAGCCTTGTGGCTGAGTTGGTAGTAACTCTGCCTGCGAAGCCGAGAGGATCGTGGGTTCGATTCCCACTCAATGCAAATATTTGTGTGATGAATGCAAATATTTTTTGTGTCTGGGTGTTTCTATGTGAGATGCGCATGGGCACGCCCTCCGGTTTCACCCGCGTAGTTATCAAGTAAGTCATCAAATTCTGTCATTATAAGTTTCCACGTTTATCGGCAGTTTCTATGACTGCCAGTTACTTTGCTGATTCAATTAGAATCATTCTCGAGGTATTACTATTAATTTCGTTGTTTGGGCGAGAGCGCCGCGCCTGCTCCGCTCCGCGGCCGCGGCGGCGCCCGCTGTCCCTGCGGTGATCAGGCAGCCGGCGCCGGCGTCACAATTACGTGTTATTTTTGTGCATCGTGGATATAACGAGCGCTCCCTTTAACGATGATTTTACGAATACGCTTCCCAAGCCCAATCCCGCCGCCGTAATGACCCCCTCACAGAGGGGACTCCTTTCCTCTAATGAAATTCTTTCCCACCGCGGGAGTCCCCGCGCTTACACAATTAAAGCCATTACAATTAAATTATCGAGTAATGGCGGTCGTTTCTGAATAACACCGGAACCTGTTCGATGCGCACGGCCGAACTTACACTTGCTTGCCTCATCTCACATTCGGGCGCCTGCCACCCGACCCCCTCACGGGGTATTCAAATACGACCACATGGCCGCCACCATTAAGCCAACAGGCCGACTGTGATCCGTCCCTCGAACGAAACAAAACCCCGGCACCTCTTCACCGCCATATGCCTCAAACAAATCTACTAATCGTGCGACTCTGACCCTTCGGTCGTGTCCCATACGGCGCATCTCCATACGATAACAAGAAACGTTTCAACAATAAAAAGCATTATATCCTATTCATACAGTTATTGATGTAAATGATTGCAGCAAGTGTGCGCCCTCGGAGACCGCGCGGGCATTGTGTGCGCCCCTCGCGCCGGCGCCGGCGCATCTGCCGATATCTCGCCGCTGACGTCACTACTGATGTCACTGTACACCTATCTGAACCGACGGCCGAGCTCTTTAATACAGAATCTGTAATCCTGCCCCCGCTGGAGATGTGGCTCGTGTGTGACGTCACCACACAGGACGCCACTAAGGACACACAGATGTTGTTTATGAACAAGAATGTTTTTTACGCAAAAACAGCTGACTCGGTCACCGGCCGCCGGCGGGTCCCTTCTTGTGCCGGACAATACAACTGCGCCAACAGATATACAATAACTGGATACGAGACGAGATCCGCGCGCTCGGCGGACCGGCCCGGCAGACCGGAACCGGCGGCCGGCGACCGGCGGCTGCTTGTTACCGAGTAGGAAATCATCTCAGGCAACAGTTTTAGTAATCTCAAGGCTCCGCGAGGATCCAGGCTCCAGGATCTGAGCCCCGCCGGCGGTCCCGGTCCTCTGACGTCACGAATGCAGATAAGCCTCGCTCCCCGTAGACAGGCTTGGAGTACAACAGCGCAGTTCGAGCTGCCGAGCGCCGCTAGCTGCCGGACTCCACGACAGCTTTCTATCACTTATCGCTATTTTCTTGATGAGTAGAAAATTTTGCCAATGATATTGAAAGATAAGTGCCTAATGTTTTGACGGGGATCACCGATGGGTGTCGATTTCAACTCCGATCACGTAGACTCGACTGTCCGGCCGGCCCGGCCCGGCCCCGGCCCGGCCCGGCCCGGCCCCGGCCCGGCCCCGGCCCGGCCCCGGTGCCGCCTCGTTACCGCGCCCGCGCATTTGAATAACGGCGTTTCCCTCGGTGGCCCTTATGACTGATGAGCCTCGTTCGCCGGAACTGTATTTGCAATCCAAATCCCGCTCACTAGCGGGCACTAACGAGCCTGTTATCATACGAGTACCGCCGGCGACGTGTGGCGTGTGGCGGCGGGCCGCTCGGGCGTCCGGCGGCGGCGGGGAAACACTGGAGCCCTCACTAGTGGCACTACCGCCCCGTTATGTTCGATTTCCACCCGAAGGTCCTTAAAGAGCAAACGACTAATAGGGACGCTAAACTTGTCTCTGTTATTTTTTATCCAAAAAAGTCTCGCGATGTCTTGTGTTATTTGATCTATGATCCCTTAGAGCTCCACGATGTTGGGAGATCAATTTATTTTGGACGAACTGCGGTGTTTACATAAATAAATAGAGCTACGATTTGTAAGAGTGAGTCCCGGGGACCCGGGGCCGGCGCGCGCCGCTCCTGTGGGGAGGTTCGAGCAAACAGCGCCCAGGCCACCTGTCCCACGCGACGCGCGGGCCGGGCAGCGTGAACTCGACTGTATCCGGCCGCAGTAGGGGCCACAATGCCGTGGCATGCTCTCCCGCCGCTCCCGGCCGACCGTGCCGGTGCTCCCGCGCCGGTTCCGAGCGACGCAGAATTTTCTTCAACCTCCAAAATTTAAAAATATTTGCAAAACTAATCGCATGACTCTCAGCTACAATATGAACTATATCTAGATTTTAAATTAAATAAAAATGATTATTCGTCCATTAGCCATTACCATATCAAATCCGAACGGATTGTTCGACCCCGCGTCGCCGACCGGTCGCTCCTCGGAATTAAATTAAGATAAGCCGCATTAGCGTTATCGGACCCAAATTGAGTGGTTGTTTTTTGCCCGGAGCCGGTCGGCAAAAAACCCGTCGAAATATTGATGTGTCCCACGCCCACGCGCGGACCAGATCAATTATGCATGAAATGCAATTAATTCGCACAATTGGCCGGATTACATCCGTCTGCAGACCGGCTCAGCCGCCCGCCGGCCGCCGCCGCCGGACCGCCAACATCCAACAATCCAACACGGACAGAAATCCTCTTTTTAGGGTTGCGTAGCCAAAGGGCAAAACACGGGACCCTTATAAATTCGTCATGTCTGTCTGTCTGTCCGTCCGTATGTCACAGCCACTTTTCTCCGAAACCATAAAAACTATTGAAATACACTATTGAAACTTGGTAAGTAGATGTATTATGTAAACCCCATTAAGATTTTCATACAAAAAATAGAAAAAAACAATAAATTTTAGGGGTGTCCCATATTTAAAACAGAAACTCAAAAAAAAAACCATTCGTGTGAATTACTTATAGATAGGTCTATAAAAATGATATTGAGGTTTCTAGCATACTTTTTTTCTAAACTGAACAGTTTGCGCGAGAGACTCTTCCAAAGTGGTAAAGGTGCCCCCCGTAACTTTTAAAATAAGAGAATGACAAAACTAAAACAACAAATTATGATGTACATTACCATTTAAACTGTCAACGAAAATTGGTTTGAATGAGATCTAGTATACTCTAAGCGCTGTAGCATGATCCGCAAGACAGACGAGACAGATGTGACACAGATAATATGAAGGTGTGACGTGGAACTGTCAGTATCACGGATGTGCAAAGATCTATAGCTCGTGGCTAAAATGGAAACTAAGACCGATTTTCCCAAATATCGCAAAAGTTTGGGGGAAAATGAATGTCAGCTGCAGCGTGTCGTTACTGCAAGAGGTAAGTGATGCCGTATCCAGTGTTATATAGTCGATAAGACAGTGAGTGGCGCGCGTAGGAATTGAACGCGGGCCTAGACCAGCACTTGGTAATAACAAAGAGCATTACCCGTTTTTAGCGTGAAAGCTGCTGAATTGGTTGGTAACCTACAACTTTCTTTAGAAATAAAATAAAAACAACTTCTCGCAATACGATTTCAATTACGTAAACAATCTAATCAATAAAACCCTTTTTGTGGTATCATTATATGTTTTAATGACAGTTGTAATTAAAAATGTCGACTTTTTGCAATTTTATAGGAACTTTTCCATCACTACCTAAAAACTCGTTGTAAACTGTAAAATTTGATCGATAACCAGTATTTTAATCCGTATTTGAAGCTGTCCAAAATTAGAGCCGAACTATTTTAGGTAGATTGAAACAAAATTAAACACTAGGGGTCTTATCTCATCTCCGAACTGTTTTATGACATACAAACGTCAGAACGGCGAAATGTCAAATGTTTGCTGATGATTTGAAATTGTACTTGGCTATAGGTAGTGCAGATGACTGTGAGGCGCTTCAGCGGGACATTAATAGTGTTGTGTCTTGGGGAGAAGATAGTGAAATGGAATTCAATGAAGGCAAATGTAAATCCATTTCATTCAGTCGTTCCCGGAATCCCATTCACTACAACTACCAGATCGCTGGAGTCCCCCCTGGAGCGCGTCACGGAAATTAAGGATTTGGGAGTTACCTTGGATGTCGAGCTCAGGTTTAATAAACATATAGAAAATATTTGTAAAGGAGCTTTTAAATCACTCGGATTTGTCATGCGGCAGACGGCTAGGTTCCAGGACAGGAATGCTATAGTGGTTTTGTACTATGCGTACGTTCGTAGCAAATTAGAATACAATTCGATTGTCTGGGATCCACACGAAGAAAAATACAAGTTGATGCTGGAAAAGGTTCAACGGAAATTTGCTAGATACTTGTATAAGAAACTATATGGCTACTATCCATTTTTGTATCCGTCTCTGTTCGTAGTCGGTATGGTCGGTATAAATACTCTGTACACTAGGAGGAAGTGTTCGTTGCTGGTGCATTATTATCGGCTTTTGAATGGCGGCATCGATAATCCTGAGGCCTTGGCTCGTTGCTCGTTCGCTGTCCCCGCCCGGCTGCGCAGCTCGCGCGCGTGCGCCGTGCGGAGACTCTTCCAGGAGCCGCGCGCGCGCACCGACACGGCTAAGTTCGCGCCCACCGCACAGGCCCTCGCCCTACTCAACGACTTACTCGCCTATTCGCCAGACGTTGATATATTTTTTAGTAAGCGACGAGAGTTTATCGCTCTAGTAATTGGATTTTTAAGTGTGTAGATGTAGGGCTACATGCTATGTGTTGAGTTGGCTTGTAGCCAATAGTGTGTTGTAATAGTTGATTTGTGTTTGTGAATTGTATAATACTATATATACTATATATACTTAATTAAATATATACTGGTTGCTGTGCGTGTTGGTTTAGGCTGTTAGCATAGTTAACAATTGTTTAAATAAATAAATAATTAAATAAATAAACATAAATTTAATTTTTTGACTAAATTTGCCGCCCCTCTAAATTCTGCCGCCTTAGGCTTCAACATATTTCGACTATTCATCTCAGCAGTATATATACCCCTTCACTAATTGCATTTTTTGTGTTACGTTTTACGCATATCATTTGTCTTATGATTATTTCAATTTTATTTTATTTGTAGACTTCTTAGATTATGTAGACTAGAACATTCTAATTGGGTCTCATTTAATTTACTGGTGACAATTCTTCATTATTCAAAATATTACTGAAATGGACAAGCTGAAATACTAAGTAATAATATTGTAAATCGCGGTAACTTTCATGATAAGTTTTGTTTCGTGCTACGAAACTAGCCGTAACTGTCATACGGATCATGCTACAGCGCTTAGAGTATAAGTAGTTTTATTTTAATACGTCATAAATTCACTATTGTTAAAATACTGTTTAAAATATAACAACGAACTACAAGAACTTCTATATTTCATAAGCGAGTCCGACTCGCACTTGACAACTTTTATTTAAATTTTGTGTGTTAAATACCGGATGCATTGTTTACCATCGTACGGGCGGCTCGCTCGGCTCGGCAGTATCTCGCTAATCTCATCATAAGAACACTGTAAATGCAATAATGTACATGTTTGTTGCTCGCGTCTAAGAACTGAGTAGATCAGGTTCTCGATCAGGCCAAGGAACTAAACAATATTGACATATCTGGGCTATTCGCGAGACTTTGATAAATACATAAATTACTTTTTGTCTTGAAAATTACATTTTCTCAGGACATTCCCACTTTTTTTGATTCTGCATGAATACGAAACACGAGGCTCAGGAGCGGATTCTTTAACATTGTTACCAATTGTTTGTGAAAGCAGGCGGTTTGTTGTTTGTTAAGTTAAGAGTATTTCTTAGTTAAAAGCAACATTAAAAAAAAATAGTACAAAAGTTGACTACTTATCTTTCAAAACTTAAACAAACATGAACACAGAAGGTAATTATATCCTACCTGTTAATTTATTCAAAGTTACTGCTAACCTCAATCCAGAGTTTGTACCTGCGCAAAGTTCAGATTCGGGTGCATTTGTTTACATTGATTTGAACGCAGTAGTTGCTGGAACGCTGTGGACGTGTGCGATCACAGGAGTTATGTGTATTGACAGTCTGATGACAAGACAAAGCTCGTTCGATCACCGAAGGGCGTGGTCCATACTTTATGGTGGTCACTTGGAAACACCACAAACATGAAGATTGTATTTTCAAATAAAGACTTTTTAATTGTAATGTATCGTTTATGCAGTTAGAGATTGTAGTTTTGAGATTAATATTCAGTATAAAGTGTCGTTCAAAACAAAATTTCAAAATGCCAGCAATGAATAAACACATAGTTACAAAGTACCTATCGATTTAACGTAACCATCGTAGTCCCTGCGGAATCGGTGCACGGACTACCAACCAACTCTGTCAGTTCCCTACAACAGATTAACATTACAAGTTGCTGTAACGTGACACACTCGGTACAACTCGCCAACAATAAAATTAATTTGAATTCGAAATAAACCTGTCCCGGGTTAGGATAAATTCAACGTCGAAATTCGCAGTTAATTAACTGGATGAAGCTAAACTATACGCAGTCAAATCTATCGCCAATAAGCGAGTAACAAATTGTAATGTAAAGGATCCCCCGCGCCCGCCGGCGCACCTGCCCCCGCGGCCGGGGTCGTCTGACGCGAGGGATCCGGGAACCGGTCCACTTATAAATAAACACACGCGAGCCCGCACTGATTCCAACCGGGCCGGGCCGGACCGGGCCGGGCCGGGCGGCCGGACGGCAGGACGGGCCGGGCAGCGGCGTGTGGTACACTTGGCGAATATCTACCAACAAGCTGGTCAACGGCGCTGCTTACTAAAGAGGTCGGCCTGTTGATTGAATGGATGATTTGGCTAGTTGGCTGCGACAGATACACTTGCACTTGAAGTATGACATTCCAAAACTTTATACCGGGTTGTTCCTGAGACAGACTTGGTTTTTGAAGTACAATCAAACCGAAATAATGATGTTCAATGTTTGAGACGACAAATTGTAGTACGGCGGTCGATGGGCCTCTACATCGCTACCGTGGGAGCGGGACGGGTCTGCGTGTGGCACTCAGCGCACGCCGGCGGCGGCGGCGGCGGCGGCGGCGGCGGCGGCGGCGGCGGCGGCGGCGGCGGCGGCGGCGGCGGCGGCGGCGGCGGCGGCGGCGGCGGCGGCGGCGGCGGCGGCGGCGGCGGCGGCGGCGGCGGCGGCGGCGGCGGCGGCGGCGGCGGCGGCGGCGGCGGCGGCGGCGTGCGGTCCAACTACTTATGTCATTTTAGCCAGTTCCCTGCGACAGTGGGCTACAGGCAGGCAGGGCTCGGGACGCCGCGCCCGCCCCTAGGACAGGACTTAGAGCCGGGGTGAAGAGCTGGCCGGTGCACAAGTTTTTTGAATTGAATTATTATTTTGGCGTACATGCATATTTTTCGTGGGCTATGAATTGGACTCAACCGTCACATTTGTAAATGATAGATCCTTTGGGATGGATCGGCAAAAGTAAAGAGAATCTCTGACGTTCTGACGTGATTGAACCACAAACAGCCACCCATTGAAACTATCACATTCAGATAATATAATAAGTAGTAGAAATATCGGAGACTAGGAGTGCTTATCGTGTCCGAACAGCAGCCTGGCGGGGAGCCGGCCCCGGCGGCCACGGAGCCGGCGACCGGCGGCCGGCGCCCGGCGACGGCGGCCGGCGGCCGGGGCTGCCGCCTGATGCTGCAACAGGTGCGGGCCCGCGGCTGCGCCCGCCCCGCACCCCGCCCCGCCCCGCACCCCGCCCCCGCACCTGCGCGCGCGCAGTGTTTGTCCGAGCAGGTCGCCACCGCCCGAGGCGGGGCTTCCCCGGCTCCAGTGGGTGCACCTACATCTGACGGGATGAAACATTACGATACGACTTTAGAGACGAAGAAAATACTGTGGTATGAACCAATAACTGTTTTGTTTACAATTGACGTCACATTTTATGACACCCGAGTCCTGCTTGTCATTTGCTACGGACAACGGAGAAATATTGAAGCCGCACAAATGTACGTTGTGTTACATCATCATGGAATGCCAGAACCGCCAGGACAGCACTGAGTAATGAAGTTAAAATCATTAGCGGAGCGCCGGACCGGCAAACCGACGGACCGGCGAACCGACGGACCGGCCGCCCGGCGCGGGCGCAGGCATTTTAATTAAATCCTCTTCCCTTCCCCCGCGGGGTGCGGCGAGCCGCGGCCGGAGCGCGGGCCCGGCCTGATTTATTAACTGGATTCACTCCGCGAGGAGCTGAAACATTTTCAACGAAGGAACGACGGGACGCGCGCTCCGAGGATCACCCGACCGCCGCCCGCAGCCGTCGGACGGGCGGACCGCGCCGAGCGGGCGAGAGCGTGGCCGACCGCGGCGCGAGGGTGGCCGACCGCGGCGCGAGGGTGGCCGACCGCGGCGCGAGGGTGGCCGACCGCGGCGCGAGGGTGGCCGACCGCGGCGCGAGGGTGGCCGACCGCGGCGCGAGGGTGGCCGACCGCGGCGCGAGGGCGGCCGACCGCGGCGCGAGGGTGGCCGACCGCGGCGCGAGGATGGCCGACTGCGGCGCGGCGGCTCGTCCCGGGCCGACAGGACTGCAGGCGACACGAACAACACGGGTCTTCTCAATTCATCTTTTTGAAGCAGTAAAGGCTCTTGTAAGATACTGGTCAGCAAACCGGTTAGTCTTTCAAAAGTCGTAAATATTTTATAGATGTTTATTATGTAGTTTCTCGTCATCAAATTAGTGCAATAAAGTAGCTAGATAATGAATACAAATTAAATCACACACTATAAACTATACTTTTCATATTTCAGTGACGTACCGCTCCCGACTCGCCGCTGGTCCCCTCACTGCATCGCCGCGCCGCGCTCGCTCGCCCTTCACTCGCTCACTGTACATCGCCGCGCTCGCCTCTGCGCCGCCACTGTACATCGCTCCGCTTCACTCCGCTCACTGTACGCCGCCGCTGCTCGCGCGCGGCCCCCGGCTCCGCTCACTGTACATCGCCGCGCTCGCGCGCCGCGCGCTCACTGTACATCGCCGCGCCTGCGTGCCGGCCTCGGCCCGCTCACTGCGCCGCGCCGCCGCGCCCCCCCGGCCCGCTCACTGTACATCGCCGCGCTCGCTGCGCTCGGCCCCGCGCTTCGCTCCGCTCACTGTACATCGCCGCGCTCGCGCATCGCCGCCCCAGCTCCGCTCACTGTACATCGCCGCGCGCTGCGCGCCCCCCCCGGCCCGCTCACTGTACGGCTTACCGCCGCGCCGCTGCGCGCCGGCCCCGGCCCGCTCACTGTACATCGCCGCGCTCCACTGTACATCGCTCACTGTACATCGCCGCGCTCACTGCGCTGCGCCTCGGCCCCACTGTACTCCCGCTCACTGTACATCGCCGCGCTCGCTGCGCCTCGGCCCCCGGCCCCCGGCCCGCTCACTGTACATCGCATCGCCGCTGCGCGCCGCCCCACTGCTCCGCTCACTGTACATCGCCGCGCTCGCTCGCCCCAACTCCGCTCACTGTACATCGCCGCGCTCGCGCGCCGCCTCGCCCCGCCCCGCCCGCTCACTGTACATCGCCGCGCTCGCTGCGCGCCGGGCCCCCGCTCCGCTCACTGTACATCGCCGCGCTCGCTGCGCATATTCACTGTACTCCGCTCACTGTACATCGCCGCGCTCGCTGCGCCGGCCCCAACTCCGCTCACTGTACATCGCCGCGCTCGCTGCATCGCCGCGCTCGCGCTCGGCCCTCACTGTACATCGCCGCCGCTGCGCGCCGGCCCCTCCCGCTCACTGTACATCGCCGCGCTCGCTGCGCACTGTACATCGCCGCGCTCGCTGCGCCTCGGCCCCGCTCCGCTCACTGTACATCGCCGCGCTCGCTGCGCGCCGGCCCCCGGCTCCGCTCACTGTACATCGCCGCGCTCGCTGCGCGCCGGCCCCCGGCTCCGCTCACTGTACATCGCCGCGCTCGCTGCGCGCCGGCCCCCGGCTCCGCTCACTGTACATCGCCGCATCGCCGCGCTCGCTGCGCCGGGCCCCCGCTCCGCTCACTGTACATCGCCGCGCTCCGCTCCGCTCACACTGTACATCGCCGCGCTCGCTGCGCGCCGGCCCGCTCACTGTACATCGCCGCGCTCGCTGCGCTGCGCTCACTCACTGTACATCGCCGCGCTCGCTGCGCGCCCCCAACGCTCCGCTTCACCACTACATCGCCGCCTCGCTGGCCCTGCGCGCCGCTCACTGTACATCGCCGCGCTCGCTGCGCGCTCGGTACATCGCCGCGCCGCGCTCATCGCCGCGCTGCCGCGCCGGCCCCAGGCTCCGCTCACTGTACATCGCCGCGCTCGCTGCGCGCCGGCCCCCGGCTCCGCTCACTGTACATCGCCGCGCTCGCTGCGCGCCGGCCCCCGGCTCCGCTCACTGTACATCGCCGCGCTCGCTGCGCGCCGGCCCCCGGCTCCGCTCACTGCCGGCCCCCGGCCCGCTCACTGTACATCGCCGCGCTCGCTGCGCGCCGGCCCCGGCCCGCTCCTCACTGCTCACTGTACATCGCCGCGCTCCGCTCACTGTACATCGCCGCGCTCACTGCGCTCTCGGCCCCAACTCCGCTGCGCGCCGGCCCCCGCTCCGCTCACTGTACGTACATCACTGTACATCCGCGCTACGCTCACTGCCGCCGCTCCGCTCACTGCGCCGCGCTGCGCCGACCCCCGGCTCCGCTCACTGCATCGCCGCCGGCCCGCTCGCCGCGCTCGCTGCATCGCCGCGCTCGCTGCGCGCGCTGCGCCGGCCCCGGCTCCGCTCACTGTACATCGCCGCGCTCGCTTTGCACTCATTGCTCCGCTCACTGTACATCGCCGCGCTCGCTGCGCTCGGCCCCAGCTCCGCTCACTGTACATCGCGCGCCGGCGCCCCGCCGGCTCGCTGCTTCACTGTACATCGCGCCGCTGCGCGCGCCACTGCCGGCGCTCGCTGCCCGCTCACCGTACATCAGTGTTTCAGGGCGCCTCGGCCCCAACTCCGCTCACTGTACATCGCCGCGCTCGCTGCGCGCCGGCCCCCGGCTCCGCTCACTGTACATCGCCGCGCTCGCTGCGCGCTCGGATAGAACGAGTAACAGAACGCCTTTAAATTAAAATCAATCATCTAAAGACATCGAGTTCATCAAACGAGGAGATTTTACTCTACTTGTGCAATAAGAATGTCTTGGCTCTGGAATTCGTTGCCTGAGTGGGATTTTCCTGATGGTTACGATCTTAATGTGTTAGAGCCGAGAGAGAACCGATTTCCTCTAGATATCCTTCCCTCACAGAGTGGCCGCGACACGGAGAGGTCGCAGGTCGCAGGTCGCAGTACCAGCGGCCGCGCGGTCGCACGGTAGTTAGCGAGTACTCCGCGACTCGCGCGCGGGAATTGGACGTAATTTGCGTGAGAATTGACACGTCGAGCCCGAGCGTGACGTCATGCTGTGACGTCACCGCCCTGGGTCCGCCCGCCCCGCCGGCTGCGCCGCAGGCTCCATGGGTAAGACCTCAGTTCCCGCCGGTACAACTCGGTCCCTCCAAGGTCCCGCTACACGCGCCCACGGCGGGCCTCGCGCCGCCAGCAGCCGCTCACATTAAGAGATCTTATCTTCAAATCGATCTCGAGATTTGTGATAATATTATAAAAGAATTTGAATAAAACTCCAATAATGAATGTCCGTGTTCGCGTTTGACGCTGATCGCGCGCAGATAACAGATTATTAATAAGATTTCAATGACGAGTAGTTTGCGGGCGACGCGGTGCGGCGCGGGCGCGTTATGCTGATTTCGTAATCGAACAGTTTACATGGAACCAAAGGATCGCTGTCGCCGGAGACGGCTCCCGCCCGGCCGCCGCCGCCGCCGCCGCGCAGCCGGGCCCGAGGGACATACAAACTTTGCAATGTATACATAAATATGTCTTAAAATAGTTTTTCTCAAATTATATGTCGACATCAATTGTATTATGTGTCAGTAATTAGTAGAGATCATTGAACTTTTATTAGTGGTATCGTTATAAGAGGACCCCGAGGCGCGCGTCTGGCGCGCGGGAGCGCCCTCTCGCGGAGGGAACCGAGGAGGGCCGCGAACCCGTCCATGCACTTACTCACTCGTATCACCGGCTACGGCATTCTTTACGTCGGACCCAAATTGCAAAATTATTTATATTTTTTTAAACGTATCTTTGACATACGCATGTAGTGTATTTACGATAACGTCAGACAAATAACGGTAAGCGAATCATAGTGTTTTGTTGATGTTTGAAAACCACCATAACAAGCACAATAATAGGGTATTGTATTTGTTCTTGGGGCAATGCGGCAAAAACGCACATACTTCAGGCAAACTCTTCTTAAAGTTACTTTATCTCTCCCATTCAGATACCGGACTACTGACTTATGCAAGGACTGTAATGTATTATCGGTTAGAAAAATCTTTGTTAGCCAGCGTAACAACAGGTATCACTCGCTTACGGTACCCCACCTACCAGTAAATAAAAAATATCGTGGAGACCAGAGCGTCTTAACGTGGAGGCACTTCAACCATATAGCACCAGTACTGTATAATTGATGACTAATTATAAGATTACAAATATACTGTATAACTGATGACTAATTATAAGATTACAAATTATATGGTAGACTGGCTAAACCAGTTGGACTATGATGCGGTGGAACATCTATTGTTAAAAGTAGAGTAATCATATCTGCAAACTCTGACCCTATAGAGGACTTGTGTAATGTGTATTGCAGAGAGGACAACCACACATTCACAGACACACCCTCTCACCCACACACACTCTCGTACATTCATACACACATACATGCTTACATGCATACTAACATATTTATATACACACACATACACACTCACTCACATAGTACATACACACGTACATACATTTGTTAAATATCTTGCTCCTTGGTTGGTAATAAATAAGTTAATTAATTGATATAGTGTAAAGCCTCCCATTTACGTTATTCAGTTTTATCTTTATTGTTATTTTTAGTTAGTTCCAGTTTAGGAAGACCCTGCCTGCAGCAACACAGCTAACGCTAAAGCTACAGGCAGGGGCTACTAATGTATTTAATCTAAGTTATTATTCAAAAAATATATTTGTATTTTTGAATACATACACAACATGTTAATGCTTGTTATCCATTTCCACACTCGTGCCTAACATACGGGCTGATGCTTCGGGGAAATAGCGTTGATGCTGAAAAAATGTTTATAATGCAAAAAGGATAAGGTCTAAATGTCTAAGGATTATAGCTCACACCTCTACAAACGATACTATTAGCTGCCGACTCTTTCCCTGAAACACCACACTAACAACGTTATGAGTGATTATAAGATCCTTAAACGTATAAACTAAACACGGAACTTACTTAAAATTGTAAAATGAACAAATTATTATTATAATATCTGCACCCGGGGAGTCCATCATCTACGACCTCTCCTAGACACTCGACATCGCTTCCATGGTCCGAATAAGTACAGCTGGATAAGTCACTTGAACTCATATTATACGTACGGATATAAAAGCCAATAGAGGTTTTTTACTGGTGTTTAACAAAATAATAGTTAGAATGTAATACCAACAAAAATAAGTTTCTATCAAATAATTGAGAAACAATATTACAGGGACAGGGAAGCAGACTGATTAAGGTGGTATTGGCCGAACAAATTGAAAGTAGACATAAAGAAAGTTTTGCAAATCCTGGCTCAGGACCTGCGCCGGCGCAGCGCCGCCGGGAGGCTGCCCGCCGCGCCCCGCACCCCGCGAGCTGCATATCGCATCGCAATAAAAATAAATCAGTGCTTGTGAGAGGAGGCGGGTGCGGGCGCGGGCGCGGGGCGCGGGGCGCGGGGCGCGGGGCGCGGGCGGCGCGCGCGGCAGGCCAGTGCCGGCCCGGAGCCCGCGGCGAGCGCACGACCCGAGCAGCGCCCGAGCGCCCGCGCCCGAGTGCAGAGCGAGTGCAGTGAGTGCCGGCGCCCCTCCCCCCGCGGCATGCGCGCCCCGCGCCCGCGCCCGCGCCCCGCGGCCCGCTGACCCCATGCCGCGCCCCGCGCGCGCGCCTCCGCTGCTGCGGGCCTTCGCCCTCGCCTGCCTGCTGCAAGTACGTCGGGACCGGGAGTCCATAGCCCGGCTCCAGTGGGATACATTAGTTTTAAGTGAATTCGTCGACGGTTTGATCATTATTGTTATATCAATGAGTGCCTGTAAGTGCGGCGTGTCGTTCCGAGTACCGTGAATGAAATGATCTCCCTCGGCTCTTCCACGTTACCACAAATTTGGAATATGAATAAGTATACCAGTTCGCGCTGCCCGGGCCTGAAGCTCGAGACGGCATCTCTCCGTTGAGAGGGTTTGAGATGGAACCAGAGGCAAAGCGCTTGCGAGACCACACTTATTTTAAGCAATAGATCAATTTTAGCAGAAACCGTGAATATGTGAAGTTCCATCATAGAAACCATTCCCCGGCCCAAATCACTTCAAATACGCAGGAATGCTCCCCGGCGCGACCCGCATCGACCCAGTAAAAGGCAATATCGCGTTGTGTCGGCGGAGCGGCGCGCGGCGCGACGTGACCCGCATGGCAATGCGCTCGCCATCGCCGCGCCGCCGGCTCACGTCCTCTCGCGGATATTTCTCACGCGACCGCGCGGCGCTCCCGTCGTGTCGAGGAGTTCAGCTCTCGTCTTCCTCGCCGAACCGAGCCCACCCCCGACCAGTGTTGTGAGAACCGTTTCAAAACTGAAATCATCGGTGATGCGAGCGGGCCGGCTCAGCCGTTCCTCGAGTCGGACTCGTCGTTAAATCATTTCCAGTTCGTTCCTCGGTAATTATGTTTATACCAGAAACGAAGCGAGAAGTAAAACATCCGGACCGGGCCGGCGCGGAACCGGTCCGGCGGTGCGATCCACCTGTGCCCCGGTCGCTGTTCGCTTTCGAATGCACCTTATCTTCACATCTAAATGAAACGTTTGAACGTGCTCGCTGCTCGCTGCTCGCTCGGCTCGTTCCTCTCGACCGCCGATCCCGATACACCGATAACTTCAGACGTTTTTGTTTTCAGTGAAAAAATACATGCCATATCAATGAGGCATTGTTCACATACATATTTGTTTTCTTTGCTACATTGACATTTAGTAATTCTATAGCCACTGTTACGTTTTTTTTCTAATATAATTATATTCAAAATATATCTTTTGACCACGATTGGATCGTCCAACGTGATTGAAGTTCAATCCTGTTTTGGGATCTGTCCGATATCATTGATGAGGTTCGTTTGAATCTTCCGTGAATGTGTCCCAGTGTCAGCATCGCGACTTAGAGATCCGTCAACTACAGAGCCTACAGGAGATGTCAGGTCTGCTTTTCCGACAACATGTCGAAATTTTCATCTAGTTTTGATGATGGAGCATTCTTAAGTGTACACTGTACATGCTTTCAATAGATTGGAATTCAAATGGAAACTTTCCTAACCAAATTCACTTTAAATATACTTTAAAATGTTCCCCATAATTATGGTTTTCTCGAGTTTTTGTCTTTCAATAAATGTTTGAAATGTGACGGTCACAGCTTTTGATAAAATCAAACTAATATTTTAAGCAAACGCATTCAGTTCTTATCTCGATTTACCTATTGTTCTCCAAGTCTACGAAAGTTATCTGAAAAGTAGGAAAATAATACGTCTCAAGAACTAAAATGGCGAGTACACTGGCGAATTTACGGTTAAATACTTACCTGATTTATAAAAACAATCAACAACAAATTATAATTAAGACATTATTTATCATTTGACCTACAATTATAGCAATTTGATCATAGCAAGCATCTCAAAAAATTAAAAACATAGAAAGTTCACCACTTTCAAAGCTCATTTTGGCACAAAACAGACATAATAATGTTGATGAATAATTATCAGAAGACACTTCTAGAGTGATGGCACTGATGCTGGTGGAATGATGTTAACGTAAATTAATAAGATAAATGATATCCTGAGAAAAGTTATCCTGCACCCAGCAACTAAGCTAAACGCTAAAGCTAATTTTTCCCCATTTAATCTGAGGATCTACTTATACAAGATATTTCTGTGACAAAACTATGTTTGTTATGAACGTCACGTACGTGAATAGGATCATGAGATAATAATGTTGAAAAACATGACTCGTGCAAACATTCCAAAGAATGTTTTTCCAGAAATCGGCAATCTCTTTTCATGTACCATAGTTCAGATCAATCAACTTTATGTTAGGTTCATGTAGTTCAAATGCGGCTGTGCTACATTTACTTGAGGTTTTCAATTCAAAGACATTTTAATGTGTATGGTTCACTACAATACCGTCATAAACCGTCGTAAACGACTGCTAACTTGATTAGCTGTAAAATATTTCAAACTTAAATATGAGTTCTCAAAATTATCAGTAATCAATCTCATGTTTCACTGTTCATTTTGCTAATCTCCGTTAATTTCCTGATTCATCAGTAGCAATGTTTTGTAGAGCCAAACGCATAAATAAATAAATCAACAAAGATAGAGATACCTAGTTTCAACTCTATGGTGGTTTTGATCAGACTTCGTATTATAATGATGCATGATAATTTTATCTACACGCTTTCAAGTTTATAAAAATTGCATCCTACAATTGTCATAATATTATAAGTTGTGCGGCTTGTTGGATATCAAAATTACTGAATTGCATTTTTCTTCCGCTTCATCCTACCGGAATATCCTAGTTCCAATTGTTCCAGTTCCGCTCAAGGATTCTAGTGCTCACTACTAGTATAGCTAAGCGAAACACATGAAATCATTCAACGGTAAGAAAAACTAATTGTGGATCGACTTTGGTGATTCTGCGCCACTTGTTACCAGCGTGGAGCAAAGAAATAGAACAGTTTCAAACAATTCAGACATTTTGTTTGTTCAATAAATAAAATAACACAATTAAAAAAATACATTTGAAATAACAATTTAAATTCATTCGTAGTTATTAATACAGAAAATCAATGTATTTTTGTCGGACGGGGTCGAACGTATAAATAAATCATAATATTAAAATTCAACTAATATATCTCAATGTATGAGTGTTTGGATCTTTGGAAGCTGTGATTTGGAACACTGAGATTACAGCATGACATATATAACGGGAACAGGAACTCGAGTTCGACTGGTAAAACCGTGGGACGCAGCTACATAGTAATATTATAAAACTGGAATAGTCAAAACAAACAATAATATATTGTCAAAAACTTTGCAAAAAACGAACTTGCAGTCTCCCTGGATATCTCGAAGGCTTTCGACAGGGTTTGGCATGATGGCCTTATAAGCAAGCTTTCTGGCTATGGTTTGTCTCCTGGGTTTATTGCGTGGATATCGGACTTCTTGAGGGATCGATCCATACGAGTCGTCATTGATGGCTGCTCGTCGGATCAAATGGCTATCAATGCCGGAGTCCCTCAAGGGTCGGTACTCTCTGCGACGCTCTTCCTGCTACATATCAACGATCTGTTGAGGCCCGGTATTTTGGGTACGCAGATGATAGCACCGTCGTAGAGTTATATATCTAGCGCAAGAGCCAGTGGGCAACAAACTCAGCTATTGAGAGAGAATATGATCGAACGGTTGAACTTGGCCCTTGAGGCAGTCTCTAAATGGGGCGATGCCAATTTGGCCAGGTTTAACGAAGGAAAGACACAGGCGTGTTTGTTCTCCGCCAAAAGGTCCGTTCCAACTGACTCCTACTTTTCGAGGCGTGTCCGTGCCGGTTACTGACCATCTCGAGCTTTTGGGCGTTTCTCTGTCATCGACGCTCAACTTTGGCACATATATTGAGTCTAAGGCTAAATTAGCCGCCAAAAAACTAGGTGTCCTCTCAAAGGTGCGAAGATACTTCAACTCTGAACAGTTGCTCACGTTATACAAAGCACAGATTCGCTCCTGTATGGAGTACTGTTCGCACCTTTGGGATGGATCGGCTAAGTATCAGCTGGAGACTCTGGAATCGATTGAGAGACGTGCCAAAAGACTCATAGGCAGTGACGCTCTTGTGCGTAAAAGACTTCAAAGTCTTGATCATCGCCGCAAGATCGCTAGCTTATCGGTTTTTTATCGGATACACTTCGGAGAGTGTGCAACTGATCTACATGATCTAATACCACCTTGCCCTTTCTTCTATCGGACTTCTCGTTCCACAAAAGGGCGGCATCGTTTCATGGTCGATGTTCCAAAGACGCGAACGAAGAGATTTGACTCCACGTTTGTGATAAGAACGTCTAGGTTGTGGAATGCGTTGCCTGAGTGGGTTTTCCTGATGGTTACAATCTTGGTGTCTTCAAATCGAGAGTGAATCGGTTTTTTCTAGGTAAGCACGCTCCATCGTAGACCGCATCGTCGCTTAACATCAGGCGAGATGGTGGTCAAGTGCGAACCTATTATATTTAAAAAAAAAAAAAAAAAGACAATTAATTTTGCCTCTTATAGAAGGATATAATATTACACTGAATGTAAAATTACACGAAAAATCCGACCAAATTTCATAAATTTTGTCAAACAAGCTAAACATGCTTCCAATAAGGCCTCGACGTTCTCGTGGAAACAAAAATATCGTCGGAACGCAAATTTTTGTTTTTTATTGTTTCTTAAAAATTCGGTACACCGACTTCAATAAAATGTATTATATCACCTCTGAAGTAAAGAGTTTGGTCTAACAATGGCAAAAATATTAATATCATGTCGGTTGTTGTCATGATTAAACAATATACACCTTTGTATTGCCAATATTTCTTAATCTTAAGTGCGATGATGTGTTTCAATTCTTACATTATTACAAATATGATCAAATATCTCAACATCCTTGGACAGATTGATTTGGATCTCCCCATTATGATTTTATCTTAAATGTATTCAATGACGAGTGACGTATATTAATTGTTTTTAAACTTTCGCGATTTGAACACATAATATTTCCGAGTGACGTGTTTCAATAGATTTAGGTTTGGTCGGTGCTGCGCCGGAGTCTCATTTTGTGTTGTTTTTATTCTGATGAATTGAACTAGAAAAAAATAAATGTACAGTTCCTAATAATTGTCTTAATTTTAGGTTCCTATATTAGTAAAATTTAAATTTAGAAATACGTTGCCGGGAATTAGATCATTTGAAATTCTTTTCCCATTTTGTTACTGATTTGGATTTAACTTAAAATTATTATTTTTTGTCTTGAGTGAGAAACGTTATTCAGAACAATTAACAATAAATGAAGACGAGTCAGCCACTTTTAAACGCGACTTTAGAAAAATATAATAACCTCAATTTTGCTATACGGGTTTTATTTTATTTGTTTAGTTGGTATGTTCCGCAAAATATTAATCAATTTTTAATTAAGTTTAATTTCGAAGGAGAAGAGTTTCTATTCCGTTGTATGTTATTTTTGTTTGCTTACGTGATAGCTCCGCTAATTGTGAATCGATCGTGGTATATTTTTAGGGCTTGGTACTTCGATAGCAAAAAAATTGAACCTTTTCAAATATTCTGGTCTACTTTCCTTCAGACCTGTGAAAAAATCAAACTTCTGAGCCAACGCAATAATAAGATGTAACCGTATCTACCGTAAATTCTTGACACTCACAAGGGTATCAAAACCTACAGGTCCCGTGAACTCAAAATCCTGAAATTTGGTACGAAACAACACAGATACAGCACACACATACCTAACTTACAGCACAGATGAAGGAAAAACAGCGAAAACATCATAAATAAAAATATTTTTAATAATTTTAAACTTAAAAATACTAAACTTAATAATTAATAAAAACACTTCAAAAAGGTGATAGATACAAAACATTTTAAAAGTTGACCCATACAATCTGGCCTCTTCTTTTAGAAGCCTGTCATTATAAACGGATAAGTCCAAGAGCCAGAGGTTTCTGGGTTCAGGATCGCTACGCTGGAGAGGCGGCCGCCACAGTGCGCTCCTCGGAGCAGTGGGGCCGCGCGGGCGGCGACTCCGCCCACCGCCCCACTGCTGCGCGGCGCTCCACCGCCGGCGCCGGCTGCCGCCTCGGGCGCACGATGTATACACCTTTATAAAAAGCTCCGTCCGCGCGCGGCGGAATGTTCTTCCAGTACACACTCCCGATCAATGTAATGATGAGGAACCAACGTTACGCGTGTTATAAGTCTATTACCCGATGTTTGTCCGACAGCTTCCTGGTGAGAGGGACGGTCATACACCGCTATTGTTCCTCGTTTTACTTTATGTGATTCAATTATAGGAATAACTCTAAATTCAAAATAATATTAAATAAAAGTTGTCAAGTGCGAGTCGGACTCGTCCATGAAGGCTTCCGTAGCAGCAAGTAACATATAATAAAAGTTCTTGTAGTTCGTTGTTAGGTACTTTAATTAATGCTTTAACAATAGTAAATGTATGACGTATTAAAATAAAACTACTTACTAGATCTCATTCAAACGAATTTTCGTCGATAGCTTACATGGTAATGTACATCATACACTTTTTTTAATTTTTGTCATTCTCTTATTTTAGAAGTTACAGGGGGGGACACTTTTTATCGCGTCTATCGCGCAAACTATTCTGTTTAGAAAAAAAATGTTAGAAAGCTCAATATCATTTTTGATAACATATCCATAGATAACCCACAATAATAATTGACAAAAAAAAATTTGAGTTTCAGCTCAAAGTATGGGACACCCCTACATTTTTTTGTTTTCTTTTTCATTTTTTTTACCGACTTCAAAACAGGAGGCACCGACTTCAGAATTGTGAAATGTTTATTCAATCATTTGTGTTAAAATAAATCAAAATACGTATATCTTTGTGCTAAATAAATTAATTATTCACTTTTTAGTTTTCTGTTTAAAGTCGGTTCTTTTTTGTTAAAATTATATTATTGTATCATAATCTTAATGCGGTTTACAGATTACATCACGGATATCCGTGGATTACATCTACTTACCAAGTTTCAATAGCATAGCTCTTATAGTTTCGAAGAAAAGTGGCTGTGACATACGGACGGACAGACAGACAGACATGACGAATCTATAAAGGTCCCGTATTTTGCCATTTGGCTACGGAACCCTAGTTACAACTTTTTTATGTGGCCTGAAGTCAAGCATCGCGCCGGCGCTAATGTTTCAAAATGAAGTTTTATTTACTTGCAGTTTCATTATTTTTAAAGTACGACACCTACTGAACGATATTTCGTAACACAAACGAATACTAAACCCAAAAAACCTCAGCGGACGCCAAAACAATTAAAGCATCGTTACTTATCCGCCAAAATAATATTTGTGTAGTATGAAAAAACAATATTTAAGCAGATAAAGATTGTTTTTTTAATATTTGTAAATACTGTACTCGAACATTATGTATTTAAATCTATACGTTTGTTGGTTAATGGCTCTGGGATCTTGGACTATAAAGAACGACGTCGATACGATTATCCTATATGGGTGTAGTGCCTCTAAAAATAAAAATAATTGCGCGTCCTACGTCAATCATGTAACATTATTCTAATGTAAAAATATACATTCACACATATCATATGCATAAGTACAATGCGCATCAATTAAACAAACACATGTTATACGCGAACCAATACCTACCATGTCACAATAAAACACAACATACAAACAAATACAAATTTACACAAAATACAAGAAACAACTTATGAGAAAAATCTAATTAAGCATTCTGTTTGTTTACAATTTAGTGTAGTTAGAAATCTAAAAGTAGCCTTTTTGGCCTCAAAGTTGGTTTTATCTTTAAGGTGACAGTGTTTATCAACTACATTGTATACATGTGTTCTAATGAAATTACCAAAACGTCGTGCAAAACTCGTGGTAACCCGTGGATACGGAATCTTAAAGATTCTCTTATTGGCCATTGCATCGTAGTCATCAGAAGCGAGAACTGACCTATGAACGCAGAGTTGTATTCCGTATGAATGACTGCCTAATGCTCAACATACCACTCTCTCCAAAGATGTCCACGGTAGGATATCTTAACGGAACACGCCTCCCGAATGGAACAATTTTTCAAAAAATTGGGGAATTTCGAGAGAAGAGGAATTTTTGCGAGTGGTGACATGTGCGTGCCATCAACGACGACGGCCGGACTTACGGCACGACAACCAACATCAACGACCGCACAACCTGGAGAAGTACTAACTGCGGCGCTGGCTCCTACACCATATGCGTCAGTGGCACAGCGAGGCCCCGCCCAGGCGCGCGTGCAGCCGCCGGGCCTGCCCGCGCGGCCGCGCAACCCAGCACCACCAGCGGGCCAGCCCACGCCGGCCACCGCTGAGCCGACGCCGAGCAAACTCACGCCGCCGTGCAACCCCCTCCCACCGGCGGGCCAGCCCACGCTAGCCGACACTGCGCCGCCGCCTGGCCAGCTCGCGCGGCCGCGCAACCCCGCACCACCGTCGAGCCAGCCCGCGCTGTCTGTCACTGCGCTGCCACTGAGCCAGTTGGCGCCACCGTGTGTGCCCACAACAGCACCGACAGCTGCTCCCGCGCCGCCGCGGAAACGCGGGAAACGCGCTCAGACATTAACCACAGTGTCATCTAGCGATAACGTGACGCTAACAACTGCAGGAACGAAAACGACCAAAGAACAAGCATCGGTTCGAGATACATCGTGGCAGACTGTAAAGGGGCGTAAATACCGCTACTCTTTTACGAGAAAAGTCGTACGCGGAACAGGAACTTCCGACGCAGAGTTAGAAGCAGTTGAACGAGTAAAAAAATTACACGTCTGCTTTTTGAAACCGGCAACGACTCCAGAAACATTAAAAGCATATATGCTCAAGAAAAATCCACGTGCCGAGTATCACGTCGAGAAAATTGTTTTGAAGCATACATATTACGCATCCTTTGCCGTAACCGTGCCTACAAGCAAATACGAATACTTCATGAGCGCTGATAATTGGCCAAGCAGAGTAGAAGTTAGTCCTTGGTTTCGACGTGGCGACTGGCGGGCGGCGCGCTCGTCCTCCAACACTACCGATGCCGAGGAAAACACGAGCAATGCCGGATCAACCGCAGGCACGGGGCAGCGAACGCAACACCGCCCCCGCCGCTCCGCCGGCGTCTCAGCTGGCGATCGTAACGCAAAACTCGGTGCTTAGTTTGAACGCGCAATGCTCACCTCCGAGACAGTTGATAATTTGCCACCAAAACATTTGCTCACTTAATGATAAAACTCAACGTCTAGAAGTTCTCCTAGAAACTGAACTAAAGTGCGATGTTCTTGCGTTAACAGAACACTGGCTTACTGCCCCGAATCTACAATGTATACATTTAAAAGACTATAAATTAGTGTCTAGTTTTGTAGAAATAATGTAATTCACGGCGGATCCTGTATCTTTGTAAATGAAGCACTAAGGTGTGTCGAAAACGTTGAGTTATCAGCGTTGTCAGAAGAAAGATTTTGCGAAATCTCCGCGATTGACGTTATAGATTTTGACATTACTATCGTTTGCATTTATCGCACGGGCCTAGCTCATGTCAGAGGTTTCTTAGGTAAGCTTATCGTTTGCTCGATAAGCTCAGCGAAGCTGAAAGAACATTTATGATTCTCGGTGATATAAACATAAATGTCTTAGACAACTCTAGCGCTGATTTTAAAAATCTGTTTGATTTGCTGAACTCCCATAATGTGAGCTCGATTGTAGACTTCCCTACTCGTATAACAGAAAAGTCACAAACTGCGATAGACCTTATTTTTACAAATGTAGCGCGAGAACTTACTTCCGCAAACTCCATAAATACGCTTCTGTCAGATCATTTAGCCGTCCGCGGAGTAGTGACATTCGCTCAGTCTATGCCAGTACAGCTCACTCGCCTGACGCGTGATTTCTCGCAAAATAACCGCGCAAATTTTATTATATCTGTTGACAGTATAGATTGGTCTGAAGTAAATCAGAGAAACAAGACCGCTCATGCATTTGTGTTGGCAATGATAAATATTTTAGCAAATAAGTATGATACTTGTTTCCCGATAAAACAAAAACCAAATAGTAAACGTGACGCGTCGTGGGTTACACCTCACATACTAAATCTGAAATCGTTGTTATTTGACATTTCTAAATTAGTTGACAAATTTCCTGAGGAAGAGGACTTAATAGCTATATTTGACGATCTCAACAGGAAATACAATTCAACTTTGAAGATGTCTAAAACAAACCATTATAATAGAATTATACACGGAAGTACGAATCCGTCTAAAGCTATGTGGGGCATCGTGAACACAGAGAGGGGAAAAATAATACACCTAGGTTGAATTTCACCGATATCGTAAAGGATTGCAACGGCAAAAGTTTAGTTCACCAAAAGACGCAGTAAATGCTATGAACGCTCGTTTCTTAAATGCAGCTGCTACCTGTGGGGCTCCTAAAGCTGATGCTGCTACCGTTGGTAAAATTTTAGTGTCAGCGCGTCATCCAACTAACCGCTCTCTCAGACTGACCAGTTTCTCGGCGGATGAAGTATTCCGCATAGTCTCGTCTAGAATACCCCCAAAAAAGTCAAAAGACATATATGGTGTGTCGATGGAGCTACTAAAACTAGCAGTTTTGCCCCTAGCTCCAGTTCTCGCCACACTGTTTAATAAGTGTCTTAGGGAAGGCTCGTACCCGTCACCGCTGAAAATATCAAAAGTGTCCCCGATATTTAAAGGCAAAGGCAAAAGGGATGACATTGATGGATATAGACCGGTATCAATTATACCAGCAATAGCCAAAGTGTTCGAAAATGGCTTGAGTTCGCGATTAGTGGCCTACCTATCGGAAACCGACGCGCTGTGTGAACAACAATACGCATACCGCGAAGGAGGTCTACAACTTCTCTAACGCGTGAAGTGGTTCGTAATGTGTTGGCTGCTCGTGAACGCAAACAGCAAGTGGCAGTCTTGTGCTGTGACTTATCGAAGGCCTTTGATGTCGCAGACCATGAGACCTTGGCTTTAAAGCTGAAACACTATGGCATAGCTGGGAAATCATACGCTGTGTTGACTGACATGTTACGAGGCCGCTCTCAACTGGTGGATGCTGGCGATGGCGATAATAAATCAGACCCATTGTCTTCATCTATGGGAGTGCCGCAGGGTTCGTCAGTTTCAAACATCATGTTTTCACTCTATTGAACGATCTACCTGACGCCGTAAAGGGTGCAGACATATTCATGTATGCAGATGATGTGGCTGCCATAGTAACCGCCCTTTCGATAGAGGAATTAGAAGATAAATTAAATACTGTAATTAACGGTTTAAACACATGGTTTCGTGCTAACGGTTTTATGGTAAACTCAAAAGACTCATTTTATTCACTTTTGTCTATCGGGTCACTGTACAAAATCGCTAAAAGTCTTACTTGACGGGGTCCGGATTGAGCAGGTACAAAGCACAACATTTCTGGGGTTCGAGATTGACCGCTGCATGACATGGGAACACCACATCGACAAGATGTGTGCTAAAGTAAGCAGTGCGTGCTTTGCACTAAGACGGGTATCCCGAGTGGTGTCTGCAGATGTATCTCGTTCGTGTTACTTCGCCACGGTGCATTCCCGGTTACAGTACGGAGCCGAACTATACGCACGCGCTGCCGACTGGGAGCGTGCTTTCCGCGCCCAAAACGTGCCATACGCGCCATCGTGGGCGTGTCGCAATGCACATCCGTCAGACCATATTTCAAAGAGCTTGGCATACTTACGTTGCCTGCAATCTTGATCTACCAAGTAGCTGTGTATGTCAGAAACAACTTAGACTCATACGACACGCGAGGAGAGAGATTCGCGCAATATACGTAACGCGGACAAGCTGGATAGTATACCTCACTCTCTCGCGAGATCGGAAAACTGACTCACATTATGGGACCGGAAGTATATAACACTCTTCCTAAAACAGTTAAATTAGCACCGAGTTCGGGTAGCTTCAAAAACCGATTAAAAAGCTGGCTTATCGATCAAACTTTTTATAGTTACAGCGAGTTTTTATATAGTGATGGCAAACTCACAATAAAATTGTAAAAAATTGACATTGTTCATTACAATTGTAATAAGTACATATATTTTAATTTTTGACACTTATTTGTACGATACCTTTATCGTACAATATAAGGTTCAATTTAAACTTTAAAAATGTATACTCTTTGTATACTCTTATTTTGTTTTTTTATAAAATTAACGTGTAAATTGTACATTTATCAATAAAGAACTTTGACTTTGACTTTGACTTTGACGGTTTTCTCAGCATAACCTTTAACACCGATCGCTGGGCTCTCTCTGCGTATATCATATTAGATGCAGCTGCGCTACCCCAGCATGTAATGCAGTAGGTGATAACTGATTGGCATAGCGCATAGTATACCGATTTCAGAATATCTAGTGATGCAATATCACGTAGGTTTCTCATGATACTAATAATTTTCCGAATTCGGCCTGAGAGTGCGTGAATATGATTTTTGAAGTTTAAATTTTCATCCAAAAGAATACCCAAATATCTAACCGTTTGACACCTTTGGAGAAGTTCACAGTTACATGCTTCAAAATCACAATCAGGGGGTATGCAATTTTATGTTTATGTTAAAACTAGTTAGTCTAGCTTTACCATACTCTAGAATAAAAATGTTAAATGAAAGCCCTCATTACATTGCTATTAAAGCTTTTAATAAATTACCACTTAGCGTAAAAAACGAAACAACATTTTCTTCATTTAAATCTAAACTTAAATCATTTTTAACAAAAAAAAGTTTTTATTCCGTAAAAGAATATTTTAACAATAGTACTTAATTTATATATATATATATATATTTTTTTGCATAATAAACGTTCATAGGTATTTGAATGAAAGGTGTCATAACATCTCATATTATTAACATTAATGTTATTATTATATAAATATATATACCTATGTTATATTATTATAAATGTTATAGATAAATGTTAAGTCACCTCAATAATTACTTGTATTTTATTAGTCATAGTGTTTTAATGTACAAAGCTCTCTTGTAGTTACCATTAACATACTTACTGTATGCTTTTGTAACATTTGCAATGCTCCGTAAAGGGCGACTAAGTTGTAAGATACCGATTGTTATTGTAAGACCATAATGTATACTTAGTGGCAAATAAAGTTTTGAATTTGAATTTGAATCTGGAGCTGATGCAGCTGTTATATGAAAACATACATAAATAGTTATCTTGGCGTTCAGTATCAGCAGGTTACTTCGAAGCCATCCGGAGATAACAGCCATACCTTTTTCTGCATAATTCACGGCCTTTGACCAAGACGAACCATAAAACGCTACTGGAGTGTCATCGGCGTAGCAAATAATTTCAGCATTTTCTATTGGAATTTCGTGAATACTATTAATATAAATTGTCCACCAATATTTATTTATTTATTATTTATTTATAAATTATGAAAAGTGTTGGACCCAGAATACCCTGTGGCACGCCGAAACCAATTTTCTGTGCACTACTAATCCTATTTCCCATTTTGACGCACTGTTTCCGTTCCGATAGGTAAGACGTAAACCATCTGGAAGCCACTCCTCTGATTCCTATATTCTCTAGCTTCCTTACCAGAACAGGAACAGAAACCATGTCGAACGCTTTCGCTAAGTCTAAAAATACCGTAACGCATTTATCTTTTTTATCTAGCTTAGAAGAAATAACATCGTTTAGTAAACTGACTGCATCTTCCGTGCTTTTCCCCTTCCTAAAGCCAAACTGTCTTAAGGAAATTATGTTTCGTGACTCTAAGAAATGCGATAATCTTTTATTGACAATTTTTTCCAATATTTTTGAAAAGGTACTTAAAAGTGCGATAGGTCTGTAGTTTTCGACACAGTTCTTAGCATCACTATTAAATAGGACTAATTAGGGCAAGCTTCCACATTTCCGGGAAAATTCCACTGTTAAGGCTTACATTGTAAATGCGATGTACCAGTGGCGCAACAATTTTACCCATAATGTATTTAATTAACTGATTAACTAACTAACTAACTGTTAACCTATCTACGCCGGGTGATTTGCCATTCTGTAAATCTGTGATTACTCTATCTACTTCTTCGTAGTCTGTTGGGACCAAGAAGAAGGATTCGGCAGGAGTGAAACGTGGACTTGACTTATTAATTTGGCCAACCCTGTTTGTGATTCATTTAGGCCAACGAGTATCTTGTTCGCGAGTTTTTCCCCAACCGTCGAAAAATGGTCATTACAGATCTCAAGTGGATTTCTAGAGTCATCGGAGCTAGAGTGTTGTGTTAGCAGATCAGTGGGTAACTGTTCCAGAGTCCAGAGTTTCCAAAGTTTTCGAGGGTTGTTTTGGTTTTTTTTTTTATTTCTTTTCTCTCGTACTCATTTCCCAATCTACGTGGAATAGTCACAAAGAAATTGTGATACCTTTTGTACGAAACCTGAAGAATTATGTTGTTTGCCTCAAGTTTAGCTTTTTGGTGAAGTTATTTACTCCACCTAAAACGACAAAACAATGAACTGGATATAAAGTGATATAACCCTATAATTTACACTCTAAATATTTTTCACCATAAATGCAAGGTCCTTTGATTGCTTGATAATTACCATTGTTTGAGCAAGTAGCTTGGACGAGGGTGACAAAGGATCAGATTCTAGTATGGTTAGGACGAAATTTTCACCACACCGTACCCACACATCTAATGAAGCCACTTCTTGGCGCTACTCTGCCCAGAAACCATCTGTACGGTCCTGCGTGAACAGTTTTCTGCACACAGAAACCAGGTAGCTCCAAAATCATCCTACTAAAATTATAAACACGGAAGCTTAAATGTTTGGATGTTTTTGCTCAAACAAGTCGAAACGCTTAAACAGGTCGAGTTAAAAATTTGGAACACAGTTTATCCGAAATCTGTCTGGAATAACACATAGAATTCTTATTGCGGGAAAGGGATCTATGTGAGTAACACCATGAGGCGCTGCTAGTTCTAAATATATTGTAATATTGGACTCGTAGTGCATTCAGCAACATTTTGATGTACCTGATCTACAGACTGCTCGTGTACAGACCCTGACAATATGGCTAATGATTATGAATCCGAATCATATGATTACGAACCGTTACAGTCCTACGCACCCCATCTATGCCTCTATATCAGGGCTCAAGGGTAGCACGTCGTTTACATAGCTGAAATTATTGACATTTATTTCCAATCATCCAACGCACTTACGAGCCAACCCAACTACGAAGTCAAGACGAATAGTTTAGGAGACGACAACCCACCTTGCCTTATTGCCAGACTCCGACCTGTTTCGGTTCGGAGAGATTTTTTACTTATAGATCTTAGATTAGAAAAAGAAAAGAAATTTAAAGACAAGTAGGGAGCATTTTAGACCTAATCTTATTGTTCATTTGTCCGTTTCTTTTCTATTTTTGTCTCCTCAGATATAAAAAAATGTAATACATAAAATAGGATAAAATGTTCGGCTCAGAGCCTCTACCATGGCCGCATTTCTTTCCCTGATGGCCATCTATTAGTTGTACTCTCGACTGGTCTTCAGTGATGCTGCTAACGCTCGCTTTACGAATCAACCGATGGCGTCATTGGTATTGTCATTTAAAATACTTAAAACGTCATGATAAACTTGGTCAAAGACCTTGGAAAAGTCTAAAAACAGGGTACGTCGGCCGGGTCTTACGGTTTAGTGTAGTATTTAGACGGACCCAAGGTATACGTCATTCAGCTACAAGTATTTTTTATTTTCATTTAAGCATTTCGCCCTGTGGTACACACAATTGGGTGGAATTTTCACTACACTACAGTTGCAAGGGATATGGGTCGAGAGATTCTTTAATCGGAAAGTTTTCCTCTCCAATTCTTTTAATGCGCTAAAATTGCGCCGTTACCCCGGGACTCTCTGACCGGGAGCTGTCTACAAGCTGCCTCTGTCCTCCTAGCTTGGATCCCGTAGAATGAATATCCCAAAAATATGACGCTGAGTTATTTTTTCATTACAAAATATTTTGTCCTGTATGAAACTGATACCTCATTTCATAGAATTAAGGACGGAGTACTTTTATTGCTGACGTGTGTACAATGAGGTGTGTGTGTGCAGGCTGCGGCGGGGGCGGGCGTGTTCGAGCTGCAGATCCTGGAGCTGTCCAACCCGCGGCGCGCGCTGGCGGCGGGCGCGTGCTGCGGCGCCGCGCCCGCGCCGCCCGCGCCGCCCGCGCCGCCCGCGCCGCCCGCGCCGTCCGCGCCCGCGCCCTGCGCCGCGCCGTGCCGCACAAGGTTCGCGCTGTGCCTGAAAGAGTACCAGTCGGTGGCGGCGCCGGGCGCGTGCTCGTTCGGGCGCGCCGCTTCGCCCGTGCTCGGAACTGACTCCTTCACGCTCGCCGAGCCGCTCTACACGCTGGCGCTGCCCTTCTCCTTCCGCTGGACGCGCTCCTTCACGCTCGTGCTGCAGGCCTTCGACGATGCGCCTTACGCGGACCCCGGTGAGTGCCCGCCCACCCCCGCCCTTCGTCTCCCCCTTCCCCGGCGCTCTCTCACCGCCCGCTCTCTCGCGCAGACGAGGGACTGATCGAGGAGGCGTGGTGGTCCGGCATCGTGGAGCCGGGCGCGGCGTGGCACGCGCTGCGGCACGCCGGCGCGGCGTCGCTGGCGTACCGCGTGCGCGTGCTGTGCCAGCCCAACTACTACAACACGACGTGCACGACGTTCTGCCGCGCGCGGGACGACAAGTTCGGCCACTACTCGTGCTCCGACGACGGAGCCAAGCGCTGCCTGCCCGGCTGGCGCGGCGACAACTGCGAGCGGCCCGTCTGCAAGGAGGGCTGCCACCCGGTGCACGGGCGCTGCGACCGGCCCGGCGAGTGCGCGTGCCGGCCCGGCTGGCGCGGCGAGCTGTGCGCGCAGTGCCAGCCCTACCCGGGCTGCAAACACGGCTACTGCAACGGCTCCTCGTGGGATTGCACGTGCGACACCAACTGGGGCGGCATCCTGTGCGACCAGGACCTCAACTACTGCGGCACGCACGAGCCGTGCCGGCACGGCGGCACCTGCGAGAACACGGCGCCCGACCAATACCTGTGCCGCTGCGCCGAGGGCTTCTCGGGCGCCGACTGCGAGCGCGTCGACAACCCGTGCGCGCCGGCGCCCTGCGCGCACGGCACGTGCACGCTGGACGCGGGGGCGCCGCGCGGCTTCCGCTGCGCCTGCGAGCGCGGCTGGGGCGGCGCCTCGTGCGACCAGGACCTGGACGACTGCGCCAGCGCGCCGTGCCGGCACGGCGCCACGTGCCGGGACCGGCTGGACGGGTTCGCGTGCGAGTGCGCGCCGGGCTGGCGCGGCGCGCTGTGCGAGCTGGACGAGGACGAGTGCGCGGCGGCCGCGCTGGGGCCCTGCGTCAACGCGGCCGCCTGCAACAACACGGCCGGCGGGTACGCCTGCGCCTGCCTGCCCGGCTGGACCGGCCGCGACTGCGAGGCCAACGTGGACGACTGCGTGGGCCAGTGCCTCAACGGCGCCACCTGCATCGACCTCGTGGACGACTTCCACTGCGCGTGCGCGGCCGGGTACGCGGGCCGCACGTGCGCGCGCGACCTGGACGAGTGCGCGCCGCGCCCGTGCCAGCACGGCGGCGAGTGCGTCGACCTGCCCAACGCCTACCGCTGCATCTGCCCCGTCGGCTTCTCCGGCGTCAACTGCGAGGTACCGCACTCTGCCCCGGCCGTCTTTCCCTTTTATACTCTCTTTGTATTGCTTCTATTCTATCTTAATTTCTTCTACGCTCTAAACCCTCATAATCGTATCACCATAATCGTATCGACTCATCTCTTATCCTGGGTATTTTTTGTACTAGCACTCGAACTGACCACCTTCTGCTTTTAGCTTTCATCCTGCTCCGGACGTTACTGTGCGGTGAGTTTACTAACCTTCTCTTTCGGTTTGGTCGTAGATTAATCACCCTGCATGCTTTGCTTTTTAAGCTATTGCATAGCTGGAGACCGAATTTTAGTGATCGTGCATCTCTTTCTAATGTTCACAAAAAAGAGGGATGGAAGACCGTAACGCCGTCCTCCCCACTCGGTCATTCGACTTTGAATCTTATTTGTATTAGCTTTACAGACTAAATGCTCTTAGCAATGTTGCCAACTTATGGATTTCCCGATATTTTTTAAGGTAAACAAATGTCACTTTTCAAAATAAAAGCTATTCCGAAAAATTGTTAACATCCCTATTGCTTATGTTGATAAAAATGCATGCAACATGCAATAGCTTTACCGCGGCAGTCCCCGAGTGCCACACTTATTTTTAGATGCCGGTCGGGTCGCGCGCGGTTTCGTCACTGCTGCCCGCACCGGTTTTGATCTGCTAGTTGGTTGTGGAATAATCAATTTATTTCGTTGATTGTTGTGAGCATTTCGCTCGATGAAAGCCAATAACCAAAGTGGTGTACGGTGTTCAGGACGACCGCGACCACTGCGCGGGCGCGCCGTGCGGGAACGGCGCCGCGTGCTACACGGCGCAGTCGGACTACTACTGCCACTGCGCGCCGGGCTGGGCCGGCAAGAACTGCACGCAGCGCGCCGCCGCCGCGCCCGCGCCCGCGTGCGGCGCCGGCGCGTGCGCGCGCGGCCGCTGCGTGCGCGACCCCCCGCGCCCCGCGCGCTGCGCCTGCGAGCCCGGCTACACGGGCGCGCTCTGCGCCGACCGTGAGTACCCTCCCCCTAGACCCCGCCGCGCCCCTCCCGCGCCCGCCGCCCCTCACCGCCCCCTCTGTGCGCAGGTGTAGAGGAGAGTCCCTGCGCGGCAAGCCCGTGCCGCAACAACGGAACTTGCATGGACGGAGACGAGGACTTCACCTGCGTGTGCCCCGGCGGCTGGACCGGTGAGTCGAGCGTGCGCCGGCTGCCAGAGCCTAAAAATAAATTGCGTCTTTGCCTGCGGCTTTGTTTTTTTTTTACAATTTCAAAGTAAGCGAGCAAATGACAAACCCAACCCGAACCCGGATTCCTCGGAAGTCGCAGTGAGCAGTGTTTCGTTCGGTCGCAGGCAAGACGTGCTCGGAGGCCGCCGGCTGCCCGGAGGGGCTGTGTCTGCACGGGGGCACGTGCGTGCGCGCGGGGGGCGCCTGGCGCTGCGCCTGCGCCGAGCCGTGGGGCGGCGCCGCGTGCGAGCGCTGCGAGTGCGGGGGCGGCGCCTGCGCGCCCGCCGCCGGGGGCTGGGCCTGCGCGTGCGCGCCCGGCCGCGGCGGCGCGCGCTGCGAGCGCCCGGCGGAGGACGCGTGCGCCGGCGTGCCGTGCGCGCACGGCCGCTGCGCCGGCGGCTGGTGCGAGTGCGCGCCGGGCTGGGCGGGGCCGGCCTGCGCCGAGCGCGCCTGCCCGCCCGCCTGCCCGCCGGCCGCGCCCGCCTGCCGGCCGGCCTGCCCGCCGCCGGCCGCGTGCGCGCCGGACCCGCAGCGCCCGCTGGCGCCGCCGCGCTGCGTGTGCCCGGCGCTGCCTCACCAGGCCGCGCGCCGCTGTCTCGAAGGTCGGTCACACGGAGCCTCTATGCCTCAGCATATTTTCACCCAAACTCAGTATTCTAGAATTTGTAACTAATTGAAATTTACAAAAATGCTGCCTAAATGTATAGTAATGTTTTTAAACAATAACACTACAACGTCATTAATAATAAACGGTACCTGCGACGGCCGCGCACACCTGCCTTGCAAAACTACCTGCTTTTATAATTTCGAAATATGTACTACAAAATTCATCCATATTTATCAAGCTACATAGAAATTTACCACCCTACCCTACCTACTCCGTTTAAAATTTAAGTAATTCTTGCTAGCTTTTTCTATGTGGGGGTGATTTTGCTTCTATTTCAGGAGGGAAGACAAATAATATTCACGTAAATTACTGAACATACTGTACTGTAGATGCGCGTGCGATGCATGTATGTTACTGAACATAAGTTCAAAGTAATTTATTTGTAAAAATAAGATTTACACGTCAAATAAAATAATATGTATAAATTAATGAGTACATAAAAGAAATAAAAATGAAATGTCAGCTTAAAATAAACATTGGACTCATAGAGTAAACATATACAGCCCGATTTTAGTTCTTGCTATTTAAAAACTCATCAATGGAATAAAACGTTTTTTGAACGAGCCAGTTTCTTAATTTTAATTTAAATACGTGATCACTACATGCATCCTTAATATCTGTCGGCAATCGATTATAGACCTCGACACCCACAACGCCTGTCAACTTCCCAGACCGCACGAGCCGCGTGTGAACGGGCGCGAGACTGTTCACATTGCGGAGGTTGTATTTGAACGAGTGGCCAGCGCCTCGCTTCTCAAATGAGTGCAGGTTATGTCTCATGTAGAGAGCCACCTGGAGTATCACTAGGGATGGCAGCGTCATTATCCCGAGTGACTTAAAATAGGGTTTCGCTGACGTTCGGCGCGACACCTGAGCGATCGCTCTTATTGCTCGCTTCTGCATTCTGAACGCTCTCAGCCTGTCGGCGGCGAGCCCCCAGAGCTCAGCCCCGTATTGCAGAACTGAGTGAACAGTCGCAAAATAGCACGTGCGTACCACGTCAGCGGAAACCACCTTCGACAGTCGACCCCGGGCGTAGCACGCACCACCTAGCCTTGAACACATCTTATCGATGTGCGATGCCCACGTCAGCCCACGGTCGAGTTCAAAGCCAAGAAAAGTGGTCGATTGTACCCGGTTTATTGGCGCTCCGTCAACCGTCAGTCTCAGATCTCCTTCCGGGCGATTGGACACCGAGAACTGCATGAAATGTGTCTTTTTGAGATTTAGGACCAGACCGTTCATCTTGAACCACTTCACAAGTCCAGTCGCGGCCCCGGACAGATTCGCCTGCAGCTCGTCGAACGTGCTCGCAGCGACTATCACGGCCACGTCATCAGCGTACATGAACACTTCGCCGGATGCGATGAAGCCTGGCAAGTCATTCAACAGTAGGGAAAAGAGAATATTCGAGACCGAAGATCCCTGAGCGACACCCATCGACGTAGTCAATGGGTCCGATCTTGTATCGCCGCCATCCCCGACGACCACCTGCTTTCTATTTCGCAATAGGTCTGAGAATAGTGCGAGGGCGGGTCCGTTTATGCCGTAGTGTGCAAGCTTTGCAGCTAGAAGGCCGTGATCGGCCACATCGAAAGCTTTCGATAAATCGCAGCATATCACGGCCACCCGCTGTTTTTTCTCACTTGCCTCCATTACGCGCTTGACCACCTCTCGCGTGAGCGCCGTGGTGGACCTGCCCGCTCGGTATGCAAACTGCCGGTCGGACAGCGCCTCGGTGGCGGTCAAGTAGTCCGTGAGGCGTCGACTGAGGCCATTCTCGAATATTTTGGATATTGCGGGGATGACTGACACTGGCCGGTACGCATCCAAATCTTCACGTTTCCCCTTTCCCTTGAATAATGGTGAGATCTTACTTAGCTTCATCGCCGCCGGATATGTTCCTTCACTCATACAGCGGTTATACATGTCGGCGAGATATTGTGCCAATGGAGCTCGGACATAGCCGATTAATTCCATAGATATATCATATATATCTTTAGTCGGTTTAGGTGGGATATGCGATATAATTTTGAGTACCTCATGCACCGTGAACGGGATGAGCCTCATGCTGACGTCAGGCGGGGCGCGCGCGGCGGCGCGGCGCACGTCGGCCCGCGGCGCGCGGCACGCCGCCGCCGCAGCCGCGAACCCACAGTTCAGGGCCTGGGCAGCCGCCATCCTAATCGAAAATCTGTTACCCGATTCATCTTTCAGAATTTCGGTGAAACTGGCGGGTGCTTTTTTACTAACACCCCTCTCTCTATTTACTACTCTCCAGACAGCCTTAGACTTACTAGACGTCTTTTCTATCATTCGCGTGTAGAAACTTGTTTTGTGTTCCGTCAGAGATCTGTCGTAAAGGCAATTAAATTCGCTGGACATAGCTAAAAGTCTGTCATTATTTGGAATTTTTTCTGTCAGTTTCACGGTCTCAAAGAGCATCGTTTTTAATTTTAACACGTCTTCATTAACCCAGGTAGATCTCCGAACATTAATTCGCTTTAGAGGAAAACATTCTAGAAATTTATTTCTTAGTATATTCAAGAAAGATGTGACTAGCTCTTCTAGAGAGTGCTTATGTTTTTCGAACAAAAAATCCCAATCTACGCTAATTACGGCTGAACAGAAGTTAGTGCGATTCATCTCAGATGAGCCCCTGACGAGGCGGGTCCGCGGCGGCGGCCGCCACGCCTGACACGCGACCGCCGCGCGCACCGCCCTGTGGTCACTGAGAGGGTCGTCCGGGGTGCAGACCGAGGTATCCACTGGTGTTGCCACCACTGATCCTGGCCGTACTGCTGTACTGTACATACTGTACTGTAGATGCGCGTGCGACACATTCGTGGCAACACTGTCGCACATAACACAGTCACTCCCGCTATTAATTGTTTTTTAATTGTAAAAATGACCCAAAAGCCAATTGAAAGTTTGTTTCGCGAGTTATACAAAGCCCTTAGCGAAAAAATCGATGAGTTGAAGACCGAGATCACTTATCAGAGGCAGATAATTGAAGATCAAAACTCAAGAATCTCAAATCATACTCAGCTGATCGCAGATTTGAAAACAGCTGTCACCGCTAACGGTCAGCTGATAAACGCGGCGAGTCAAACAACAACAAATACTGCAGTGACGTCAGCACCTACATCGCAGCGCCCTATTCGACAAGCGCGGCTCGCCGCGAAGGCAGCGGCTGCTTCGGCGAATAACGCGCTTCCAAGTTCGAAGATGACCAATCCAAAGACGCCTGCAGCTGAGCTTATCAACGCGAAGCCACAAGCACCCGAAGCGAGTCAGAATCCGCGATCGTTTCTACTCCGGCTAACAAGGGGGCTACTGTGAAAGGGCCTATAATCGAAAGTGTCAAATTGTCTAGCTACAAAGTCGACAACAATAAACGACTTGCGGAGACCAACCAGAATGCCCGTTACCTGGGAAAGATGATGAATGGCAAACAGCTGGTCGTAGAAGGAAAAATAATCGTAAAATTGTGGCTATCGCTGGCGCAGGGAAGGACGACATAGAACTTTTGACTGTCGGGCGTATGAAGTGGATGACGGCCTGGTCGTTCAAACCAGATACAACAACCGATAATATACGTAACTACTTAAATAAGCGGATCAAATCTATCGACTACGTAATTGAAAAAAGAGACATACAATCTATAAGACACGCAGCGTTTGTGATCGGTTGCCCTGAGAGTATCTATACTAATATTATAAAGCTGAAGAGTTTGTTTGTTTGTTTGTTTGTTTGTTTGTTTGTTTGCTTGAACGCTAGGATCTCGGGAAGTACTGGTCCGAATTTAAAGATTCTTTTTCTATTGGATAGTCCATTTATCGAGGAAGGCTTTAGGCTATAGAAAATAACTCTACTATTAATTGAAGCGGAGCATGAAACAAGAATGTAACAAAATCGGGAAAAATATTCCCTTTGAGAGTTTTCGTACGTTTCGTGCTTTGACATGACACATGACAGCATGTGTCAAAGATTGCGTCATTGAATTTCAGTAATCTGTGCCTCGAATATAAACCTTTGCTATTTTTTTTTTCTAAATCTGAGTTGGTACGACCAATTTCCGACAGGTGGCGTAGCAGGTTGCTGAAGAGGTTTTTGGTTATTCTCGGGTATGAGTGAACCGATTTCAGTCATTCTTTCACCGTTGGATATGTACGGGATCCCGATGAGTGCTATATAATATACCACGGGCGAAGCCGGGGCGGGCATCTAGTATACGATAAAGTTAATACCCCAAATGCGTGGCCAGCGGGTGTTATGATTTCGGAATGGTTTCGTAGTAGGCCCCGTCCCGAACGGGGCACGACAACTAACGAATCAGGAGTCGCACGATGACTGACCGCCGCATTTTAAAACTAACTGCGACCCTGCGCGGCCGCCGCAGCGCGCGCTAGTGAATGACCAAGTAATTGTATGTTTACAAAATGTACGATCGATTGAACGCAAAACGTCAAAATTAGAAGTGTTATTAAAAAGTGTTCTAGAATGTGATATACTAGCAGTGACAGAGCATTGGTTAACTGAATCTAAGCTCAATAGTGTTAGTATGTCTGGATATAAATTAAGTTCAAGTTACTGCAGAAAAAACAACATGCATGGTGGATCTTGTTTATTTATCAAAGACAGCATTAAAGTCGTAGAGAACTTAGACCTTACAAATTTAAGTTCTGAGATATATTGTGAGGTGTCTGCAGTGGACCTAATAGATAGGCATTTATCCGTAGTATGCGTATATAAAACTGGTCTAGCAAACATAAATCAGTTTATGATTTGTTTTGAACGATTGCTGACTAAGATTAACGAACTTGACTTAAAGTGCGTGGTGTTGGGTGATTTCAATATAGATACACTTTGCAATGTAAACTCAGGACAAAACAACTCTCGGATGTGTTGTCTGCCCATGGTATGGTTAATTTCGTGGACTTTCCAACCCGTGTGACGTCACACTGCGTATCAAGCTTAGATCATGTTTATAGCAATATACCTCATATAACTCATATCCATCCTTTATGACCTATAATGACGAGTCTGTTGAAACCGGAAATGATATTTGTAATGCTTTCGCGGACTTTTTCAATTCCAATTACCTGCCTGGGTCTGTGCAGCGCCCTCTTCCTTTGTCGCGCGTTCCCGGGCCGTCAGACTCTGTCGCCGATATACAAACTATCGAAGTTACGGAATATAAGATTCTAAAACTATTACAAACTTTAGATATTAAAAAATCCGCAGGACCTGATGACATTCATCCGCATCTCTTAATTAAATGTGCGGCGAGTCTGACGCTTCCTGACCGAGTCCTATTCGGGAGATCTATTGCTGAGGGTATCATGCCCAGTATTTGGAAATCTGCCACAATCATTCCTATCCACAAAAGTGGTCCCAAGCGCGATGTTTCGAACTACAGACCAATTTCAAAACTTTGTGTGCTATCTAAATTATTTGAAAAAATTATCCACGACCAACTTTACTCTGCTCTTAAACATACCTTCTTACCCCAGCAACATGGTTTTCTGAAGGGAAGGTCTACTACAACCAACCTTGTTTCATTTATTGATGCGGTCACGTCCGGTATGGAGGGGGGTGGGCAAGTAGACGCTATTTCTACAGACTATCGGAAAGCTTTCGATCGTCTGGATCACTCTATCCTCCTCGCTAAGCTGTGCGCCGCCGGAATAAGAGGTGATTTGCTTCGGTGGTTCGCTTCTTACGTCGACGGTCGCACTCAAGCTGTGGCTCTCAATGGGTTCATGTCTGCTCCATCATTCATCCCATCCGGTGTACCGCAAGGATCAATTCTCGGGCCTCTCCTGTTTATTTTGTTTATTAACGATATTAACCAATGTTTCAAGCACTCCAACTTCTTACTCTTCGCAGATGACATGAAGATTTTTAAAATTATTAAAAATTACCGTGATTTGGAATTGCTTCAACTAGACTTGGACAGCCTTGTGATTTACTGCTTGGAGAACAAACTTGATCTTAATATTTCGAAATGCTGCAGCATCACCTTCAGTAGATCAGCTCAAACAATTTCTTTTGATTATAAAATTAACGATCAGTCCTTGTCAAGGGCCAATTCTGTAGTCGATCTGGGAGTTACTCTTGATCCTAAGTTACTTTTTGATAAACATATCGAGAAGGTCTGTAATAAAGCCATGAAATCTTTGGGCTTCATATTCAGGATAACTAAAGATTTCAAAATGATAAAAACCCTTAAAGTTCTTTATTGTTCTCTAGTGCGCAGTCAACTTGAATATGCATCTCAGGTTTGGAATCCCAGCTATAGCAAATACATTTCCATGCTGGAAAGACCTCAAAAAAAGTTTCTACGTGTTGCTAATTTCAAATTTCAAATCTTAAGTTCTGAGTTTGAGTATGATAAGGTCTGCTTCCATCATCATATTTTGCCTGCTCAGGTTAGAAGAGAGGTGGCTGATCTTAGCTTCATGCACAATATCCTGTGTAGTCGGATAGATTGCCCGACTCTGTTGTCTCGGATAGGTCTCGTAACTCCGCTCAGGTCCGCCCCGCGGAGACACAGTCTTCAGCTGTACGCCCCGCGTCATGTCACGAATTATCGGAAGAATTCATTTCTTATTCGCACTATTCAAAGTTTTAATGTTATTTATTCTAAAGGCGTTGATTTGTTCGCGATGAGGCATAACTCTTTTAAAAAATGCAATTTGTGGGTGGTTCTTTGATATAACCAAGGACAAATACGAAAAGAGTAAGAATTTGTTATCAAGAAAACGCAGGTTTAAAGCTAAACGTTTAATTGATGTAAACCATTAATTTGATTAATTTTTGTTAAATTCTATATATATTTTGTAATTTCCTAACTAGTGATACTTGTGTTTGCTCGCTCCCTGTATGTGGTATCTACTTGTTGCTACTTGTTCTATCTGTATTAACTATTTTTTCTTTCTGTTTGTTTTATCAGTGAAAACTGTATTTGGCTTTAGTGTTTCCACTCATCAAAATTTATGATTGTGTAATGCTGTTTGTTTTCCATTTAGAATAAAATAAAATACCGTATGAGGAAATAATAGTGACTCCTGTTAACACCTTTTTGAGTGATCACTGCGCGGTAAGAGCCGAAATAACACAGCCTGTGACACCGTGCCCTAAGCCGGAGCTTATTCTTAAAAGAAATTATTAGCGGTGGGCGATTATGAATGATCGGCATAATCGACTTATTTTGCATTACTAATCTTGATAATCGATTATGGAATTAGTAACTAATTTGTTTTCATAATCGAACGATGTTACTAATTAGTAATTACTAATCTTGTTTTATGAAGTCGACGACAGTTGTTCCGTGACTTTAGTAGATTACTAGATTAGTAGTATAGACATTGGTTTAGTTTTAGTTTGTTTTGTTTTTATTACGGGTTCACGGTGGTGTGACGTACATGTATGTGACGCTTTTAACTTTTATAGTGGATTTAATTAACAGTAAGTTTACATACTGATTTTTGATAGATTTTGTAGACTTTTAAGTTTTAGGCAACTCTTTGCTCGCTCTCCCGCTTTCATAGCGTATTCAAATAAACTTAAAATAAAGAAATGTTCATTAATTTCATTTGTGTAGTATGAATTAATTTACAATTTTGTGGTTTGTTTATTCTATCACAGATAGGGGGATATTTATGCCTTAATTGCGAATTTAGTTCGAAACCTAGTGTCTCCGGTCTTCTCCCACCTAAATAATTACTACATAAACAAAAGTAATAATTACGACACACAACCGCATATTTTACCACGCAAACTAAAATTACGATTGCGCTCTTTATGACAACATACATAAAATGGGCGGGATATTTCCATATAAACATTACCTCATGTCTATGTAGAAGGAGTCACTCAACGAATAACAATATTGAATATTCATAGTGTTATTTATTGTTATTACAAAAAAGTGAGATAGGTACGAGATACGACATTAGACAAGACGCGCTTGCACACGAGCGGCGTGGCGTGGCGTGGCGAGCGACACCCGTGCGAGCGAGAGACCGCATCGTGTTGTCCCCTCCTCGCCCCACGCGGCTGTGCGTGTGCTGTGAGTGTGAGTGAATCAAGTCGCGCGACTCGCGACTCTCAACCGGGCGTGCATGACTACTAATTAGTAATTACTAACGGTCATAATCGAGATATCTCGAGACATTCTCATAATCGAATGATTTCATTAGTATATCTCATAATCGCCCACCGCTAGAAATTATACAAAAAATTAACCAGCATAATTTTTCCTGCGCAGTTGAGGGTACGGACTGGCAATATATTCTCGGACGAAACGCATCGACTGACTCGCTCACGAAATCTGTGATAAATATAATTATGAATAAATTTAATGATTGCTTTCCACTACGGCGCGTAGTTAAAGTTTATAGACGATCCTCTTGGGTGACTGACGACATTAAGAGTGTAAGATTATTATTATTTGACATAATAGAACTGTGTGATAGGAATCCCAACATTGACATATTAAAACAATTCACTTATGATTTAAATATTATATACGATAAAATTCTGAGCACTAAAAAAGTGCAATTATTACTCATCAAAGCTGACACATAGCAAAAATCACACAAAAGCAATGTGGAAAATTGTTAACGAAGAAAGAGGCAAAGAAAATTCGTGTAATCTCGACTTCACAGACATCGTCAGGGATTCGGCGGGTGACTCAATTAGTACTAAGAAAGATTTGCTAAACACGATGAATGTAAGAATCGTGGGAGCGGCGGGAGCCTGCCGCGCGCCGACCCGTGCTTCGCAGGGCGTGCGCTGCGCGCGGCGAGCGACCCGGCCGACCGCTCGCTGCGATTACGTAATTTTTCCGCAACCGAAGTTTTTCATACCATAACCAAACGCATACCGGCAAAACTATCAAAAGACGCATATGGTATTTCGATGCAAGCACTACACATGGTGGCCGATTCGATCGCTCCTGTGCTATCCGACCTATTTAATCTGTTTTTGAGAGAAGGGACATTTCCTGAAGCGCTAAAACTAAGTAAGGTAGCACCAGTCTTCAAAGGCAAGGGCAAACTATCGACCAGTATCGATAATACCGGCGATTGCGAAGGTACTCGAAAATGGATTGAGCGCACGTCTCATGGCACACTTAACAGATATACAAGCACTATCAGATAGGCAGCACGCTTACCGTGTGGGCAGGTCGACCACGTCGAGTGTAGGGAGTGAAGCTAGATGTATCTGTCACTAATTTCAATCTCAACGGTCAGAGTTGGACTCCGGATGGGCTCCCGCCAGAAGCTCTACTGGTCGCCCTGAACGTTGCTCCGCCACACTCAGCCTTCGTTTCGCTACGGATCTTCTGGCTCCCGCATTTTTTGAAGTTATACTTCTTTAGGCCCGTTATGAAAAAATGATGAGAGTGAAATTTTAAGATGCGCGCGCACCTGTGACACAAAATTAACAGTATGAAGTTGTCTGCTTAAGGTGGTTCGATTTTCATACTAATCTATTTGACCATTCATGGGCGACGAGAGTATAATTTTACACTGAAATGACTATAGTTGGCATTTAAATTGGTCTTTATTTGCGGTATTTCATATTTAGTTGAAGAAAATTGTAGATTAATAGTAGAAATAACATCGAATTTTTTGTTCATTTATGTTATTTATGTGTGAGTGAACACAGATAGTGTCGTACGGTTGCCGCTACTAGGCATACGAGTAGAATACATAATAGTAATTGTACGGCGAAGACGCGCGACGTTGCCAGCTCGTGACATACGCGGGTAACGCGCTGTTGCCGCTCTTCTCTGTCAACTTTGCTCAGCTGGCTCAGCTCAAGAATCAAATAAATTATTGAAAGATTGGACAATGTATTGCCAGTATTTGAATGTTATATATTGGATAAATTTTCGGTGGCGATAAATTTAATAAAATAAAAGAAGTATAACTTCTCACGCGCGTATATAAGTACACGCACCCATTTTTTAAACACTCTAGGGGTAGAAGCCACACGACTAAGTGAAGTCGGGTGCTCTGTGTCGGTTTTGTGACCAATTTCGACCTAACCGGCCTAAGTTGGTCTCTGGGTATGGCTAATTTATTGATATCATGTAAGGGAGGAAAACGATGTGAGTACTATGTATGTCGTTTACAAAATATATTAATTTATATACATAATTTATTGTATTAATTATTTCTAAAAACGATATTTTTTGGCTTATAGACATCTCCTCCACAAATTTTATTTATATTATTATAGTACTTATAGTAGAGTACTATAACATCACGAAAATTTCGTTTCACGCACTTAGACATCGGAGACGTTCAAATTTGTGCATCATTTCCTAATATTACGTTTCATGTTTTTCGTGCGAATTTACAGAAACTTTAAATATTAATTTAAAACATTTTCGCGTAAATCCGTCAGCTAAAATTGAATTGGAAGGGTCAAGACAAATCTCATTGACCATTCCACAGTAGCAGAATCCGCAAATTCAGGCGGCGCGATTCAAGACCCAACCCAGTATCACTACACCCGTAACGTTTCACTAGCATTTCACAACACACAAACTATCATCAACTGACCTTGACTGCGATCGGCATGTAACTGAAGAAATGCACTATTATCCGCTGTTAAAATATTTGAGGGTAGACGGGTACCACGATAGCGCGGTTAGGATCGCTCAACCTTGACAATGAATTTACGTACCTATACGTTCACTAGTATAAAGTTCATGTGTAACTGACGTCAGCGACCATAACTTTAAAAAACTTTTAGAAGATCTGTTGAATTCCCCCAAAACATGAACCCGTAGATACTCGTATGTTTATGACATTTGTATCATAATACAAAACATGTACAAGCATGCATCATCGTTAATGAGAATCACGATTCGTTGCAGTGTTGGCCGGCCTCGGCGTCGAGGTGGAGGAGAGCGAGCCGGCCGCCGCCGAGGACGCGGGGGCGGGGGAGGGCGCGGGGGCGGCGTGCGGCGCCGAGAACGGCACGTGGTGGTGGGGCTGCAACGTGTGCCGCTGCGCGGGCGGCGCCGCGGCCTGCACGCGGCTGTGGTGCGGCGTGCCCGACTGCCTGGCGGCCGGCGCCGCGCCGTGCCGCGCCGACGAGGTGTGCGTGCCGGCCGCGCCCGCGCTGTGCGTGCGCGCGCCGTGCGCGCCGCTGGCCGAGTGCCGGCGCGTGGCGGGCCGGCGCGTGGAGCCGCCCGCGCTGCCCGCGCCGGCCGCGTGCTGGCCCGGCGCGCGCGGCGCCGCGCCGCCCGGCTGCGCGCGCGCGCAGCTGCTGCTGGCGCGCGAGCGGCTGGCGGCGGGCGCGCACGTGGAGCGCGCGTGCGCGGCGCTGCGGCGCGCGCTGGCCGCCGCGCTGGCCGCGCGCCCGCCGCGCGCCGCGCGCGCGCCGCCGCTCGCGCTGCTCTGCGACCTCTCGCCCGAGGACGAAGACGCGCTCGACATCGCTCTGGTAATTATGATAATCCAACCTAACCGATAGTCGGTATTCATTCATCCACCGGTCTGATATCACTTGACTATCCTCATATTGCCACAGTCATAGAATTGTCGTGCTCGCTATGCTCGGTAGATAATTTGACTAAGAAAGATTGAAAGAACAAACAACATTGGAACGGCTGAATGTATCGAGTCAAAATTTGAAACATATTATATTTTGGCTTAGCTTAAGTTGCACGTGGGCTACTTTTTATTCGCAGATATTTGTATCGTTATGTATGATACAAACGTCAACAATAACGTCGGAACGGGTGATAGATTGATGCGTCAAATGAACCACCAGGAGACCTATGTAGGATGATAGAAAGGTATAAAATAATAAGATTTAGCACTGTGCCGTCACTTGAAAGCTGTCCAACTGAGTGTAGGTGAAAATAGAGGGTTACTATTCTCGATAATTTATCCTTGTCGCATGATTTTTGGAAACTATAATAGTTGCAAATTTTAATAATTTAATTCTTATTTTTGTCGGAAAAAATCATGATTATCCGATGATTTCAGGGTAACTTTGGTCATTTGATTATATACAGCATTGGTTCTATACAGGTTCAATACCTCTTCTAATCCATTATTCCGCAATGTCTTACAATAATCATGTAACAAGGAGAAATGATCGACAGTTGCAACCCCCTATCGCTCACCTGCACTCAGTTGGACAGCTTTCAAGTGACGGAATAGTGCTCAATCTTATTATTTCATACCCTTCTATCATCCTACATGGGTCTCTGGGTGCATTATATGACCCATAAATTTTGTTCACTGTTTACAGACTGCAGGTCCTGCAGTCTGTAAACAGTTTAAGTTGAAATTTAAAACAAATGGTGTATAGTATTAAATACTTAGTACATTTTAGTTTGAAAAAGAGTTGATAGTTGATAGGGAACAAATATTAATTAAAACGTCGGAACGGTTTGGTTAACATTGAAACACACGTAGTTTGTGAGTGTGGATTAGCAACTCGGATACTTCTAATTCCGAAAAAATACATAGTTCCTTAGGAAACAAATATTAACTTCTAGCATTGTTTCAAGGTTTATTCATATAGTTCCCGTTACCGTTGTTTTCCCTCAGCAGTAATTAATAATCAATACACACGTGTATCCTGCGATGTTTTTTAACCCCCGACCAAACAAAGGGGTGTTATAAGTTTGACGTCTATGTCTGTCTGTCTGTGTGTGTGTCTGTCTGTGGCACCGTAGAGCTCAAGCAGATGGGCCGATTTCGATTCGGTTTTTTTTATTTGAAAGTTAATATCCGTGCGGATGTTCTTAGCTATGTTTAGTTAATACCGATTCAAGATGGCCGCCGCCATAAAATGGCGGACAAAATATTTCTTCACAACCTAGCTCAATATGGGTATCTAATGAAAGGACTAAACTAGTAGAATATTATACACTATAAAAAATTCAAATTCAAGACGGCCGCCGCCATAAAATGGCGGACAAAATATTTCTTCACAACCTAGCTCAATATGGGTATCTAATGAAAGGACTAAACTAGTAGAATATTATACACTATAAAAAATTCAAATTCAAGATGGCCGCCACCACAAAATGGCGAATTTTTTTTTCACTTGTACCTCAATATGGGTATCAAACGAAAGAGCTTGACTAGTAGAATACGAGTACATTGCACTATGACACATTTCAAATCCAAGATGACCGCTTCCACAAAATGCCAAAATACATTTCTTTTTTGCACAACTCCCTTAATATTATGGATATCAAATGAAAGGCTTGACTAGTAGAATGTTGTACAAATGTGATCATAATCTGTTAACAAACCTGAGGTAGTCGGGGGTCAATCAAAATTTTTAATTTTGTTCCTGTTTCTTTCTGTCGATAGCGTTTTAGCCACTTACAAAATGTGGAATTAATTTACTTTTTTCCAAAAAAAAAACAAAAGTTGTATTTGAGTGAAAGTTTTTTTTGACACCTATAAGTTTAAATTATTTATTGGAAAACGAAATGGCACGAAGTGAACAAGCAATAACTACATTAATTCATTTGTTCTATTGAATACGATCATTTTTGTACCGAAACTTTTTAGAACAAAGCAACTCAACCAATAAAAAAACTTGAGAGGTGTCAAGGGACACCCGGATGGAACGAAGTTCCTTTCGGTTAATTAGTGAAGGAATTTTTTTTTTTTTTTTATATTATTTATTATTTACAAAAAACCTGTATACACTCAACAAAAATAATCGTCGCGACACCACACTGTTCAATGCGAAATAGAAATGAAAATATCTGGCTTGCTTTCTATAAGAGAGAGAGAGAGACAGACAGAGAAACATGCGACGCCGCACAGCTTACAATAGCAAAAAGTGTCGTGACAACTTTTCGTAAGATTTTTTTCCGTCTAGCCCCCTTTCACAACGCGCGATAAGGAACTTCGTTCCAAAAGGCTATAACTCCTTATGAGTAAAAGTAATGAAATAGACACAGTTTAATCATAGGTGTCGATATATGCCTGATTGCGGTGAAATTAGAGCCACTTTACGAGCAAGTGTGTTGAAAAATAATATTATCTAAAGTAGAATTGTGGCTGCATACTCCCCATCGTTCCAGTGGGTGGGCGACGAGGTGGGGTCGGGCGCCCTGGACGCGGCGCCGGAGCTGGCGGCGGCGCTGCGCGCGCTGGGCGAGCTGGTGGCGCGCCGCCGCCTGGCGCAGCACCCGCTGCTGGGCGCCGCGCTGCGCCTGCGCGCGCCGGCCGCGCCCGCGCCGCCCGCGCCCGCGCCCGCCGCGCGCGCGCCCGCGCTGCTGGCGGCCGGCGCGCTGGCGGCGGCGGCGCTGGCGGCGGCGGCCGCGCTGCTGCTGCGCCGGCGCCGCCGCGCCCGCGCCGAGCGCGCGCGCCGCGACGAGGAGAAGTCCAACAACCTGCAGAACGAAGAGAACCTGCGCCGCTACGCGAACCCGCTGCGCGCCGAGCCGGCGCCGGGCGCGGGCGCGGGCGGCGCGGGGGGCGCGGAGCTGCCCCGCGCGCACTCGCTGTACAAGGCGCAGAACGCGGACGCGCGGAACGACACGCCGCCCCGCGACAAGGAGCTCACGAAGCGCGCGCTGCCGCCCCCCGACCCGCCGCCCGCGCGCCTCGCGCCGCCCGAGCGCCTCACCGTGCTCGTGTGACGTCGCCCGCCGCCGCGTGACGTCACCCGCCCCTCGTGTGATACTAGTGTAGTGCCGAGCGACCGACGATCGACTCTGATTATTTATTATTTCCCCGTGCGGACCCGCCCTGTAAATATTGTGTACGTTTGTAAATAATGTTGATCGTGACATGTAGAGTTTTATAGAGAGATTATGAAATCGTATTTTTGTAAAGGTTGTAAAAAAGATTGATTGAAAATGTTTGTTGTAATAAAATTGCCGATTTGTTTTCGGTTTTATATATGTCGTTTGCTTTTATGCCTTTGACGAGAAAATATAAGAACAGCAGGTCTCAAACGAAACATTACAAATACAAAACCCCCAGTTCAACTTGACAAAGTTGTCAAAGTCAAAGTGACTTTGACAACTGACTCGTAATGTCGCGTTAGTGATTGCAATCCGTCGTAATTTTTAGCCCGGCCAAATCCCACCGAATTCTCATCGATCAGGCTGGTTTATCAAGGCGCGATGATTTTCGTTTTTCAGTTCAAAGTGAACTGTTAGTAAGTTGGTCAAGTGTAAGTATATATAATAAAGATGAGTTATAAAAATGAAAAGTTACGAGAGACGATTTTCTTAGCATTCCATGGATTCACCGTGCGGGTGCCGGGTCCATCGTGTGGCAGAGAGAGAAAAACTCGAGTAGTTCCCGAGACTTGTGACTCAAGCGTAGGTTTAAGGGGCCCCTTTCTGACGTACATCAACACTCACCTTCACCACTCGCCTTTCTCTCCCTGCCCAGCCAAATCTGATATGATATGATATGAGCCTACTAGTGCAGCTTTAGATACACGTTCTAGTATAGAACTTACTGCACTTCTGGATAAGCCAAGGTCTTTCAGTAGGTTATAGAGAGATTTTGCTGGTATACCTCTCGCTCCCACTTCTACAGCGTATAAACTAACTACATAGCCGTTTTTTGTTAATTCGTTTAGGAGGTCGTAATACTTATTTTGTTTCATAGCGTGATCTTTAGGTATATTAGTTTCCCACGGTACGGTAAGTTCTACAAGGACTATGCGTTTCGTAGCTCTAGAAAAAAGGAAAATGTCCGGTCTGGATGACGAAACACCCACATCCTCTGGGATTTTGTAGTGCTTTTCATACGTGTCCATTAAAATAGTCGAATCAGGTGCTGTACCCAGGATTGAGTAAGGCTTGTTCCTGGAGTTTGAAGTTGAGCCTTCTTTTACAAAGTTTATTTGTCTGTTGTTTGTCGTCAATCCCTTTTGGGCTCTAGCTACTGAAAGGCTCATGGCTTCACGTATGATTTCAAGTACTCTGTCATGACGCCGTGAGTAATGACCCCCATTAAGGAGCACCTTGCATCCCACCAATAGTGCCTTGCTGTACATATCGCCTCTCCACAAGTATAGCAACATTTTTCAGAGGCTTTTCCCCACCTTACCAAGTTACTCTGGTCAGGAGGGTCATTTGAAATGCATTTAGATAAAATTTTAATAAGGCAGGGGACCAGTCATAGATCAAGGTGCGCCATTTTAGAGCTAATGGGATACAGAACTCACCTATGGTTAACCACTCACTTTGCATTTCTAAATTCATAGCGTGCACTTTGTAACCGTCATTTTCGTCTTGTTGTAGAAAGGTTTTTACCATGTCTCGGTCTTTCCTTTTTTTTCTCGCACCCAACCCAGCAGTATTTACTTGTGCACCTGCCATAAATTGTTTATGGAATTGAAGTCTAGATTCCAGGTCTGAAGCAGTTTTGTCTTTTGGGAGAGATGTAATTAAATCGTTTTGCGACTTTCCCAAAACATGCGTTTTTGTAACTCTTAGGTGTTTGTAAAGTTCAGACGGTTTCTTTAGTTTCAGCCCAAAACTATTGTGATCCCTAAAAAGAGTAGAGGGATCAGCCGGATGTGCCAATCCGAACCATGACTTCAATATCTTTATGACATTGGCATCTAGCTTTGCCAGGAGAGTTTTTAGAGTTTTATATAAATTTAGATTTTGGTCGTAAAATTAATATTTATTGTTGTTAAGTTTAAAATGAACACCAACGTAGCGATTCTGAACCCAGTCAGATTGAACTCGACACGGAATACGAAATGATAATCAATATCAAAAATCAGAAAATTAAAACCTCCTGCTTGGCAAATTATTTGGTGATTTAAGTAAAAACGATCACTTGGATGTCACGCTTGCTTACGGATAGTGAAAGGAACCGAGTTAAAATCCTTAAAAAAGCGTGCGGTAATACTTGAACGCTCTCTTCAACAAAAATAATAAGATACAAACTAAACATATTAACCACAGCGACACGACAGTGACAGATGCGGATGAAGGACCTATATCTACGGCAAAGAATAATCTAAAAAGTGGTTGTCTGTAAAGTTGGTTTACGGACGATAGTTTAACCTGACAACATCATCACAAAACATTCATGAAATAATTGCATACAATAGAATCGAGTGGAAAAACAAGAATAAAATAAAAAAAATGATTTACCCCGACTACTTCGGATTTGTAATCTGTACAACATTGTACTAGTCAAGCTCTTCATTTGAAACCCATATGGAGGGAGTAGTGAATAAAGAAATGTATTTCGCCATTTTGTGGTGGCGACCATCTTGGATTTGAAATTTGTCATAGTGCATCATCATCATCAGCCTATCTAATAGTCATCCACTGTTGGACGCAGGCCTCTACAATGGAACGCCACATGGCACGATCTTGTGCTGTTCGCATCCACTTGCTGCCAGCCGCCTTTCGTAAGTCGTCGCTCCACCTGGCTGCAGGATGCCCCACTCTACGCTTGCCAGTACGCGGTCCAACCCACTCCAGAACACGTCTACCCCAGCAGTTATCTGTTCTTCTACAGATGTGACCGGCCCATTGCCACTTCAGCTTACTTATTCGCTGAGCTATGTCAGTCACCTTAGTTCTCTGTCGAATAATCTCATTTCTGATTTTATCCTTCAAAGAGACATCGAGCATAGCTCACTCCATAGCTCGCTGTGTGACTTTAAATCGATGGATCAGTTTCACTGTTAGTGTCCACGTTTCAGCTCCGTATGTAAGTACAGGCAGGAAACACTGATCGAAGACTTTAGTCTTCAGGCATTGCGGAATGGACGCTGAGAAAATGTGACGAAGTTTCCCAAACGCTGCCCAGCCTAGCCGAATTTTCCTATCCACTTCTTTCTCGAAGTTTGCGCCTCCTAATTGGAGGATTTGAACTTGGTAGGCATATTCTTTAACAACCTCGAGAAGGGTACCATCGAGATGAACGGGTCCCGTATCAACCTATCAACATGTGCGTTGTACATAACCTTAGTTTTATCGATGGTTAGGTTAGGTTTGGTTAGGTTTTTTTTTTTACGAGCTATTCCCTAATATTGTGGTAAGGGGCTTATGACCAGGGCTCTTTATTTACAGATATCATTCAAGCTACATCTACACTTATGTTTACTTAATTATATTACTTTCTAATTTAAATTACAGTCTTACATATCTTAGTTACTAGGTAGGCATATTCTTTAACAACCTCGAGAAGGGTACCATCGAGAAGAACGGGTCCCGTATCAACCTATCAACATGTGCGTTGTACATAACCTTAGTTTTATCGATGGTTAGGTTAGGTTTGGTTAGGTTTTTTTTTACGAGCTATTCCCTAATATTGTGGTAAGGGGCTTATGACCAGGGCTCTTTATTTACAGATATCATTCAAGCTACATCTACACTTATGTTTACTTAATTATATTACTTTCTAATTTAAATTACAGTCTTACATATCTTAGTTATGTGTCTGTGTTCTGTATAGGTGCAGGTGTGTTATTACGTTATGCTATGTATATGGTAGGTTATGTTTATTATGTTCTGGAAAATTTTACAATTATGTGTTACCTTCATACGTACATATCGTCATTTGTTTTACCATTTTCAGTTTCGGCTAGTTGTTACATCTAGAATGATTTATTTATATTTTCAATACATATGTATTTATCCTATTTTTATTTATCTTTTGTTTCTATTGATTGCTGCCTTACAGATATCCATGCAGTATCCCAGGAACACATCTTGTTTTATTGTCTTTAATTATTTCACTAATATCATCTTTGGTTACTTTCGTGTTTATTTTTATTTCCACTTCATATCGCTCTTTTCCATATACGGGACATTCGGTTATTAGGTGTATCGGCGTCTCCTCCCTTCCCGGTTCGCAGATGCACGATGGGTCCTCTTTTAGCTTGAAGCGATGTAAGTATTCTGAGAACCCACCATGCCCCGTAAAAACTTGCGTTTGTATGCTTTCTGGTTTTAGCAGTCTTATTATGCGATGTGCTTCTATGGGGTCTGGGAAGAAGACGCGAGTTACACCCGCCGTACTACCTAGTCTGTACCTCTGGTTACATTCATCAAGCGAATTCATTCTAATTCGTCGCTTGAATGAAACCGGGCATTTATCATAAGCTGGGTTGACCTTGGAACCGAGCACCGCTTGTTTGGCAAGTTCGTCTGCTCGCTCGTTCCCCTCCAGTCCCGCATGAGCTTTAATCCAATAAAGTTGCACCTTTTTACCTACACTATTGCACTTTACTAGGGTTTTGCGCGTTTCGACTGCAATAGGATTTAGGGACGCATAATTTACCACCGCCTCGAGAGCCGACCTTGAGTCACTATACACCCCAAAACTGGTCTCCGATCTTTTCAACATCTCCTCCGTGGCTCTCTGTATTGCCAACAACTCTGCCTGGTAGACCGTACAATAGGACGACAGTTTCAATTTCATGCTCTTTATTTCGGCGGCGTCTCGTCCCCGTAAAGACAATTCCGCTCCCACCTTGCCGTTTATTTTACTGCCGTGGTTCTTGTTGTTTTCTACTGAGTTTTGGTCTGCCAGGCATGTGTATTCGAGGTCAATACACTGAGCAGGATGTATGGTGTCGGCAAAAGCTGTTCTCCTCTCGATCTCCGCGTCTCCCAATATTGGCTGAGGTACTCCTCTCTTCGCCTCATATAGTGAGGCAGCCTCCTGGATTCTCAGATCAAGAGGGAGTATCCCCGCCAACACCAGTCCCGAGTTCAGGGAGACCGTTCGGTATGCGCGACACAGCTTCTGTGCGAAACCTCTTTGGACAGAGTTGAGAAGTTTTCTGATCCCCAGTTTTTTGGTGGCAGATCCCCACACGCTTGCGGCGTACATCATAATGGGTTCCACTACTGCGGTGTATTTATGACTCTTATGACCTCTGGGTGTAATCCCCAGCTTACTTTAGCCGCAGTGGACACCTGTTTGTAGATATTTGTGGCTTTTCTACACATGTACGAGACGTGGCTCCCCCATGTCTGTTTGGCGTCGACGACCAACGACCAAGAAGTTTTATTTCCGTGGACATTTTTATGTCAACCCCGCCCATGCTCAGGTGCGGCGTGTCATACTTGAACTTTCTGGTCATCAGCATTTCCTTCGTTTTCTGCGGCCCGAACTTTAGTTTATACGTGACACCCCATCCCTGATCCCAGGCTAGAGCGACATTTGCCTGTCCCTGGACCTCCCTGGCCGTGTCTCCGTCGAACACCAGGACCACGTCGTCAGCAAAGGCCTGAGCGTAGCACCCTTTCTTTTCTAACGTTTTAAGAAGGGGGTCCAGTATTAGGTTCCACAGTATTGGTCCTCCTATGGATCCTTGGACGCACCCTTTATTGGTACTCTTTGTGTGCTCCTCACCCAGAAAACTTACACTGACGCTGCGCCCCCAGAGATAACTTTCCACCATCTCGTAGATGTTCGGGGGACATTTTTCCTCAGCCAGTCGTGCCTTTATAGCTGGCCACCAGGCGCTATCGAAGGCTCCCTCTATGTCCAATGACACCATCGGTGCTTCTCTGGGGCATAAACCCGTACTGGCGAGTACTGATCCTGCCATTCAGGTGCCACTTTAACCTCCCCACCATCATCTTTTCTAAGATTTTCCCCAGTACTGGAAGGAGACCAATGGGTCTATACGCTTTTGGGTTTGTATAGTCCTGTTTGTCCGGCTTTCTCAGTACTACCACCGTTGCCCTCTTCCAGATAGTGAGGAAATGACCGAGTTTGAGGCATCTATTGGCGATTGCTAAGAGGATGTCAGGGTTCTCTAAAATTGCCTGGCGGCATATATCTGCTGTCAGACCGTCCTCCCCGGGGGCCTTTTTTGGGTTAAAGCTCTCCACCGACGCTCGCAGTTCGTGCATTGTGAAGGGCGGGTCACGTTCAACATGGTTCCCAGTCATCTGCTCTGCTATTTTTCTGATATGCCGGTGGTCAGCGTTGTCATCATCCTCTAGGTCCTCCGGGTCGAACGTCTGGGCTAGCATCTGGACTGATATGACTGACAAAACAGATGTACCTTTCTTCCCGTTTTGTCACACCTAATAAGGTTACTGCGGGTGTTAACTGCGAGAGGGTTGAGCGATGCGACGTTGACTACGGCATCGAGGGCAGCTCTTGAGTCACTGTAGATTCCGAAGCTGGTTTCCGACATCTTAAGCACCTCCTCTGTGGCCTTACATATAGCCAGAAGTTCCGCTTGATAGACCGTGCAGTATGACAGCAGGTTCATCTTTCGGGCTTTAGTTTCGCCAGCACCGGCCGCTCATAAGGACAGTGCTGCACCCACTTTACCATCAATTTTGCTGCCGTCAGTAAAGATCTTGACTGCATGGTCTATGTTGGCTTCCACGCTTTCACGATCCACCAGACTTGCGTACTCTAGGCTTATAAGTTCAGCTGGATGAGGAGTATCTGGAAACGCCGTGCGTCGTTCAATCTCCCCATCTCCCAGCACTGGCTGTGGTACCCCCCCTCTTCGCCTCATACAGAGCCGCGGCTTCTTGTATTCTAAGGTCCAAGGGTAGTATTCCAGCCAGCACCAGTGCCGAGTTTAGGGAGACCGTTCGATGAGCTTTGCACAATTTTTGCGTGAAACCTCTTTGGACGGCGTTTAGGTGCTTTATTATCCCCAGCTTCTTCGTAGCCTGACCCCACACACTTGAAGCGTACATGATGGTAGGCTGAACCACTGCGTTGTATATAACTCGTACCACTTCAGGATGTAGACCCCAGCTCACTCTTGCTGCTTTAGACACCTGTTTGTATATGTTCACAGCTTTCCTACATATGTTTAATTTCACTGGATAGTGCGATATCAATCCCGCCCATCCTCAGGTTTGGGGTGTCGTGAACCAACTTCCGGGTCATCAACATTGCTGTTGTCTTATGCGGACCAAATTTAAGTTTGTTACTGACACCCCACTCCCGAGCCCAGGCGAGAGCGGCATTTGCCTTCGTCTGCACCTCCAGTGCTGTGTGACCGTCGACAACTAGCACCACATCGTCAGCAAAGGCCTGGGCGTAAAAACCTTTCCTCTCTAGCGTCTTTAAAAGGGGGTCCAATAAGAGGTTCCACAGAATCGGGCCTCCTATGGATCCTTGAACACACCCTTTATTCGTGCTTTGTGAGTACTCTTCGCCCAGGTACCTCACCGTCACGCTACGATCACTTAGGTAGCTGCTTATGATACTGCGGATGTTTTTGGGGCAATTTTCCTCTGCCAACCGGTTCTTGATAGCTGGCCACCAGGCGCTATCGAAGGCTCCCTCTATGTCCAACGAGACCATCACCACTAGTTTTTTAAGTGCAATGTTGTTTTTCACATGGTTCATTAGATCATAGAGGGAGTCCTCGGTGCTTCTCTGGGGCATAAAACCGTATTGGCGAGTACTTATTCTATTGTACAGGTGCCATTTTAACCGTCCTACTATCATTTTTTCTAAAATCTTCCCCAACACCGGAAGAAGCCCAATAGGCCTATAAGATTTCGGGTTTGTATAGTCCTGCTTCCCCGGTTTTTGCAAGACTATTACCGTGGCCCTCTTCCATATGTTGGGGAAGAAACCAGTCTGCAGACATTTATTGGCTATTTCCAAAAAAAGTTGGGGTTCTACCGATATTGCCTGCCTACATATATCTGCTGTGAGACCGTCCTCCCCGGGGGCCTTTTTTGGGTCAAAGCTTTCCACCGACATTTGCAGCTCTTTTGTTGTAAATGGCGGGTCATGACCATTATGATCCGCCATTTCTTGCTCAGCCATTTTCCTTTTATGTCTATGGTCTGCGTTGTCCTCTATTTCCGTGTCTTCGGGGTAGAACGTTCTCGCCAGCTCCCTGACCGACTCGCCAGCACTCAGCGTCCCACCATCTCTACTCAGCGGCAAGTCCTCCTGTCCCTCCCTTGTCCTATTTATCACCCTATAAATTCCTTGCCACACGCTTTCCCTGTCCTGCTTTTCACAAAAATCTTTCCAACTTTTTATCTGATCATGTTTAGCCTTACTTTCATATTTTTCTTTTGCTTTCAGGTACTCAGCAACGACTCCCCCCTTCCGGATTGGCGCTGCGCAGCGGATTCGTCGTTTTTTGGTTGCAGCGTCTCTCTTCAGCATGGCGAGCTCGTCACTCCACCACGGCAAGTTGTTTTCGCTTTTACGTTTCAGCGCAGGTATAGTATTCCTACTTGTTTCTAATACAACCTGTGTGTATCTATTAATGAATTGTTCCAAATCTGTATTATCGTTTATTAGTGTAATTTCTGTTTTGTTTAAATTTTGTTCTATTAGTAGCTGGGTCATCTTCTTACGAAAATGACTCCAGTTAGCTTTCTTGCAGTTAAATTTTCTTGTAGTTCTTTCTACGCTGAAACCTTTAGCCCTCTCTAGATGAACGTTAAATATAATGGTGTTGTGGTCCGAGCTCGTCATGCCCTGGTCGACACGCCACTCTTTAATATATGTAATGAATTGTGCTGAGCACGACGTAATATCGACGAAGCTGCTGTATATTTTCCCTCCTCTGACGGTGAAAAAGGTTGGGACTGAGTAGTCGCTGTTGAGCACCTGCATGTTCAAATCCTCTAATACACCTGCCATCTGTTCCCCCCTATCATCGATGATTGGACTACCCCACCACGGACTCTTTGCGTTAGCGTCCCCCCCCATGATTACATGATGACGTGTTTTATTTTTAACCCTGTTCAGCTGCTCCAGGTATGGCACGATTGAAGCTGGGTGTGGCTCGAAATAGAAGGATACGACGAGAATCTCCCACGCTCTTGTCCTGATCCTAACCACCACAATATTGTTAGTGGTGAGTTCCGGACACATGATGACGTCCAGGTCTGGGTCGAAAACGGCTATTGCCGCTTTTACCGAACCGTCACCGTGCTTTTCGCATTGGAAGATTCTCGCACCTCTGTAGTTTTTCATTCTCCCCACACCACCGATGTAGGGCTCCTGAAGCAGTGCCATTGCTAGTTTTTTGCTGTGGCCTTCTTGCATAATTTCGGCTGTAGCGAGCTCCATCCGTCTTAGATTTGCTTGGGCCACAACATATGGTCTGGTATTTTGATTTGCAGGGTTGACATTCACTACCACTTTAGCAGTACGCTATCGCGAGGCTGGGGGAAAATATCCAATAATATTTGCCCCAGTCCCTGTTATTTATCTATTTATTCCTACTTATCACATTTTTACATAATTATACTTTCGCCAAAATCGAGAAATCTTGCGAATACATTTTTGTTTCTTAAAATTTTTGGCAGATTTACCAGGTTTACTTCCTCACCTATTTCCTGTTTTATGTCGAACCGTTCCTTGCCATATATCGGGCACTCCGTTAGGACATGTAAGGGCGTTTCTCCCCTTCCCGGCTCGCACACGCATGACGGGTCACTTTTTAGCTTAAAGCGATGTAGATATTGGGAATAGCCCCCGTGACCCGTCAGCATTTGCGTCAGGGTTGCGTTTAGTTTTATTTTTCTTACTATTGCGTATGCGTCGGTCGAGTTGGGGAAAAACGCCCTTGTTGTGGAAGCTGTTTCGCCGCTTGTGTACCTCCTGTTCCATTCATCAAGCGTTTCCATACGGATCTGCCGCTTGATGAATGAAACAGGGTATTTGTCATAGTGTGGTTTGCGTTTGGAGTGTAATGCTGCTTGCTTCGCCAGTTCGTCTGCTCTCTCATTCCCCTCGAGTCCGGCATGGGCTTTGATCCAGTACATTTTCATGTCTTTGCCTGTTTCTTGGATGTCTTTTGCCATTTTTCTTATTTCCATGACGAGGGGATTGAGAGAGCAGGCGCCTGTCACTGCCTGAAGGGCCGCTTTTGAGTCACTGTATATCCCGTGCAATAAGCCTCGGCTGCCAAGCACTTCCTCCATAGCACCGTGGATTGCGAAAAGCTCAGCCTGGTAGACGGTGCAATAGGACGACAGCTTGAATTTTTTGGATTTTGTCTCGGCGGTATCCGTCCATAAGGACAGGGCCGCTCCGACTTTCCTTTAAATTTTGCTGCCGTCGGTGAATATTTTTACGGGATGTTTCGTTTCCTTTACTTGTTCCTCGTCTACCAGGTTTTCAAACTGCAGTTCAACGCGTCTCGCTGGATGTGGGATGTCTGCAAATGAAGCTCTCCGCTCGATCTCCCCTCCCTCCGGTACAGGCGAAGACACTCCCCTCCTAGCCTTGTAAAGGGCTGCAGCTTCCCGCAGTCTGAGGTCCAAGGGGAGTATCCCGGCCAGCACCAAGGCCGAGTTCAGGGAGACCGTGCGGTGAGCTCTACACAGTTTTTGGGCAAATCCGCGTTGAACCGCATTCAATTGCTTCTGCACACACTTTTTCTTGGCAGCCGAGGCCCACGCCGCAGCGGCATACAGTATGACTGGCTCCACAACCGCGGTATAGATATTTCTTACGACCTCCGGGTGAAGCCCCCAACTTACTCTTGCGGCTCTAGATAAATGTTTGTAGATATTTATAGCTTTTGTGCAGCTTTTTGCTACATGGGTGTTGAACGTTAGTTTTTCATCTATCCAGAGCCCCAAGATCCTGACCTCTTTTGATGCCTGAACTGGGATGCCGCCCATGTTCAGCAGTGGGGTATCGTATCTGTTTTTGTTTGTAAATGTTATTGCGTTTGTTTTGTTTTTTTTTGTTAGTTTGCATAATTTTCAGTTCTTTGTGAAATTTTTCCCAGTCTGCTTTTTTGGTGTTGTAAACCCGGGTTGTTCGTTTTACGCTTATTCCTTTAGATTTTTTCAAATATATCTTGAACGTTATGGCGTTGTGGTCCGAGGTCGTTATCCCTTTGTCGATCTTCCATTTCTCTATTAGGTTCTGCAGTCCCGGCGCGCACGCGGTCACATCTACATAGCTACTATAAGTCACTCCTCCCCTCACGGTGAAGAATGTAGGAATGGTGTTGTCATTGAGTACCTGCAAGTCAAGGTCCTCGAGTACGCCGGCCAGGTCCTCGCCTCTGTCGTCAGTAGTCGCGCTCCCCCACCACACGCTCTTAGCGTTCGTGTCGCCGCCTATTATTAGGTTTTTGGGAGAGTTTTTCCTTACTTTTCCCAGCTGCTCCAGGTATGGCTCAATTTTATGGGGCTTTGGCTCAAAGTAGAACGAGGCTGTGGCGATCTCCCAGGCCTCCGTTTTTATCCTCACGACAGCGATGTTTGTCGTCGTGAGGTCTGGGCATTGGACGACGTCCAGATCCTGGTCAAAGACTGCTACTGCAGCTTTGACTGGACCGTCGTCCGATGTGGCCTGAAAGATCCTCACACCCCTACAATTTCTCATCTTGCCCTTTCCTCCGATGTAGGGCTCCTGGAGCAATGCAAAAGCTACTCCCCTCTTTTGCGCTTCAATCATCAGCTCCTGTGTTGCGCTCTCTTTCCTTTGTAGATTTGCTTGTAGGGCAAGGTATGGTCTCGCACTTACTGGGTCTTTGTCTGTAATCGGGCCGCCTTTAGCAGTAGGCCACTGCTGCTCTGGCTAAGGAGTCCCACTTTCTTCTGACCGAGCATTCCGGACTGAAGGCGTTGTGGTCAGTCCTGTCTAGTTTTGCCTTCATGCAGTTGCAGCACGAAGGTGCCACTCCCGCTAGCCAGTTTGCGCACTCTGTCTTCATGTGTGGTCCACCACAGTGACTGCACTTTTCTATGGTCTCTGTGCAGAAGCGGCGCCCGTGCCCGTAGCCGAGGCACATGGAACACTGCACCAGCGGAGACTGGTCCTCCACCCTTACGCGCTGCAGGTCGATATGGACCGCTCCCGCTTCCAGCATGCGTTGCCAGACTGTGGTGGACACCCTCAGTATGACGTGATTGGTATGAGGGTTTCTAGTTCGCCTTTTGAAGGCTATCTCGACTTTATATTGAGGCCCTTCAGTTTCCCTGAAAATATGTTTGTTCTGGTTTTTCAGGGCTCTCAGTATATCGTCGTCGCTATTTAAGAGTAGCACATTTCGCATTATGACCAGCGGGTCCTTGTTTTTGATGTCGTCCACCCTCAGTCCCGGTGCTCTGCCGATTTTGTCCTTCAGTTCCTTCCTCTCTGCCTCCGTTCTGCAGCCGACTATGATTTTCCGGTCTTTGGCTTTTCTTATCCTCTCTATCCTGACTCCCCCTTCTTTCGCTTGTACTACTTCTCTTAAGGCTTCAAGTACCTGGTCTCCCGAGTCAGTCTCATCTTTTGCCGTTACCACCAGGGAATGCAGCGCCGTGTGGACCGCTGTCCGCGCCCCCGGGATGACCACCGCGTCGGCGTATGTCTTTTTTATTACGACTTCTGAGAGATTTTTCACTGTTTTGGTATTTTCCTTTTGAAGTTTGGTGTGCTCCTCTATAGCTGTTTGCCAGTTGTTATATTTGTCATTAATGTTGTTGGTTTTTAACTGCTTCAAGTAATTAATTGCCTCTGACAAAAGTTCATTTTGTTTTGGCTCAGGATCGTTCCGTTTTTCTGTGTTTTGGTTTTCCATTTGTGTTGTTGGGTTTGGTCCAGGGGACGCTTGGCTCTCTTTTACAAGCTGAAAGAGGCGCTCCACCACTTCAACAACATTCTTAATCACCTCTTTACTTGTGTTCTTTGCTCCTTTTTTTAAAATATTTTAGCCTTAACCAATAGAGAGCGCGCCTCCGCAACGCGGTCGTCGGCCGCCGCCCTCCCCGCCGCGGCGGGCTCACCTGCATCTCGAAGGATAACCTTCGATTTGCCGGCGAGCCCCCACCGTGCTCCGGGTCGGTGAGGATGCAGGCGCGACGGCGGACGGCGAGGGCTGATCCAGGTCCCTAATCGGTATGTCCGTGCATTGCGCGTTTCCGATTTTAAAGGTCTTGCTGGGACCAGCCAGCGTCTGCGTGCGGTTCGCGTCTTCACCTACAGTTTTTGCTGGAGTCCTATACATATTTTTCAGTCTTAGCAGAAGGGGAAGGAAAAGAGATGCGCGGTTGTCAACTCGACGTTCTACTGGTTCTAGTCAACAAGTTAAATAGTATAACTAAACAAATAGGCAAAATATTCAAAGATAGTTTTTGCTTAGAAGATAAGTCGGTTTTCGGTGTATAGGGCCGATAACAGATTGTCAATAATTGTCAATAACAGTAAAGAAATCTATAAATTATTTTTGTGTGTATAGATTTACGTGTACGTTTCCTGTTTCAGCTCTGGAGCTGTTAAGCAGAAGGCAGTGTCCCACCCGGCGGTCGCCAAACAATATGTGAGATGTGTGTGTACGTGCGAGAGTTTGTGTGGGTGTGTGTGTGGGTGTGTGTGTGGGTGAGGGTATATGCGGGTGTGTAAGTGAGAGTGTTTGAGAGAATGCAATGTATCTGGTAGTTTACAACTGAGATGTATGAGTGTGTGTGTTAATTGTATGTGTTTGGTGTGTGTGAATGTGTGTGTAACTGTCTGTGTGTAACGCTGTGTTAATGTGTTTCTGTAGTGGGTGTATCTGTACGTGTTTCGAAGTGAAGCGTAAAGATGTGAATTTTTGAGTTTTAAGTGTCTATTTGGGTGTATATTTGTGTGGCTGCGTGTGTGAATGCTGAACGAAATTGTGCTCCTGCAATCTACAGTCTCGTTTTATAATTGAAAGTACTTCAGCGCACTAATACCTAGATTTATCCCCAAAAAGGGTCGTTTTGCAAATTTCTTCACAATAAAGCTGGAAAACCCAGCGTAACGTCTAGAGTTTACATAAAAAAAAACTAATCCTATGAATAAAACGGGCTACGCAGGCCACGTTCCTACCACCCACCAAATTTGAGCGCAATCGGCAGGTAAACAACAAAAAAAAAAAAAAAAAATTGCAAATTTTTTTCTCACAGAAATACGATTTTGTTCACCTACCAAATTACCATATGGGAGAGTCGACGCTGTGTCTTCAGGCTTGCAAATATCTGTATTTTTAATTTAATTTTCACTAAATTTCAATAAATTAATAATTTAGAAAAATTATTAATTTATTGAAATTTGTAGAATTTTGAAATTTGTTGAAAAATTATTAATTTATTGAAATTAAGAAAAATTCGCGTCGAATGGTTAGGTTAGGTTAGGTTAGGTTAGGTAAGGTTAGGTTTTTTTTTTCTGTCCCGGTGCAAGGACCGGGCCCGCGAGCTATTCCCTAACATGGGTGATTAGGGGTTTTAATCTATGAGTTTTATTTACTAGAACTTAAACAATCTAATTTTCCTTAAACTACTCAACTACTTATTTCTATCTGCTTTGTCTAACAATTCGATTAAAGTACAATTTACACGTTTTTATTTTACATTTTGGTTTTAATATAATTTCTATTTAATATTTACTTATGCTTTACATGTTTTTTTTTTTCGAGGCTGGGAGCAAATATCCAGTAATATTTACCCCAGTCCCTGTTATTTATCTATTTATTTATTTCTGCTTATCACATGTTTGCATATATTTTCGCCAAAATCGAGAAATCTTTCGTATAAATTTTTATTTCCTAAAATTTTTGGCAGATTAACCAAGTTCACTTGCTCACCTATTTCCTGTTCTATTTCGAACCGTTCCCTGCCATATATCGGGCACTCCGTTAGGACATGTAAGGGCGTTTCTCCCCTTCCCGGCTCGCACACGCATGACGGGTCACTTTTGAGCTTAAAGCGATGTAGATATTGGGAGAAGCCCCCGTGACCCGTCAGCATTTGCGTCAGGGTTGAGTTTGGTTTTATTTTTCTTACGATTGCGTATGCGTCAGTCGAGTTAGGGAAAAACGCCCTTGTTGTGGAAGCTGTTTTCCCAGTTGTGTATCTCCTGTTCCATTCATCAAGCGTCTCCATTCGGATCTGCCGCTTGATGAATGAAACAGGGTATTTGTCGTAGTGTGGTTTTTGTTTTGAGTGTAGTGCTGCTTGCTTTGCCAGTTCGTCTGCTCTCTCATTTCCCTCGTGGCCAGCGTGAGCTTTTATCCAGTACAGTTTGACAATTTTGCCCTGTTTCTGTATTTCTTGTGCCATTTTTCGAATGTCTATCACGAGGGGATTGAGAGAGCAGGCGCCCGTCACCGCTTGTAGTGCCGATTTTGAATCACTGTAAACTCCGAAAGATGAGCCTCGGCTGCCAAGTATCTCCTCTGATGCTCCGCGGATAGCTAGAAGCTCGGCCTGGTAAACGGAGCAATATGACGGCAGTTTGAATTTTTTGTATTTGGTTTCGGCGGCATCACTCCAGAGAGATAACGCCGCGCCGACCTTCCCTTCAATTTTACTGCCGTCAGTATATATTCGAATCGGATGGTGGGATTCGTTTAATTGCTCTTCGTTTACCAGGCTTTCAAAATGCAGCTCAACGCGCCTCGCCGGATGTGGAGTGTCTTTAAAAGCTGCTCTCCGCTCGATCTCCCCTTCCTCCGGTATTACCGAGGATAGTCCCCTCTTTACCTCGTAAAGAGTTGCAACCTCTTGTACTCTGAGGTCCAAGGGGAGTATCCCGGCCAGCACCAAAGACGAGTTTAGGGAGACCGTGCGGTGAGCTCTACACAGTTTTTGAGCGAACCCGCGTTGAACCGCATTTAGTTGCTTCTGCACACACTTTTTCTTAGCAGCCGAGGCCCATGCCGCGGCGGCATACAGGATGACTGGTTCCACAACCGCGGTGTAGATGTTTCGCACTACCTCCGGGTGAAGCCCCCAACTTACTCTTGCGGCTCTGGACAGATGTTTATAGATGTTTATGGCCTTTGTGCAGCTTTTCGCTACATGGGAGTTAAAAGTTAGCTTTTCATCTATCCAGAGCCCCAAGACCCTGACCTCTTTCGACACATTAACTGGGGTGCCGCCCATGTTCAGCAGTGGGGTATCGTATCTATGTTTGTTGGTAAAAGTAATCGCGTTCGTTTTATGCGGTGCGAATTTAGATTTACTTCGTATACCCCACTGCTGGACATAAGCTAGCGCTTCGTTTGCACGCTTTTGGATTTCCAAGGCTGTGTCCCCATCGAATAGCATTATCACGTCATCGGCGAACGCTTGACAGTAGTCACCTCGGGCTTCGAGACCTTGGAGCAGGGGGTCCAGGAGCAAGTTCCACAGGATGGGTCCACCAATGGATCCCTGGACGCAGCCCTTTGTCGTACTCCTGGACACCCTCTCCCCCGCGTATAACACGTCTACACTTCTGCCTTCGAGGTAACTGTCCATTACCCTTCGGATATTGACTGGGCATTTTTCTTCCGCCAGCCTGGTTCGTATAATGGGCCACCAGGCGCCATCGAAGGCTCCCTCTATGTCCAGTGAAATGAGCGTGACAATTTTTTGGTTTTTTATCTTCTCTTTGATTCTGTTCATTAGGTCATAGAGGGAGTCCTCGGTGCTCCTCTGCGGCATGAACCCATACTGGCTGGGGCTCAGGCGGGGAACGAGATACCATTTAATGCGGCTCACTAGCATCTTCTCCAGGATCTTTCCTAGCACTGACAACAATCCTATTGGCCTGTAGGCTTTTGGCTCCGTGTAATTCGTCCTGCCTGGCTTCCTCAATATTACTACGGTAGCATTTTTCCAGGCTTTTGGGAAATAACCGAACTCTAGGCATTTGTTTGCCAGTGCCAGGAATATGTCAGGGTGTCGGCCTATTGCCCTCTGACAGATGTCAGCCGTGAGTCCGTCTGGGCCAGGTGCCTTTTTTGGGTTGAAGCTGTCCACTGATGTTTTGAGCTCTGCGAGCGTAAATGGCGGGTCATGTTGTTCATCATGACTCCGTGCATTTATTTGACTAGCTTCAGCCCTTATCCGCCTGTGCTCCTCGTTATCCTCCGATATAGTATCCTCCGGGTAGAAAGTTTCCGCCAATAACGTTGCCGACTCTCTGGGGTTAACACAGTGCCATTTTTACCAACGGTATATCTTCCTCACGTTTTGTTGTCCTTCCGATTATCCTATAAATCCCTTCCCACATCCCCTCTCTATCCTGCCTCGCACAGAAGTCTTTCCAACTGTGAATCTGTGCCTCTTTCACCCTTTCTTCATATTCTGTCTTCTTTTTCAGGTACTCACTGACAACCCTCTCCCTGCGGATTTGCGCGGCACACCGGATCCTGCTTTTTCCTGCAGTGACCTCTTTCTTCAGGTTGGCTAACTCCTCGGACCACCACGGTAAGTTAATTTTTGCTTTTGTTTTTAATTTAGGAATACTCTTGTTGCATGTTTCTGTTATAATTTTGATGTATGAGTTTATTTTATTTTCTAATTCATATTCATGTTCTATTTTATTTATTTCCTCCTTATTTATTTTGTTGTTAATTTGCATACTTCTCAGTTGTTTATGGAAGTTTTCCCAGTCGGCTTTTTTAGTATTATTAACCTGGTTGTTCTTTTACAGTTATTCCTTTCGATTTTTCAGGCTGATCCTGAATGTTATGGCGTTATGGTCCGAGGTTCGTCGATCTTCCAGTCTTCTATCAGGTTCTGCAGTCCCGGCGCGCACGCGGTCACATCCACGTAGCTGCTGTAAGTGACTCCTCCCCTCACGGTGAAGAAAGTTGGGATGGTGTTGTCATTGAGTACCTGCAGGTCAAGGTCCTCGAGCACGCCGGCCATGTCCTCGCCCCTGTCGTCCGTAGTCGCGCTCCCCCACCACGCACTCTTGGCGTTCGTGTCGCCGCCTATGATGAGATTTTGGGGAGAGCGTCTCCTTACTCTGCCTAGCTGCTCCAGGTATGGCTCAATTTTTTGGGGTTTAGGTTCGAAATAGAAAGAGGCTGTGGCGATCTCCCAGGCCTCCGTTTTTATCCTCACGACAGCGATGTTTGTCGTCGTGAGGTCAGGGCATTGGACGACGTCCAGGTCGTGGTCGAAGACAGCTACTGCCGCTTTGACTGGGCCGTCGTCCGATGTGGCCTGGAAGATCCTCACACCTCTATAGTTTTTCATCCTGCCTTTTGCTCCGATGTATGGCTCCTGAAGCAGCGCGAAAGCCACTCCCCTCTTTTGCGCTTCTATCATTAGCTCCTGCGTTGCGCTTTCCTTTCTCTGTAGGTTGGCTTGAAGGACAATGTATGGCTTTGCGCTGACTGACTCGTTGTTTACTGCCTGGCTGCCTTTAGCAGTAAGCGATGGCTGCTCTGGCTATTGAGTCCCACTTTTTTCTGATCGAACACTCCGGACTGAAGGCGTTGTGGTCGGTCCTATCTAGTTTTGCGTGTGTGCAGTTGCAGCACGAAGGCTCCACCCCCGCCAGCCAGTTTGCGCACTCTGTCTTCATGTGTGGGCCACCACAGTGGCTGCACTTTTCTAGGGATTCGGTGCAGAAACGGCGTCCGTGCCCGTAGCCGAGACACATGGAGCACTGCACCAGCGGAGACTGGTCCTCCACCCTCACGCGCTGAAGGTCGATATGGACCGCTCCCGCGTCCAGCATGCGCTGCCAAACTGTGGCGGACACTCTGAGTACTATGTGGTTTGTGTGAGGGTTTCTTGTTCGCCTTTTGTAAGCTATTTCGATTCTACATTTATTCCCTTCGTTCTCCCTAAAGATGTTTTTGTTTTGGTTCTTCAGGGCTTTCAGTATGTCGTCGTCGCTATTTATTAGTAGCACATTCCGCATGATGACTAGGGGGTCTTTGTTTTGTATATCGTCCACCCTCAGTCCGGGCGCTCTGCCAATTTTGTCCTTGATTTCCTTCCTTTCCGCTTCCGTCCTGCAGCCGACAATAACTTTTCTATCTTTAGCTTTTCTGATCCTCTCTATCCTGACTCCTCCCTCCTTCGCTTTTACTGCTTCTCTTATGGCTGCTAGCACCTGATCTCCCGAGTCAGTCACATCCTTCGCCGTCACCACCAGAGAGTGCAGCGCCGTGTGAGCTGGCGTTCTCGTTCCCGGGGTAGTAACCGCGTCGGCGTAGGACTTTTTTGTTAGAACTTCGGAGAGACTTTTCATTTTTTCAGTATTTTCCTGTATTAGTTGTGTATGCTCTTCGATAGCATTTTGCCAGCTCTTATATTTGTCGTTAATGTCTTTTATATTCAACTGTTTTAAATAATTACGTGTCTCTGAAATAAGCTCTTTTTGTTTTGTCTCTAAGTCTTTCCGTGTCTGTGTTTCTATGTCTGTATTTTGACTTTCCGTCTGCGTTTGGGTTTGTGCTATTGAAGGCGGTCCCGGGGGCGCCTGACTCTCTTTTATGAGTTGATAGAGGCGCTCCACCACCTCAACAACATTTTTAATCACCTCTTTACTGTGTTTTTGGCGCCTTTTTTTAAATATATCTTCGCCTTTACCAACAAGGAGCGCGCCTCCGCGGCCCGGTTGTCGGCCGCCGACCTCTCCCGCCGCGGCGGGCTCACCTGCATCCCGAAGGAGAGCCTCCGAGCCGCCGGCGAGCCCCCCGCCGAGCCCGGCGTCGGCGGGCGCGCGGGCGCGGCGGCGGCCGGCGAGGTGGAGTCCCGGTCCCGGCGCGGGTTGTCGGCGTTTGTTGCGTTTCCTGGTTTTACGACTTTGCTAGGACCGGCCAGCGTTTGCGTGCGGTTCGCGTCTTCGCCTACGGTTTTTGCTGGAGTCCGAAACATTTTATTTTAATGGATTTCCTACTGTTACGGTTATAGCGGAGATGGAAGGAAATCGCGCAGTGGTCGAGCGCGATTTTTAGTTATGGTAGATAATAAATAGTTTATAGTATAATTTTTAGGTCAAATTTTTGCTTTTATAGGTAACTAGTCGTTTCGGTGTAAAAGGCCGATTCGACTTGGTTTTTCTGTTACCTATTTGTCAGTATGTTAATACGTCTGTTTATTTCAGGTTTTCTACCCGCAGCGCCGTGTCCGGACACCGGGTGCGTACTGCGACAGGAGCGCGAGGTGAGTGAGTGGTGTGTTCTGTGTGACTGGAGGTTGGATGCGTGTGCTTGTGTAGTTGAGGTGTGTTTGTTTTTTTTTTTTTTTTTTTTTTACCTAGGTAGGGTGTGAGTGTCTGTGTGTATTTCAATAGCTCAAACCTGTGTACCTAATGCCACAGAGTTTGTGTGGATATGTACGCTGTTTGTACCTACAACCGTGTAGGTAATATACTCGTATGTTGTGATGTTGTGTATGGTGTGTATGGTTTGTAAGTGTGGATTCTCATGTATTTGGTTGCTTATATTATTTGTCTGGGTATACTAACTATGTGCGACCCGGTATGTGTGTGTTGTGAAGGTCTATGTGTGTGTTCAGTTGTTGAATAGGTAGGTGGCTACCTATGTGTGCGGGTTGTGTAGGGGCCTCGGTGATGGTCCAAGGAACGGTCCGTAGCAGATATGTCCTACTGCCTACTGTGTAGGCAGGTGGTCAGGTGTCGTTGGTACACAATGCGAGGGCGCAACCTGGCAGGTAAGTACACTGTCAATTCAGTGCTATGTTGTTTATAGTAGGTAACAATTTCTTATATCTAGTTCTTACAGCTAAGTGCCTAGCGCATCCGAGTCCTGTTGAATGCGAGAAGTCAAAGATCTCGGCTACGTCTGTCTGTCTGGTGCTGACGGGATAGGAGTAGGTTAGGTTAGGTAGGGGGGGTCGGGGCGGGGGGATATATATTTTTGCCCTATATTATACTAATGTAAAATTTTGGGGAAGTACTGCGCAGGGTGTAACGGTGTGTATATATCTGCTGATGGTGATATAGGTTCTAGTTCAGTTTACAATTTTCAGATCCGCTGCACCGTTCCAGAGTTATTCAATTTTAAGTTTTTTACTGAAGAATCGCTAATGATGATGATGTCTACCTCTCCAGTGAGTTCGTACAAGGTTTTATATTATTTATTTCAGTGAAGTTCACGCGCTATGGGATGTAAAAGATTTTATATTATTTAGTACAATAGAAGTTCCCACGGTAGGCTCGTAAAAGCGCGGAGCGGCGCGGAGCGGAATGAATCGAATATATGTATATTGAAATGATGGTACACTAATATATAATTATATATAGCAAGGTTAGCTGTTTGACGCTGATGATGATGACTTGCGTGATTTCGGCTGTATGATTACTACTTATGTATGTGGAAATGTATTTACTTGCTTGTACTAGTTTCGTTTTATTTATAGATAATTTATGGAGAGGGAATGTAGTAGTTATATGAAAGGGAGAGAGAGGCACTAATTGAATTGAATAAGTAGTGGTAGGACTCTTGGCAGAGTCCGCCTGGGGAAGTACCACACCTTTGCCAGTTATTCTACCGCCAAGCAGTAATGTGCAAAAAATTACTGTATTCCGGTTTGAAGGGCAATGTTTCCAGAGAAATTACATGGCTTAGAGATATAAGATCTTAGATCTCTGGGTGACGAGCGCAGTGCAGTGCAAGGTAATGATTTGGACTCTTCATGTTCCAATAGCTGCGTGTCACTGTGCTGTTATGTGTCAGGCATGTTGCTTACCATCAGGCACATGTCCTGATCGTCTCGTCACTCTTTATTTAAAAAAAAAAAAAATAATAATAATAATAAATAGATTTACAAAAGAATATGCAACCTTATAAAGAAAGCAAATTTATAAAGATATGATTTGAGGGGGAGGGTGGCGGGGGTTTTTGGATAAATGCAGTCGGTGCGGCCGGTGACGTAGACTCCGAAACCGTTTTCAGATTTCAAATCCGACGCTCCGTTCCGGAGATACTGTTCACGCTATTTCGGATGACGAGCGTAGTATATTGCAGTATTTTAAGAGGGCTTGAATTTAAGTACAAAAACGATGAGTTGGATTGTGTTTTATTAAATAATTTTATTTAGTAACACGCTAAATATATAGATTTTCCCACGCTATGAGCTCGTAAAGTTTTTATTGCCCGATGACAATGGATGTTCCCACGGTAATTCCGTCACGCTCCACTAAACGCTCGAGATATCAGTTTATATTTATCGGTTGAATAAATGGTGGGTTAGGTTAGGTTAGGTTAGGTTAGGTTTTTTTTTTTTTTTCCTGTCCGGGCGCAGAGGCCCGGCCCGCGAGCTAAATGGTATCCCGGCCATGGTGAGCTGGGTCAACTACCGGTTTATTTATTTGCTAGAATGTTTCTTATAATTAGAGTTTACATTGATACTTAGTGATATTTATATCTATCTCTCTTGGATACAGTAATGTTTTACTACGGAATTTCCAGTGGACCAAGCCACAACTCATAAGGATTATGGGTTCGTCCACCCGTAAATCCGGGAATCGCCTTTGGCGTTGATTTTATTTACTAAACATTAAGTGTTTATCCTATCCACATTATTTCTACTTATTTTTTATTCTACAGCTAGGTATTACTATTACTTTCTTACAGGCTATTTTACAATTTATACTTCTCACTTTTGATTAACGATGGTTTACAGATACGTTTGGTTTCAAGAATTACTAGTCTATTTGACACTACAATTTTACTTACTATGATCTTAACGACTATTGGCTGCTACCTTTAGCTTACATATATACAATGCACCGTTTTATATAATTTCAATTATATAGTGGTGGTATTATTTTCTTGCTTACAAAACTTTCTGCTAACATTTTACATTCCTTACTTCGTTTTTTCCTTAGGTTTACAATTCAATTGTCTGTCGACCTATTTAAGACTTTTGTTGTCCATCTGTTTATATTCCAGCATTTCTGGGGGGGGCGACGGCATCGATTTATTTTATATGCGATTTCAATTTATTTGTGGGAGTTTGTCGGTGTATGTTGCCTGTGGTGGTGTTGTCTAGGCACGTTACATTGTAGCTTCGTGGGTTTACCTTTGATTTAGTGCGATTGTGCTCGTGTGTGTGTTTGCATGTTTGTATCTGTTTTTGTTTGTCTATGAGTGTGCGAGTATTTGTTAACTGTGTCATTTGTTAGTTTTGTGCAGGTATGGTTTGTTTTTGTTTTGCTTGTTATATTTTGATTTCGCGTGTATGTTTTCTGTGTGTTTTGGGTGTGTGTATGTGCTGTCGTGTGAATTGTATAAATATCATATTATGTGATTATAATGTGTTCAAATGGTTATATTTTGTGATCTGGTGTAAATGTTTGCAACACAGACCACCTTGTTCGCCCATTTACTGTATGTTTTGCTAGAGTGGTGTGTATGCTTGTGTTGCGTGTTTGTGAGTTTGCTCCCGATTTTGTCTTGTTTTTTATGTGTGTTGTATCTGTGCCGTGCCCCTTGTTAGGTTTATGTTGTTTCGTAGATCTCTGCCCGCGGCGACCTGGTGTTAGTGCTTTGAGTGAAAGGTGCGTGTTTGTGTGTGTTGTTGCGTATTTGTTTGTGTTATTGTTTTGTTGTGTTGTGCATGTGTAGTATTTTTTGTTCGTTTCCGTGAGTTTGTTTTCGTTAAAATTTAGGTCACGTTTCACATGAAACCTGACCTTATTTTTGTGACTTGTGTGGTGTGCTTGTTCTGTTTGTATATTGTGTATATGTTTTATTTTGTGCATGTACTTGTTTTGTGTATTTTCGCCGTGTGCAGAGTCCAGGAATATACTCAGCCGTAGTTTATCGGTCATGGTGCCCTCAGCAATACGCCACGGATGATCGCGCCAGTGCATCCCACTTGCGCCGCACCGGGCAGTCATTGCTGAAAGCACCATGACCTATGCTATCTAGTTTGCCTTTACTGCAATTTATACATGTAGGGGTTCCATTCGCGAGCCAGACCTCGCACTCGGACCGCAGGTGCGGGCCGCCGCAGTGGCCGCACACGTCTTCTGTGTCCTGGCAGTACTTCCTGGCGTGACCATATCCAAGACACCGCGAGCACTGAACCAGCGGCGACTGGTCGGTCACGCGCAGGCGCTGCATGTCAACATGCACGACCCCTGCCGCGGTCGCCGCCTGCCATACCGCCGGCGGCACACTGACCACCACATTACTTGCTAATGGATTTCTGGCCCGGGCTCGGTAACGGACCTCGAGCTGGGCCTGCTCGGTGTCCGTGCCGGCAAACAGGTGCGCGTTTTGCACCCTCAAGGCCTTCACAATGTCCTCGTCGGTATTTACCTTGAGGACACCGTGAATCCTGATGAGTGGGTCTTTATTTCGCATTTCTACTACTGTATATTTATCCTGTTTGCCGGCCAGCTTTTCTCTTACCTTTTTTATCGCCTCCCTGCTCCTACAACCGACGATAATTTTGTTGTCCCGGGCGCGACGGATCTTATCTATTTGGAGGCCCTCTTCCTTTGCGTTTACAATTTTTCGAATGTTGTGGTACACCTCGTCCCCGGTCTCGTCGCCCCTCGGGCCGACGATTATCGAGTGTATGGCCGCGGGCCGCCCCCCGGATCCAGGCGAGCCCCCGGCCACTACCGCGTATGTTGGTTTGTCGGTCGAGCTGCACCTTTCTTTTTCTATTATATCCAATAATTTGGAGATTTGTGTTTTATTTTCGGTTATTATTTTTGTTTGTTCGTCTATTTTTAATTTAATTATATCCGTCTGTTTATTTTGTGTGTCTAAAATTTTTGTTATAATCTTGTCCGTCTGTCCGTCAAGTATGTCAGTTGCCGCATTTGTGTCGATATCCTGTGTGTATGTAGCGGTCGCCGGAGGCTGTATAGAGGCCTCCTTTACCAAAAGGAACATCCTCTCGACAGCCTCGACGACCTTCCTAACTATCTCCCTGCTCGTATTCCTCGACATTTTCAGCTGCTCTTTTGCGAGCACCATCATGGAGCGTGCCTCGGCGATGCGGTCGCCAGCGGCGGCGCGGGCGTCCAGCGACAGCCGGCGGTCCACCGGCGGCCGCGGCGGCGAGTGCGGCCCGGGGGACGAGCGCGGGGAGGAGGCGCCCGACGGTCCGACCCGGTCGCGCCCGGCCCGGTCCCGGTAGGAGTTACCTGTGGGCCCGGGTCCGGGCGTTACCAGGCCAAGCTCCTCGGCTTCGTCCAGGGTCATTGTACGATTTGCCTCCTCCCGCCCCCGTCCCGCGGGTTTTGCTGGGGTCCTGAACATTCTACACTCAGAGGTGGGACTGACGGTGACAAAAGAAACTATGCAGTGGTCAGGGTGCCAGGTTCCTACTAAGACTGTAGGTACTTGTTTTTAAATAATTTATTTGTCAGTATTCGGTGTATAAGGCCGAAATGTTTGTCTTTTCAATTATATTTATAGAATGCCAATTAGTCAATAATGTATAAAGTTTTGTTGCAGGTCAGGTTGCGTCGTCCGGCGATCGCCGACCAGTAAAGGTAAGTTTGTGTTTGTGTGTGAGAGAGAGGTGTGTTTGTATGTGTATACGAAGTATAGACTTGTCAGAGTGTGGATGTATTTGTGTGTGTGTGTGGTTTAATCCCGTAAAAGGATTCAGTCAGTGTGTGTGTAGGTATTGCGTGTTTGTGTGTGTATGTGTGGATGACCGTCTGGATCAAGTGTGTGTGTTGTGGTAATAATTTTATATGCGATTTTGACAAATACAAGTCGACTCTATCAAAATGTAGAGCTGCTCTACCTAGAGTCTGTGTAAGAGATGTTTGCTAGTTTGTATTCTGTAGTGTGTGTGTTAGGGTGTATGTGTGTGTGACAATGAATTTAAGTTAAAATGGCCAATAAACCCAGTTCAATCGTATATACATAGAGTTTGTATAAGCTTTGTTGATCACTCTCTAATTTAACGTAACTCTTTCAAAATATTTCTATACTCTACATAGAGTTTCGTTAGAGGAGTCCTTTAGATACTCTATTTCTTATTTGCACATATAAAAATTTTTTTTGTCAAAATTAATTTTATACTCTACATAGAGTCTCCTCCGTAGAGTAATTTAGTTATCCTATCTCTAATTTATAATTTACAGAAAAAAAAAAAAAATTTTTTTTAGTCAAAATATTTTTTTAAACTCTACAATTCTACCTAGAGCCAGCCCTGTAGAGTGCCCAGGCAGCTTAATTTTGTCCTATAATAATACAATAGAAAGATCTTAAATCCAAAAAACTTTTCAAAAATTGTCTCTATGTAGAGCTCGTCTTAACTCTACCTAAAGTCCTGGTTTGGATCACCACAACCCCGAAAACCGCTCTCCAATCGGACCACTCGTTCCGGAGTTATTTAAGTTTAAAGTTTCTAGAAAACCTCCCCATACAAATTTGAGGGGTCCAGTTAAGCTGGTCGAAAGTTAATTTTAAGGGGTAGGGGGTTGAAACTTTGGGGATGTGTCGGGGAGGGTCGGTTTTGTGCGCAGCGGGGGGTGGGTTTGGGAGGGGGTCTAAAATTTCGTCCTTTTTGACCTAGGACGCACCGTTTCCGAGATATCCGGGGTTTTTTGAAAATTCCTTATCAAAACAATCTTATTTTTTGCGGTTGAGAGAATTTGGAGGAGTTTTATAAATTTGGTTGTGTGTGTCGCGTCTGTTGTCCGATTTTTGTCCGAAAAGTTTTGTAATGTGGGGATGAAATGTGCTTTACGGGAAGCGTAAGAGCCAAATTTTTTACTAGGGGGTTGATTTTATATTTAATTTACAAAGTTAGGGGTAGTTTTTGGCCAACTTCAAGAGGTTGGTTTCGGGGTTAGGAGTGGTGCAAAAATTCCGAACAAAGTGCGGTGGTGCAAATGGCGACCCAAATTTACAGACAGGGTGCATGTGTCCCCTAGGGGTGCGGGTATCGCAAATTTTTTATGGTTTTCCAAAAAATCTCACCGGGGGTGGTTTTTGGGGGTGGGTGTGGGTAGGTTGCCCTTATGTCTGCTTTACCAGCGTAAACGAAAATTTTGATATTTTTGCGATATCTCGCACCCCCGCCGAGTCTTAAGGGTTTACAAACTTATGCTGTAATGGCGGTGCGCGCCCTTGTATCTCTAAAAATACACAGAAAATACAAATATAGCGAGATTTAAAACTAAATTTTTCAACAGCAGGGGTTGAAGTCTTCCTCGTGACGTCGGATGTCCGGTGCTTCCAAAGGGGGTTGCTCACCCTCCAGAGGCCGCCAAAGTTAAGGGTGGCTGACAAATATCTGCAAATGGCCCTTTATTTCAAAAGTTTGCGTCGAAGCTATTTACTCCACGAACTAATATTGTTCAGCGGGGGCCTAAGATACTATTCCACCTGTAAAATTTTTAATTTTAGGGGTTGCAGTTTTTTGTCAGCCTCACCACTTTGTGTTGTACAATTTGTCAATGGTACACTTCCGCTACAAAATTTAATTTCTCGAGAATTTCTAAGCCGATTTCGAAATTTTTTGCGCTGGTCTGCTCGGGGTGAAGTGTGCTTCCTTCCAAAATAATAAAAAGGCTGTGTCGTCGCTGAAGATTTCGAAAAATATTTGCATTTAGTTAAATGAGAAATTTTACTAACTGCACCGGTGTTGCTGCTCTGCTCCTGGTCCAGACTTTTCGACGGGCGAAACGTTCCCGTGCTCCTCCCGGGTCCAGCTACAGAGGAGGCCCGTTTGTGGTGGTCCAGGTCCTAAATCCTGGAAGTTGGGCTCCACGTGGTTTTTGGTTTATCCTCTGCAGCTCCCAGGGGCGCGACGGGAAAAATCCGGGATTTCGCTCGTAGTTGCTCCTTGGTGTCTTCCTTTGATTGGCGTAGGAAAATCGGTGGGGCAAAGATCTCCTTTGGGCAGCGTTCGCGTTTAAAGGTTAAAAATTTTGTTCTTAACCTAAAACACGTTGATGCGAGTGGGAAAAACCGTTCCTGTGGGTCCAGAATTCACTTAATCCGGGGTTTTTCTGTCACCACTGTTTTTAGCACTTCCACTTTCTTTGGTGTAACTTTCACTATACTTTTCGCACTTTTTCTATTTTAACAGGTTTATTTAGCGCGGAGCTGTACGGATTTGATGCGTACGCGACCAGTGAGCGGTTGGTTCTTGGGTTAGGTTAGGTTAGGTTAGGTTAGGTTAGGTTAGGTTAGGTTAGGTTAGGTTAGGTTAGGTTAGGTTAGGTTTTTTTTTTTTTTTTTTTTGTCACCTATCTCCGGCCACAGGGGCTGGAACCTGTTCGACATTAATAGCATTCATACCAGTTCTCGCTTTTATTGCCTCTCGTATTTCCATAAGTCTTCCTTTTCATACTTCTGCTTTCATACGTTTTAAATTGTTCTAAACTAGCTACTTATGCAGGGGACTTAACAGTTTTATTTATTTTCTTATATTCTATTACATTATTCTATTATATTTTCTGATGACTTTGTACTTACAATTACTTTTTATTTGTTTTGTCATCGCCATTATAACCTCATGTTACATTGGTGTGATCATTGAATACATTTTAGTTTGATTTTTACTTATTACATTTTTCACTATGCATGTACAATAATCTATAAACCTATTTCTCATATTGCCATCAATTAAAATTTCGTACAGGTTGCTCTCCTTTATGTTTATTTCTATCTCTTGCTCTATGTTATGCCTTTCTTTATTGTAAATGGGGCAATCCGTAATGACGTGTATTACGCTCTCTTCTTTTTGAGGGTCGCACGGGCACGCCGGGCTCTCCTTACACCTAAAACGGTATAGGTATGAGGAGAATCGGCCGTGTCCTGTGAACAACTGTACTTTCAAATGGTCCATGCTAATTTTGCTTACCAACGGAAAACGCACAGAAACAAACCGGACTACATCATCGGAACGGCGCCAGCATGTGTCAACTGTTCCAGACGTGGGGCAGGCCGAGGAGAGCACAACGCCTTTAGCAACGACTGCCCGGTGAGGCGCAAGTGGGAGACACTTGCGAGATCCGCCGTGGCTTATTGCTAAGGGCGTGCCATATAAAATCATCCAGGCAAACCTCATGAGGAAGCAGTTGGCAACAGATGAGGCTTTTATGGGAGCGACAGAACATGGAGCCGCCGCAATCCTTATCCAGGAGCCCTACACAGGAGCCATCAAGAGGCTCAAACACTACACCGGCTCGAGGATCTTCCAGTGCATTGACCAAAGCGGGGGAGTTGTAAAAGCTGCCATTGCAGTCCTGGACCCAACTCTAGACGTAATTCAATACCCCTGCTCACCACCAACAACATCGTGGTGGTGGGTATCAAGACCAGAGCCTGGAAGATCACTCTCATTTCCCTATACTTCGAGGAGACCAGCCAGTCGAGCCGTATCTCGAGCACCTGGGGAAAATTGTGGCGGAGGTTGGACCGAATGGTATAGTGCTGGGGGGGCGACGTCAATGCCTGGAACGCCTGGTGGGGGAGTATCAGCACAAACCACAGAGGAGATGACGTGCTGCATGCTCTAGACTCACTGGGGTTCCAGATACTGAACGAAGGCTACACGACGCCCACGTTTGACACAGTAAGGGGGGGCAGGCGGTTCACCAGCCACGTGGACATCACGGCCTGCGCGTCTGACCTTCTCTCACACGTGGAAAAATGGAGAGTACTTGAAGATCTCACGAGTTCGGATCACAACGGCATAACATTCAACATTCTACAGCACAAATCAAACGGCACACACATAACACGCACCACACGCACATACAATACACACAAAGCAAACTGGAAGCAGTTTCGTGAGAAACTGCCCCAGTTTCTAAACGAGCAACACCTTACACACCACGAAATAGAGGCCATAACAAACACACAACAAATAGACACATTAGTACACAAATATACTCAGGCGATCATACAAACATGCACTCACACTATACCTGCAAAAAATCACAACCAAATACTCACCATGCCGTGGTGGTCCGAAAAACTCGACAAGCTAAAACGCGAAGTGGCCACCGGGAAGAGGAGAGTCAGGTGCGCCGCGCCGGTCCGTAGAGCGAGGGTCGTCGAAGCCTACCTGGAGAAGAAAAAAGAATACGAACTAGAAGCAGGTAGAGCAAGAGTTAACAGCTGGAAAGAATTCTGCGGGAAACAAGATAGGAAAACCGTGTGGGAGGGGATTTACAGGGTTATTGGGAGGACTAAGGCTAGGGAAGAGGATGTACCGCTCCGGGTTGGAGACCAGGTTCTAGACGCCAAGGAATCCGTCAGGCTGCTTGCGGATACATTCTACCCGGCGGACCAGTCTGACGGGGACAGCACAGAGCACCGCGTAATAAGAGCTAAAGCGGAAACAGTAAACATGGGGCAACAAGATGACTCTTGGGACCCACCATTTACGCTGGCAGAACTCACTGAAGCGGTCAAAGCCTTCAACCCCAAAAAAGCCCCAGGCGCAGACGGTCTAACTGCGGACATCTGTCAGGAGGCGGTTAAAAGCGACCCGGCTCTACTCCTGAAGATCCTAAATAAATGCCTGGAACATGGACACTTCCCCACTCCATGGAAAGAAGCAACAGTTGTAGTCCTCAGAAAGCCCGGAAAGGACACCTACACCACCCCGAAGTCATATAGACCAATTGGACTCCTCCCCGTTATCGGGAAGATCTTCGAAAGGATGGTCATCACCCGTATCAGGTTCCACCTCCTCCCAAAAATGAGCACCCTTCAGTACGGATTTACGCCCCAAAGGAGCACCGAAGACTCCCTCTATATCCTAATGCAGCACATAAAACAAAAGTTAAACGACAAAAAGCTGATAACATTGGTATCATTGGATATAGAGGGAGCCTTCGATAGCGCCTGGTGGCCGGCGATACGCGTGAGACTGGCGGAAGAGGGATGCCCAGTGAACCTGAGACGGGTTATGGATAGCTATTTAAAGTTAAGGAAAGTTCGCGTAAGATACGGCGGGGAGGAATACACAAAGGAGACTGGAAAAGGGTGTGTGCAAGGGTCCATCGGGGGCCCCATGTTATGGAATCTGCTGCTGGACCCACTATTGAAAGAGCTGCATGCGAAGGGGATATATTGCAGGCGTTTGCGGATGACGTCGTAATGGTCTTCGACGGTGAGACGGCGGTAGAGGTTGAGAGGAGTGCCAATGCCGCTCTCGGGCGTGTTGGAGCGTGGGGTGTTACAAACAAGCTCAATTTTGCGCCACACAAAACAAATGCAATGGTAATTACAAGAAAACTTAAATATGACACCCCACGTCTGAGCATGGGCGGGATCGACATTGGCATGACTGACAAGATAAAACTGCTCGGCCTCACCATCGACGATAAACTGACCTTCAACGACCATACCGCAAACGTCTGCAGAAAGGCCATAGGATTTTACAAACAGCTGAACAGAGCTGCAAAAATTCACTGGGGACTGCAACCAGAGATCCTGAAAACAATTTATGTCGCTGTTGTAGAGCCCACAATCCTATACGCGGCTAGCGCATGGGGACATGCAACTCTTAAGGTTAGGTTAGGTTAGGTTAGGTTAGGTTAGGTTAGGTTAGGTTAGGTTAGGTTAGGTTAGGTTAGGTTAGGTTAGGTTAGGTTAGGTTAGGTTAGGTTAGGTTAGGTTAGGTTAGGTTAGGTTTAGGTTAGGTTAGGTTAGGTTAGGTTAGGTTAGGTTAGGTTAGGTTTTTTTTTTTTTTTTTTTTTTTTTTTTTTTTTTTTTAATATATCCTGTCCGGGCTCAGAGGCCCGGCCCGCGAGCTAGGTCCCTAACGTAATTAGGGTTGAATACAGGTATCTTTATTAGTACTATGCTTATATTCTAATACAATATTATTTAAATTTATACAGTGTTTCTTATCGTTATTTATTATGTTTACTTTTTTTTTACTGTTCTTATGTCTAGTACTTCCTTCGTATTTGAAAAATATGAAGTAGTGGTCTACTTTTAATGCTATTTATTTTTTGTATTGACTTTATTTATTATGTTTTTACAATATTTTATAAACTCAGGTGCGATGTCTTTGTTTGTTATAATTTCTTTTAAGTTTTCTTTGTTTATCTCTACATTTAATAGCATTTCAGTATTGAACCTTATTTTGCCGTATATCGGACACTCTATTATAATATGAATTACACTCTCTTCCACCCCTGGATCGCAGTCGCACGATGGGCTCTCCTTACACTTGAAACGGTACAAGTATGAGGAGAACCCTCCGTGCCCTGTAAGCAGTTGTGTTGTGTATTTATCTATTGTGATGTGTTTTATTGCTCTGTGTGCGTGTCTGGCGTCCGGAAAGAATGTCTTTGTTACAGAAGCTGTATGCCCTTCTGTGTACCTAATATGCCATTTTTCTATAGATTCCGACCTAATTTGGTATTTTGCGTAAGATATTGGGCATTTATCGTATTTTGGCTTTGTTTTCTGTTGTAGCGCTGCGGATTTAGCCAGTTCATCGGCCCTTTCATTTCCCTCCAACCCCGCGTGTGCCTTTATCCAGTAGAGTTTTAGGATCCTATTTTGTTTGTTTATTTGTTTGGCATTTTCTCTTATCTGAAACACGAGGGGATGGAGGGACGTGAAGTTAGTTGCTGTTTCTAGTGCCGATCTAGAGTCACTATAGATGCAACTGTGTGACTTTTTGCATTGTAGCGCTATTCTACTTGCTTCGGCAATCGCAAGTAGTTCGGCTTGATAGACAGAGCAGCAATCGGCTGGTTTGTATTTTCGGGTACTTATCTCGGCGGTTCTATTCCAAACGGATATGGCCGCTCCGACTTTCCCTTCGATTTTACTTCCGTCAGTGTAGATGTTTAAGTCGCTGGATTGTGATTGCTCGAGAGCTGCTCTGTCTGCCAAGCATTCGAATCCAAGATCCACCCATTCTGCCGGATGTGGCGCCAGTACGACGGTGTCGGTTTCTCCATTTCCAGATCTCCTATTAATTGCTGGGATTTTCCTTTCTTCAGCTCATAAAGCAAGGCCGCTTCTTTGATTCTCAAGTCAAGTGGAAGCAGCCCAGCAATTAATAGTGCAGAGTGGAGTGACACCGTTCTATGCGCTTTGATTATCTTCTGCGCGAATCCGCGCTGCACGGCATCGAGGTGTTTCTTTACGCCGACTTTATTTGTTGCCGGTGCCCATGCGCTGGCCGCGTACAATATGGTTGGTTCTACAACGGCTGTGTAGAGGGTTCTTACAATTTCCGGGTTTAGCCCCACTGTGTTTTCGCTGCCCTTGACAGCTGCCTGTGAAAATTTATTGCCTTCCGGCAGACATTCGCGACGTGGCTATTGAAGGTTAGCTTCTCGTCGATGGTGAGGCCGAGAAGCTTAATTTCTTTGGACATGCCAATGTCAATGCCGCCCATGTTCAGGCGCGGGGTGTCAAATTTAAGTTTGCGGGTGATGGTCATTGCCATGGTCTTGTGTGCCGCAAACCTTTGTTTTACTCTTCCACCCCATGCCTGAACACGCGCCAATGTGGCATTAGCATGTCTTTCAATCTCCAACGCCGTTTCACCATCGAAAACCAACACTATATCGTCTGCGAATGCCTGCACGTACTCGCCTCTGTTTTCAAGTTCCTTTAACAGAGAGTCCAAAAGCAAATTCCACAATGTGGGCCCCCCTATAGATCCCTGTACACAGCCCTTGTTTGTTTCCTTGGTGGCTGTTTCTCCCGCGTAGCGGACTTCCACCCTACGGTCGCATAGGTAACTGTCGATGACCCTCCTTAGGTTTACCGGGCACTTTTCCTCAGCCAGTCGGATCCTTATTTCAGGCCTCCACGCGCCATCGAAGGCTCCCTCTATGTCCAGTGACACCAAAGTGATCATACGCTTCTCGGCGAGTTTCGCGTGAATATGCGTCACTAGGGTGTAGAGGGAGTCCTCGGTGCTCTTTTGTGGCATGAAACCATACTGGCGAGTACTCATCCCGGGTAAGATGTAGAACCTAATTCGGGTCATCACCATCCTTTCAAAGATTTTTCCTAAAATTGGTAGAAGTCCGATGGGCCTATAGGACTTTGTCGCGCTATAATCATCTTTACCGGGTTTCCGCAGCGCTACGACTGTTGCCTCTTTCCATATTTTGGGGAAGTATGCGCACGTGAGACACCTGTTTACGAGGGTTAGGAAGAGGTCCGGGTCGGTGAATATCGCCTCTCGGCAGATGTCCGCTGTGAGGCCGTCCGCGCCCGGTGCTTTCTTGACGTTGAAGGCTTTTACCGCAGAGTAGAGCTCCGTTTTTGTGAACGGTGGGTCACATTGTTCATAAAGTGTCTGTTTGTTCACCGTGGCTGCTTCCATTCTAACTCTGCGGTGTTCCGTACTATCGCTGTTTGCGAGGTCTTCCGGATAAAATGTATCGGCTAATGCCCTCGCGGAACCTTTTGCGTCTAGTGTCTTGCCTTCAACCTCAAGCAGGACGTCTTCTTCTCGTGTCGCGGTTCTGCCGATGACTCTATAGATTCCCTGCCAGACCGTCTCCCCGTCCTGCCTCTCACAAAAGTTTTTCCAGCTATCGATCCTCGCTCGACCTGCTGCTCGCTCATATTCGCCCTTTGTTTTCAGATAGTCTTCGACTACTCTCTCGCCGGTACAGTGTGGCACAGCGGACTCTACGCTTTTTCGTAGCAACTTGTTTTTTGAGCTTTTCAAGTTCTTCGGACCACCACGGCATTTTGAGTGTGTGTGCTTGTTTTCTTTTTGGAATAATGTCTGTACATGTTTGAATAATTGCTTTTGTATATGTGTTTACTGTTTCATTGATCTGTTCTTTATTTGTGATGTGTTCCATGTGCGTGTGTGTGAGTTTATGTTCTTCGAAATTGTTTGCCAGTTTCTTACGAAACTGGTCCCAATTTGCTTTCCTCGTGTTATACTGTCTTGTTGTTCTTGTTATGTGTGTCCCTTCTGACTTCTGTAGTTGTAGTGTAAATGTAATGCCGTTGTGGTCCGAACCTGTTAAACCCTCTTCTACTCGCCAATTTCCTACTGATGCGAGAATGTCCGCTGTGCAGGCCGTGATGTCTACGTGGCTTCTGTACCGCTTTCCTCCCCTAATTGTGTCGAAGGTAGGCACTGAGCTGGAATTTAATATATGCAAGTCGAGCTCATCGAGTGTAGATCTGACTTCTTCCCCTCTACAGTTTGTCTCCGTGCTTCCCCACCAGATGTTCCAGGCATTAACATCCCCACCGATTACCAACCTAGAGTTTCCCATCTTATCGATGATACGTTCCACATGCTCTAAGTATGGTTCGAGCGGTTTGTCCTTCTCAAAGTACACAGATACCAGCGTGATCTGCCAGGCCTTTGTTCGAGTCCCACCACTGTGATGTTGTTTGTGGTGAGTTCCGGTACTGTATGACGTCCATCTTTGGGTCGAAAACCGCGATGGCCGCCTTAACAGTCCCTTCTCCTACTTTATTGCTCTGGTAGACCCTTACGCCCTGGTAACTGCGTACTTCCTTCGTCCGACCCACATACGGCTCCTGTATCAGCGCTGCGGCAGCTCTGGTTTTCACCGCTTCGATAAGTAGTTCCTCTGTCGCCAGCTGTTTTCGCCCTAGGTTGGCTTGTATGATGCGGTATGGGGTGCCCTCAGCAATACGCCACAGTTGATCGCGCCAGCGCGTCCCACTTACGCCTTACCGGACATTCATTGCTAAAAGCGTTATGCTCGTTATGGCTTGTCTTTGCCTTAGTGCAGTTGATACAACTAGCAGGGCCGTCCGCCAGCCAGACCGGGCACTCGGATCTTAGGTGCGGTCCGCCGCAGTGGCTGCACACGTCGACGGGGTCGCGGCAGTACTTTTTTCCATGCCCGTAACCCAGGCAGCGCGAGCACTGGATCAGCGGAGACTGGTCAGTGACGCGCACGCGCTGCATGTCGACATGCACAGCCCCGGCGGCGATGGCTCCTCTCCACACAGCCGGCGGCACCCTGACTACCACATTCGTGGTTAAGGGGTTTCTAGCCCTAGCGCGATAACGAACCTCGATCTTTGCCTCTTTTACATTTAGGTCGTTTTCAAACAAATGGGTGTTTTGCGTCTTTAGAGCTTTTACGATGTCCTCGTTTGTGTTACTGTTGAGGACACCGTAAACTCTCAAAAGAGGGTCTTTGTTCTTCATTTCGACCACCGTGAAATTTTTCTCCTTTTCGACGATTTTTTCTTTAACTCTATCTATCTCTTCTTTATTTTTGCAGCCCACAATTATTTTCCTATCCCTAGCCCTTCTAATTCGGTCTATCCTTGTTCCCTCCTCCTTTGCGTTTAAAACCTTTTTTATCTTTGCGAAAACTTCTTCTCCTGTCTCATTTTCATTTTTCGACCCCACAATGATGGAGTGTATTGCGGTCTGCGCCACGGGTGAGCGGGCCGCCACTCTTGCGTATGTCGGTCCGTTTGTTTGTGTGTCTTGGTGGGTACTTATGATTCTGGAGAGCTTCTCTATTTCTTTTCTATTTTCATTTAATAATTTGGTATGTTCATCCAGCTTTTCTATCATTATGTCGTTTTGTTTTGTCTGTGTGTATGTCTGTCTGTCAGTCTCTAGTTTTTCATTTTGATTTTCTGTTTGTATTTGTTTCCTCATTGATTCACGAGGCGACCCTGTGGTCGCTTGACTCTCCTTAACGAGTTGGTATAAGCGTTCTACTGCCTCGATAACATTCTTGATAACTTCCTTACTGGTATTTCTTGCGCCCTTTTTTAGGTGTGTCTTAGCTTTCACTAATAAGGAGCGCGCTTCCGCGACCCGGTCGGCGGCCGCCGTCCTCTCCTGCCGCGGCGGGCTCACCTGCATCTCGAAGGAGAGCCTCCGAGCGGCCGGCGAGCCCTCCGCCGTCCTCGATGTCGGTGAGGAGGCAGGCGAAGAAGCGACCGTGACGGCCTGGCCCGGTTCCTCCGGTGTTTTTACTTGTTCGGTTTCTTGCTGACTTTGGTTTATTATTTTTGTAGTTTTGCTGGGACCGGCCAATGTCAAAGTGCGGTTTGCATCTTTGGCACCGGTTTTTGCTGGTGTTCTGAACATTTTTATTTGATTTTATTTGTTAAGGTTTTTGCGGCGGGAGGGGGGAACAAGAGAAGCAGGTGTTCCTGTCAGGGTGTCTCGCCGTACTGCACTTGCAGTGTATTAATGTGTATTTTAATAATAATGATAAAATTTCTGAGCTCGGTGTAAAAGGCCGAGTCAGCTTTGTCCGTATTATTGTCAATTAATTTTAATAGTATGTTATTATTCAAGTGTCAATTTATCCGTTTGTTTGTTCCAGGTTTTAGGTATCTCTTCGTCCGGCAGCCAGCTGTGTGGTGTGTCAGGAGCGTGGATCACTGGAGAGTAAGTGGTGCAGGTGAGTATTATGTGGGTGTGTGAATGGAATGTGTTCGGTCAGTTGTACGTAAGTGATATAACGGTGTGAGGGTGTGTGTGTGTTAGAGCATGTGAGGGAGAGGGTGTAAGTGAGTGCGTGTGAGGAAGGCAGTGAGGGTGTGTATGTATGTGTACCTATGAGGGTGTGGGTGTATGTTTTGTATGTGAGAGTGGATGAGGATTTAAGTGTTATATGTTGGAAGTGATTGGCTGAGTGTGTTTGTGTGTATGTGTATGTGAGTGTTGTAAATTGTGTAAAGTTGTGTCAAGCTGGTGTCTTTACATAAACAAAGTGCATTAGCGCACTTAATTGTCGAACTACGTAGCGTGCAGAGTCAATTTTAGTTTGAAAAACGGGTAAACCCGAATAGCATCACATGTATACAAAATTTTTGGGTTTTTTAAATTGTTTCGGGCACGCAGGCCGCGTCTCCTTACTGGTACAAAATTTCAGCGCAATAGCACTGTAAACAAAAAAGATAGCGGTATATGGTATTTCGTAAAATCGATTTTCTTAACCTAGTAAACCACCATATGGGAGGGTGGGCGGGCAAAAAAATTTTCGTTTTCGTCAGTTTTCTCGGGAGCTACTGGGCCGATTTAAGTGAAACAAACGCCAAAAGAACCGCGGTCGCCCGGGGCACGCGCCGACCGGAGATGGTGCTTCTCGAGTGCACACAAAATTGGGTTTGTGTGGGATATCTGAATTTTCCACCTACCGAGTCGACGCTGTGTGTTCCGGCTTGCAATTATCTTAAACAAGTACAAAAACACTTTGTTACTAGGTTTCCAAGCTATTTAATATAAGAATGTTATCGAGGCAGTAGAACGCTTATACCAACTCGTTAAGGAGAGTCAAGCGACCACAGGGTCGCCTCGTGAATCAATGAGGAAACAAATACAAACAGAAAATCAAAATGAAAAACTAGAGACTGACAGACAGACATACACACAGACAAAACAAAACGACATAATGATAGAAAAGCTGGATGAACATACCAAATTATTAAATGAAAATAGAAAAGAAATAGAGAAGCTCTCCAGAATCATAAGTACCCACCAAGACACACAAACAAACGGACCGACATACGCAAGAGTGGCGGCCCGCTCACCCGTGGCGCAGACCGCAATACACTCCATCATTGTGGGGTCGAAAAATGAAAATGAGACAGGAGAAGAAGTTTTCGCAAAGATAAAAAAGGTTTTAAACGCAAAGGAGGAGGGAACAAGGATAGACCGAATTAGAAGGGCTAGGGATAGGAAAATAATTGTGGGCTGCAAAAATAAAGAAGAGATAGATAGAGTTAAAGAAAAAATCGTCGAAAAGGAGAAAAATTTCACGGTGGTCGAAATGAAGAACAAAGACCCTCTTTTGAGAGTTTACGGTGTCCTCAACAGTAACACAAACGAGGACATCGTAAAAGCTCTAAAGACGCAAAACACCCATTTGTTTGAAAACGACCTAAATGTAAAAGAGGCAAAGATCGAGGTTCGTTATCGCGCTAGGGCTAGAAACCCCTTAACCACGAATGTGGTAGTCAGGGTGCCGCCGGCTGTGTGGAGAGGAGCCATCGCCGCCGGGGCTGTGCATGTCGACATGCAGCGCGTGCGCGTCACTGACCAGTCTCCGCTGATCCAGTGCTCGCGCTGCCTGGGTTACGGGCATGGAAAAAGTACTGCCGCGACCCCGTCGACGTGTGCAGCCACTGCGGCGGACCGCACCTAAGATCCGAGTGCCCGGTCTGGCTGGCGGACGGCCCTGCTAGTTGTATCAACTGCACTAAGGCAAAGACAAGCCATAACGAGCATAACGCTTTTAGCAATGAATGTCCGGTAAGGCGTAAGTGGGACGCGCTGGCGCGATCAACTGTGGCGTATTGCTGAGGGCACCCCATACCGCATCATACAAGCCAACCTAGGGCGAAAACAGCTGGCGACAGAGGAACTACTTATCGAAGCGGTGAAAACCAGAGCTGCCGCAGCGCTGATACAGGAGCCGTATGTAGGTCGGACGAAGGAAGTACGCAGTTACCAGGGCGTAAGGGTCTACCAGAGCAATAAAGTAGGAGAAGGGACTGTTAAGGCGGCCATCGCGGTTTTCGACCCAAAGATGGACGTCATACAGTACCCGGAACTCACCACAAACAACATCACAGTGGTGGGACTCCGAACAAAGGCCTGGCAGATCACGCTGGTATCTGTGTACTTTGAGAAGGACAAACCGCTCGAACCATACTTAGAGCATGTGGAACGTATCATCGATAAGATGGGAAACTCTAGGTTGGTAATCGGTGGGGATGTTAATGCCTGGAACATCTGGTGGGGAAGCACGGAGACAAACTGTAGAGGGGAAGAAGTCAGATCTACACTCGATGAGCTCGACTTGCATATATTAAATTCCAGCTCAGTGCCTACCTTCGACACAATTAGGGGAGGAAAGCGGTACAGAAGCCACGTAGACATCACGGCCTGCACAGCGGACATTCTCGCATCAGTAGGAAATTGGCGAGTAGAAGAGGGTTTAACAGGTTCGGACCACAACGGCATTACATTTACACTACAACTACAGAAGTCAGAAGGGACACACATAACAAGAACAACAAGACAGTATAACACGAGGAAAGCAAATTGGGACCAGTTTCGTAAGAAACTGGCAAACAATTTCGAAGAACATAAACTCACACACACGCACATGGAACACATCACAAATAAAGAACAGATCAATGAAACAGTAAACACATATACAAAAGCAATTATTCAAACATGTACAGACATTATTCCAAAAAGAAAACAAGCACACACACTCAAAATGCCGTGGTGGTCCGAAGAACTTGAAAAGCTCAAAAAACAAGTTGCTACGAAAAAGCGTAGAGTCCGCTGTGCCACACTGTACCGGCGAGAGAGAGTAGTCGAAGACTATCTGAAAACAAAGGGCGAATATGAGCGAGCAGCAGGTCGAGCGAGGATCGATAGCTGGAAAAACTTTTGTGAGAGGCAGGACGGGGAGACGGTCTGGCAGGGAATCTATAGAGTCATCGGCAGAACCGCGACACGAGAAGAAGACGTCCTGCTTGAGGTTGAAGGCAAGACACTAGACGCAAAAGGTTCCGCGAGGGCATTAGCCGATACATTTTATCCGGAAGACCTCGCAAACAGCGATAGTACGGAACACCGCAGAGTTAGAATGGAAGCAGCCACGGTGAACAAACAGACACTTTATGAACAATGTGACCCACCGTTCACAAAAACGGAGCTCTACTCTGCGGTAAAGCCTTCAACGTCAAGAAAGCACCGGGCGCGGACGGCCTCACAGCGGACATCTGCCGAGAGGCGATATTCACCGACCCGGACCTCTTCCTAACCCTCGTAAACAGGTGTCTCACGTGCGCATACTTCCCCAAAATATGGAAAGAGGCAACAGTCGTAGCGCTGCGGAAACCCGGTAAAGATGATTATAGCGCGACAAAGTCCTATAGGCCCATCGGACTTCTACCAATTTTAGGAAAAATCTTTGAAAGGATGGTGATGACCCGAATTAGGTTCTACATCTTACCCGGGATGAGTACTCGCCAGTATGGTTTCATGCCACAAAAGAGCACCGAGGACTCCTCTACACCCTAGTGACGCATATTCACGCGAAACTCGCCGAGAAGCGTATGATCACTTTGGTGTCACTGGACATAGAGGGAGCCTTCGATGGCGCGTGGAGGCCTGAAATAAGGATCCGACTGGCTGAGGAAAAGTGCCCGGTAAACCTAAGGAGGGTCATCGACAGTTACCTATGCGACCGTAGGGTGGAAGTCCGCTACGCGGGAGAAACAGCCACCAAGGAAACAAACAAGGGCTGTGTACAGGGATCTATAGGGGGGCCCACATTGTGGAATTTGCTTTTGGACTCTCTGTTAAAGGAACTTGAAAACAGAGGCGAGTACGTGCAGGCATTCGCAGACGATATAGTGTTGGTTTTCGATGGTGAAACGGCGTTGGAGATTGAAAGACATGCTAATGCCACATTGGCGCGTGTTCAGGCATGGGTGGAAGAGTAAAACAAAGGTTTGCGGCACACAAGACCATGGCAATGACCATCACCCGCAAACTTAAATTTGACACCCCGCGCCTGAACATGGGCGGCATTGACATTGGCATGTCCAAAGAAATTAAGCTTCTCGGCCTCACCATCGACGAGAAGCTAACCTTCAATAGCCACGTCGCGAATGTCTGCCGGAAGGCAATAAATTTTCACAGGCAGCTGTCAAGGGCAGCGAAAACACAGTGGGGCTAAACCCGGAAATTGTAAGAACCCTCTACACAGCCGTTGTAGAACCAACCATATTGTACGCGGCCAGCGCATGGGCACCGGCAACAAATAAAGTCGGCGTAAAGAAACACCTCGATGCCGTGCAGCGCGGATTCGCGCAGAAGATAATCAAAGCGCATAGAACGGTGTCACTCCACTCTGCACTATTAATTGCTGGGCTGCTTCCACTTGACTTGAGAATCAAAGAAGCGGCCTTGCTTTATGAGCTGAAGAAAGGAAAATCCCAGCAATTAATAGGAGATCTGGAAATGGAGAAACCGACACCGTCGTACTGGCGCCACATCCGGCAGAATGGGTGGATCTTGGATTCGAATGCTTGGCAGACAGAGCAGCTCTCGAGCAATCACAATCCAGCGACTTAAACATCTACACTGACGGAAGTAAAATCGAAGGGAAAGTCGGAGCGGCCATATCCGTTTGGAATAGAACCGCCGAGATAAGTACCCGAAAATACAAACTAGCCGATTGCTGCTCTGTCTATCAAGCCGAACTACTTGCGATTGCCGAAGCAAGTAGAATAGCGCTACAATGCAAAAAGTCACACAGTTGCATCTATAGTGACTCTAGATCGGCACTAGAAACAACAACTTCACTTCCCTCCATCCCCTCGTGTTTCAGATAAGAGAAAATGCCAAACAAATAAACAAACAAAATAGGATCCTAAAACTCTACTGGATAAAGGCACACGCGGGGTTGGAGGGAAATGAAAGGGCCGATGAACTGGCTAAATCCGCAGCGCTACAACAGAAAACAAAGCCAAAATACGATAAATGCCCAATATCTTACGCAAAATACCAAATTAGGTCGGAATCTATAGAAAAATGGCATATTAGGTACACAGAAGGGCATACAGCTTCTGTAACAAAGACATTCTTTCCGGACGCCAGACACGCACACAGAGCAATAAAACACATCACAATAGATAAATACACAACACAACTGCTTACAGGGCACGGAGGGTTCTCCTCATACTTGTACCGTTTCAAGTGTAAGGAGAGCCCATCGTGCGACTGCGATCCAGGGGTGGAAGAGAGTGTAATTCATATTATAATAGAGTGTCCGATATACGGCAAAATAAGGTTCAATACTGAAATGCTATTAAATGTAGAGATAAACAAAGAAAACTTAAAAGAAATTATAACAAACAAAGACATCGCACCTGAGTTTATAAAATATTGTAAAAACATAATAAATAAAGTCAATACAAAAAATAAATAGCATTAAAAGTAGACCACTACTTCATATTTTTCAAATACGAAGGAAGTACTAGACATAAGAACAGTAAAAAAAAGTAAACATAATAAATAACGATAAGAAACACTGTATAAATTTAAATAATATTGTATTAGAATATAAGCATAGTACTAATAAAGATACCTGTATTCAACCCTAATTACGTTAGGGACCTAGCTCATGGGCCGGGCCTCTGAGCCCGGACAGGATATTAAAAAAAAAAAAAAAAAAAAAAACCTAACCTAACCTAACCTAACCTAACCTAACCTAACCTAACCTAACCTAACCTAACCTAACCTAACCTACCCTAACCTAACCTAACCTAACCTAACCTAACCTAACCTAACCTAACCTAACCTAACCTAACCTAACCTAACCTAACCTAACCTAACCTAACCTAACCTAACCTAACCTAACCTAACCTAACCTAACCTAACCTAACCTAACCTAACCTAACCTAACCTAAGAGTTGCATGTCCCCATGCGCTAGCCGCGTATAGGATTGTGGGCTCTACAACAGCGACATAAATTGTTTTCAGGATCTCTGGTTGCAGTCCCCAGTGAATTTTGCAGCTCTGTTCAGCTGTTTGTAAAATCCTATGGCCTTTCTGCAGACGTTTGCGGTATGGTCGTTGAAGGTCAGTTTATCGTCGATGGTGAGGCCGAGCAGTTTTATCTTGTCAGTCATGCCAATGTCGATCCCGCCCATGCTCAGACGTGGGGTGTCATATTTAAGTTTTCTTGTAATTACCATTGCATTTGTTTTGTGTGGCGCAAAATTGAGCTTGTTTGTAACACCCACGCTCCAACACGCCCGAGAGCGGCATTGGCACTCCTCTCAACCTCTACCGCCGTCTCACCGTCGAAGACCATTACGACGTCATCCGCAAACGCCTGCAAATATATCCCCTTCGCATGCAGCTCTTTCAATAGTGGGTCCAGCAGCAGATTCCATAACATGGGGCCCCCGATGGACCCTTGCACACACCCTTTTCCAGTCTCCTTTGTGTATTCCTCCCGCCGTATCTTACGCGAACTTTCCTTAACTTTAAATAGCTATCCATAACCCGTCTCAGGTTCACTGGGCATCCCTCTTCCGCCAGTCTCACGCGTATCGCCGGCCACCAGGCGCTATCGAAGCTCCTCTATATCCAATGATACCAATGTTATCAGCTTTTGTCGTTTAACTTTTGTTTTATGTGCTGCATTAGGATATAGAGGAGTCTTCGGTGCTCACTGGGGCGTAAATCCGTACTGAAGGGTGCTCATTTTTGGGAGGAGGTGGAACCTGATACGGGTGATGACCATCCTTTCGAAGATCTTCCCGATAACGGGGAGGAGTCCAATTGGTCTATATGACTTCGGGGTGGTGTAGGTGTCCTTTCCGGGCTTTCTGAGGACTACAACTGTTGCTTCTTTCCATGGAGTGGGGAAGTGTCCATGTTCCAGGCATTTATTTAGGATCTTCAGGAGTAGAGCCGGGTCGCTTTTAACCGCCTCCTGACAGATGTCCGCAGTTAGACCGTCTGCGCCTGGGGCTTTTTTGGGGTTGAAGGCTTTGACCGCTTCAGTGAGTTCTGCCAGCGTAAATGGTGGGTCCCAAGAGTCATCTTGTTGCCCCATGTTTACTGTTTCCGCTTTAGCTCTTATTACGCGGTGCTCTGTGCTGTCCCCGTCAGACTGGTCCGCCGGGTAGAATGTATCCGCAAGCAGCCTGACGGATTCCTTGGCGTCTAGAACCTGGTCTCCAACCCGGGCGGTACATCCTCTTCCCTAGCCTTAGTCCTCCCAATAACCCTGTAAATCCCTCCCACACGGTTTTCCTATCTTGTTTCCCGCAGAATTCTTTCCAGCTGTTAACTCTTGCTCTACCTGCTTCTAGTTCGTATTCTTTTTCTTCTCAGGTAGGCTTCGACGACCCTCGCTCTACGGACCGGCGCGGCGCACCTGACTCTCCTCTTCCCGGTGGCCACTTCGCGTTTTAGCTTGTCGAGTTTTTCGGACCACCACGGCATGGTGAGTATTTGGTTGTGATTTTTTGCAGGTATAGTGTGAGTGCATGTTTGTATGATCGCCTGAGTATATTTGTGTACTAATGTGTCTATTTGTTGTGTGTTTGTTATGGCCTCTATTTCGTGGTGTGTAAGGTGTTGCTCGTTTAGAAACTGGGGCAGTTTCTCACGAAACTGCTTCCAGTTTGCTTTGTGTGTATTGTATGTGCGTGTGGTGCGTGTTATGTGTGTGCCGTTTGATTTGTGCTGTAGAATGTTGAATGTTATGCCGTTGTGATCCGAACTCGTGAGATCTTCAAGTACTCTCCATTTTTCCACGTGTGAGAGAAGGTCAGACGCGCAGGCCGTGATGTCCACGTGGCTGGTGAACCGCCTGCCCCCCCTTACTGTGTCAAACGTGGGCGTCGTGTAGCCTTCGTTCAGTATCTGGAACCCCAGTGAGTCTAGAGCATGCAGCACGTCATCTCCTCTGTGGTTTGTGCTGATACTCCCCCACCAGGCGTTCCAGGCATTGACGTCGCCCCCCAGCACTATACCATTCGGTCCAACCTCCGCCACAATTTTCCCCAGGTGCTCGAGATACGGCTCGACTGGCTGGTCTCCCTCGAAGTATAGGGAAATGAGAGTGATCTTCCAGGCTCTGGTCTTGATACCCACCACCACGATGTTGTTGGTGGTGAGCAGGGGGTATTGAATTACGTCTAGAGTTGGGTCCAGGACTGCAATGGCAGCTTTACAACTCCCCGCTTTGGTCAATGCACTGGAAGATCCTCGAGCCGGTGTAGTGTTTGAGCCTCTTGATGGCTCCTGTGTAGGGCTCCTGGATAAGGATTGCGGCGGCTCCATGTTCTGTCGCTCCCATAAAAGCCTCATCTGTTGCCAACTGCTTCCTCATGAGGTTTGCCTGGATGATTTTATATGGCACGCCCTTAGCAATAAGCCACGGCGGATCTCGCAAGTGTCTCCCACTTGCGCCTCACCGGGCAGTCGTTGCTAAAGGCGTTGTGCTCTCCTCGGCCTGCCCCACGTCTGGAACAGTTGACACATGCTGGCGCCGTTCCGATGATGTAGTCCGGTTTGTTTCTGTGCGTTTTCCGTTGGTAAGCAAAATTAGCATGGACCATTTGAAAGTACAGTTGTTCACAGGACACGGCCGATTCTCCTCATACCTATACCGTTTTAGGTGTAAGGAGAGCCCGGCGTGCCCGTGCGACCCTCAAAAAGAAGAGAGCGTAATACACGTCATTACGGATTGCCCCATTTACAATAAAGAAAGGCATAACATAGAGCAAGAGATAGAAATAAACATAAAGGAGAGCAACCTGTACGAAATTTTAATTGATGGCAATATGAGAAATAGGTTTATAGATTATTGTACATGCATAGTGAAAAATGTAATAAGTAAAAATCAAACTAAAAATGTATTCAATGATCACACCAATGTAACATGAGGTTATAATGGCGATGACAAAACAAATAAAAAGTAATTGTAAGTACAAAGTCATCAGAAAATATAATAGAATAATGTAATAGAATATAAGAAAATAAATAAAACTGTTAAGTCCCCTGCATAAGTAGCTAGTTTAGAACAATTTAAAACGTATGAAAGCAGAAGTATGAAAAGGAAGACTTATGGAAATACGAGAGGCAATAAAAGCGAGAACTGGTATGAATGCTATTAATGTCGAACAGGTTCCAGCCCCTGTGGCCGGAGATTGGTGACAAAAAAAAAAAAAAAAAAAAAAAACCTAACCTAACCTAACCTAACCTAACCTAACCTAACCTAACCTACCTAACCTAACCTAACCTAACCTAACCCTAACCCTAACCTAACCTAACCTAACCTAACCTAACCTAACCTAACCTAACCCTAACCTAACCTAACCTAACCTAACCTAACCTAACCTAACCTAACCTAACCCTAACCTAACCTAACCTAACCTAACCTAACCTCTTCCCCTAACCTAACCTAACCCCTAACCTAACCTAACCCCTAACCTAACCTAACCTAACCTAACCTAACCTAACCTAACCTAACCTAACCTAACCTAACCTAACCTAACTAACCTAACCTAACCTAACCTTAAGAGTTGCATGTCCCCATGCGCTAGCCGCGTATAGGATTGTGGGCTCTACAACAGCGACATAAATTGTTTTCAGGATCTCTGGTTGCAGTCCCCAGTGAATTTTGCAGCTCTGTTCAGCTGTTTGTAAAATCCTATGGCCTTTCTGCAGACGTTTGCGGTATGGTCGTTGAAGGTCAGTTTATCGTCGATGGTGAGGCCGAGCAGTTTTATCTTGTCAGTCATGCCAATGTCGATCCGCCCATGCTCAGACGTGGGGTGTCATATTTAAGTTTTCTTGTAATTACCATTGCATTTGTTTTGTGTGGCGCAAAATTGAGCTTGTTTGTAACACCCACGCTCCAACACGCCCGAGAGCGGCATTGGCACTCCTCTCAACCTCTACCGCCGTCTCACCGTCGAAGACCATTACGACGTCATCCGCAAACGCCTGCAAATATATCCCTTCGCATGCAGCTCTTTCAATAGTGGGTCCAGCAGCAGATTCCATAACATGGGGCCCCGATGGACCCTTGCACACACCCTTTTCCAGTCTCCTTTGTGTATTCCTCCCGCCGTATCTTACGATGGAATCTGCTGCTGGACCCACTATTGAAAGAGCTGCATGCGAAGGGGATATATTTGCAGGCGTTTGCGGATGACGTCGTAATGGTCTTCGACGGTGAGACGGCGGTAGAGGTTGAGAGGAGTGCCAATGCCGCTCTCGGGCGTGTTGGAGCGTGGGTGTTACAAACAAGCTCAATTTTGCGCCACACAAAACAAATGCAATGGTAATTACAAGAAAACTTAAATATGACACCCACGTCTGAGCATGGGCGGATCGACATTGGCATGACTGACAAGATAAAACTGCTCGGCCTCACCATCGACGATAAACTGACCTTCAACGACCATACCGCAAACGTCTGCAGAAAGGCCATAGGATTTACAAACAGCTGAACAGAGCTGCAAAAATTCACTGGGGACTGCAACCAGAGATCCTGAAAACAATTTATGTCGCTGTTGTAGAGCCCACAATCCTATACGCGGCTAGCGCATGGGGACATGCAACTCTTAAGGTTAGGTTAGGTTAGGTTAGGTTAGGTTAGGTTAGGTTTTTTTTTTTTTTTTTTTTTTTTTTTTTTTTTTTTTTTTTATATTGGATGCCTAATCTATACCTTTCATTCCAGTTCTCGCCTTTATTCCTCTCGCACTTTTATTCTACATACGTTTTCTGGCATCCATCGTCTCGTGTTCTCTTCTCTGTGTGTTTAACAGAGATTATTCTAGCTATACTATTTTATCTTTGTTTCAATGTCTCGCTTATATAACTATTATAATAACTACTAGTATACTTAAAGTACAATGCGTCGGGTTTTTATTTATTTCTTTTTATAGCTTTGATTGCAATAAGTTTGCTAAAGTCCAGGAATGTTTCTCTTGTCCTTTTGTCTTTTATTATGATACTTATATTTTCCGCCGTTATTTCTACGCCCATTTCAGCTTCTATTTCCTGCCTCTCCTTCCCGTGCACCGGGCACTCCGTCAGCATGTGCAGTATGGATTCTTCCTTGTCCGGTTCGCAGATACACGCCGGGCTCTCCCTGCACCTAAATCGGTGTAAGTACTGGGAGAACCCGCCGTGTCCGGTCATTACCTGGACCAAGGTGGGGTCCAGCTCGATCTTCTTAATCGTCCTATACGCCTCCAACGCGTCTGGGAAGAAAATTTTTGTGACGCCTGCTGTGTCACCATTTCTGTATCGACGATTCCATTCGTCAAGCGTCTCCAGACGGATTTGACGCTTGACGAATGAAATCGGACACTGGTCGTAATCCGGCTTCCGCTTGAGCCCTAGTGCTGCGTCCTTGGCGAGAACGTCTGCCCTCTCGTTTCCCTCCAACCCCACGTGAGCCTTAACCCAAAAAAATTTAATTTTTTGGCTGCGAGAAGTTGCTGCGCTAACGTTTTCTCTAATTTTTCACGGCTAGGGGTGGAGGAGACTCTCGTCCGCGACTGTCTCGAGCGCCGACCTAGAATCACAGAAGATCCTTACCTTCGCTGCCGAGCGCTCGAGGGCCAAGTCGGTCGCCTTCACCAGGGCCCATAATTCGGCTTGGTAAACTGTGCAGAACGATGCCAATTTCGCTTTCTTACTGCCGATTTCTCGGCCATCTTGCCACATGGAAAGGGCCGCACCAACTTTCCCTTCAATTTTAGATCCATCGGTGTAGATGTCCACTGTTCCTGGGCATCGTTCTCCACAGTCGTCCAATCCGCCAAAGCCAACGCCAGATTGTTGAGCAGGATGCGGCGCGTCCGCGAACGCCACGGGCGTCTCAACCTCCCGGTCTCCTACTACTTCCCGGGAATGACCTTTCTTTACTTCGTAAAGAAGCGCTGCCTCCCGGATCCTAAGATCCAGGGGCAGCAGCCCGGAGAGTATTAGTGCCGAGTGCAGGGAGACTGTCCTGTAGGCCTTCACGATCTTGCGTACAAAGCCCCGCTGCACCGCGTCCAGCTGCTTCCTGACCATGATCTTCCCCGCTGCTGGTGCCCACACGCTGGAGGCGTACATGACCACCGGCTCTACCACTGCAACGTACATGGTCCTAACAACCTCGGGGTTCAGTCCCCAATGAATTTTTGCGGCTCTTGACAGTTGACGATAGAGATTGAGTGCCTTTCGACACACGTTCGACACATGAGTGTTGAATGTCAGTCCATCGTCAACTGTCAGGCCGAGAATTTTGATCTCCTTTGACATGCCAACGCGTACCCCGCCCATGCTCAGGGCTGGAGTGTCAAATTTCAGCTTTCTAGTAATTGTCATAGCTTGTGTCTTATGTGGAGCAAACTTGAGCTTATTTTTTGACACCCCATCCCCCAGCATGCTCGAGGGCCGCGTTGGCACGTCTCTGGACTTCTGACCCTGTGTCGCCAGAGAAGATCAGGACCACGTCGTCCGCAAAAGCCTGGGCGTAATCGCCTCTACCCTCCAGTTCTTTCAGTAGAGGGTCCAACAGGAGATTCCAAAATGTTGGGCCCCCTATTGAGCCCTGGACACATCCCTTGGTTGTATCCCTAATGCTCTCGGAACCACCATACCGAACTCTAACTTTCCTCTTTTCCAGGTAGCTGTCGACTAGGCGCCGCAGGTTCACCGGGCACCCGGCCTCTGCCAGTCGACACTTCATCGCCGGCCACCACGCGCTGTCGAAGGCTCCCTCTATGTCAAGCGATACTACTACGATAATTTTCTTTTCTTTAAGTCTGTCTTTTATATGTTGGACCATGGCATAGAGGGAGTCCTCGGTGCTACGCTGCGGTGTGAAGCCATACTGGCGCTCGCTCATCCCTGGTAGGACGTAATACCGGATGCGCCTCATCATCATCTTCTCCAGGATTTTGCCCAAGACCGGCAATAGTCCAATCGGCCGGTAGGACTTTGGGTGAGTATAGTCCGTTTTCCCCTGCTTCCTCAAGACGACCACGACAGCTTCCTTCCACGCGGTCGGGAAGTGAGAGAGGGTCAGACACCTATTTAGAAGCGCGAGAAATGTTTCAGGGTTTAGCGTTATTGCCATTCTGCATATGTCCGCTGTGAAGCCATCAATACCAGGGGCCTTTTTCGGGTTGAAGCTCGCGGCAGACCATCTTAGTTCTTCTTCCGTGAATGGAGGGTCGTATAGCCCACCATGTTGTCCTTCATTTACCTTTTCAGATTTCTCTCTTGTGGTTTTGTGTTCTGCCGTGTCTTCCCCAGGTCTGTCTTCCGGGTAGAATGTCTCCGCCAACAGACCAGCTGATTCCGCTCCCTCTAAAACTACACCATCTCGAACCAATGGGGTGTCCTCCTTACGGGCAGTGGTATTGTTGATCACCCGATAGATCCCTTCCCACATTGTCTCGCGCTCCTGTTTTTGGCAAAAGGCTTTCCAGCTGGTGGTCTGGGCTTTCTGTGCCTCCGCCAGGTACTCCTCCTTTGCCTTGAGATATTGCTCGACGACCCATTCTCGGCGAATCGATGACGCGCAGGATATTCGGCGCTTTTTCCGCATGACCTCTTTCTTCATGGCGGCCAGTTCCTCCGTCCACCACGGCAATTTTGTTCGTTTTTTGTTTGCTACCTTTGGAATTGTTTCTGTACTGGTTTTAGTTATTGCTTCTGTAAAATTGTTTATTGCTATTTCTAAGTTTTCTATGCTATCTATTTTATCTATTTCTGTTTTATTTAATTTTTCTTCGGTACAAATTTGTGACAATTTCTCACGAAATTGTCCCCAATTTGCTTTCTTTGTATTATATTTTCTTGTTGTGCTTTTAATATCTATTCCTACTGCTTTTTCTAATTTCAGGTCAAACAAAATTGCCGCGTGGTCGGATACAGTGATGTCGGTCGCCAGTCTCCAGTTTTCAACTCGTCCGAGAATGTCCGCGAGCACGCCGTGATGTCTACGTGGCTCGTATATCTAACTCCGCCTCTGTAGGTGTCGAAGGTAGGTTCTAGTCCTTGATTTAATAGATGTAAGTTTAAATCGTCTAGCATTCCAGCAACTTCCTCCCCTCTGTGGTCCACCTCCCTACTTCCCCACCACGTGTTCCAAGCGTTCACGTCCCCCCCTAACAGTATGTTTCCCGTTTTGGTCTCCTCCACTGCCTTTGTGATCCGCGAGATGTGGGCGTCAAGTGGCTTGTCGCCTTCCAAGTAGATCGACATCACAACAATCTCCCAAGCACTTGTTCTTAGCTTAGCCACTGTGATATTTTCTGTGGTCAGTGTGGGACATTGGGTGACGTCGATCCGCTCGTCGAAGACCAGAATTGCCGACTTGTTGACAGCGTCCGCAGCCCTCGCATTGCACTGCACCACTCTTACACCGGGGTAGGTTCTGACCTCTCCCACCGCTCCGATGTAAGGCTCCTGTACCAGTGCAAAGGAGATCCTGCGGTTTACTGCCTCTGCCACTAGTTCTTCTGTCGCGAGCTTGCTACGCTGTAGATTCGACTGTATAACGCGATACCTGAATTTGTTGTTGCCTGTTGTATTTTCCGTCTGGCTGCCCTTAGCAATATTGTACTGCCGACCTGGCAAATGCATCCCAACGCCTTCTAACAGGGCAGTCCCCACTGAAGGCGTTGTGATCCATGATGTCCATGTTTGCTTTCTGGCAATTTATACAGCTGGGTGGATGTCCTTCCTTCCTCTCTGGGCACTCAGTTCTTAGGTGCTGGCCTCCGCAGTGGCTGCACAGGTCCACGGGGTCTCGGCAAAACCGTTTAGTATGACCGTAGCCCAGGCATCTTGCGCACTGAATAAGGGGCGAGTGGTCGGACACTTTAATTTTCTGCAGGTCTAGATGGATCAGGCCCGCCTCTATTAGCCGTTTCCAGATCTCTGGTGACACCTTCAGTACCACATGCTCCGTTAGGGGATTTCGAGCTCTTTTTCTGTACCTAACCTCAATTCTGTCATCTTCCTTTTCAATCCCTTTTAGGAGATATCCATTTTGTTTCCTTATCCCTTTCATTATATCTTCGTCCTTGTTTATCTTAAGTACTTCTTTTAATATCACTAAAGGGTCTTTATTTTCGATATCCTCCACCTTTAGATTGTTTCCGGCTTTTTTCAGTTTTTCCTTTACTCTTCCAATCTCTTCTCGTGAGCCACAACCAATAATTACTTTTCTGTCTTTCGCTTTTCTGACCTTTTCAATTCTCATTCCTTCTTCCCTAGCATTTACTGCCGTCCTTATTTTGTCCAGGACTTGATCTCCTGTCTCTATCTCATCTTGGGAGCTCACCACCACTGAGTGGATGACTGCCCCACCAGGGACTTTTTCCCTGGGTGGGGCAGCCGCCACTCCGGCATATGACCTCCTCTCCTCGTATTGCTTGACTATTTCCTCCTTTAGTTTCATTATTTCAATTTTGTTCTCTTTCAGTAGATCAATTTCTATTGC
>CM029791.1:24701239-24804664 GCA_017562165.1 Ectropis grisescens
CATTCTTACAATGTTAAAATGACGTAGGTAATAATCATGCTGAGTAAAAGTCTCTACCTCTGCTCAATAGTTTCAGACAAAAATGCACTTTGAACTCGACAGAATGCATGATCCTACAATAAATCATGATCATATGCTGAGTAAAACGCTTCCCATAACGGTTAAATCTCCTTCGGTTTTCTGGGTATGCACAAAAGAAGTTAGAGACATAAACGCTCCACACACGAGTCCTAAAATCAGAGGAAATTACGTAAAAGTAGTGGGGAGGAGTAGACATCGCACCATATGATTGGTGATTTATGGTGCGATGTAGGGTCCTCCCACCAGTTTTACGTAATCCGGCCGGTAGTGATCGCACTACTAAACTAGTGGGGAGGATCCACATCGCACCATAAATCACCAATCATATGGTGCGATGTATGCTCCTCCCCACTACTTTTACGTAATTTCCTCTGATTTTAGGGCTCGTGTGTAGAAGTTTGTAGATAAAACTACAAAAAAGAAGCGACTTAAAAAAATAACAAGAAAATGTAAAGTCGATTACTAGCTAATCCCAAACGGTAGTGCGATCACTACCGGCCTTCTACTGCCTGCCTAAACCGGCTTTGCTATTGTCATCTCTATCATGTCAAACGAAAGAGAGAGAGAGAGAGAAACATCATAGCTATGACAGTTTTCGTTCGTCGGCGTCGACCGGGGGGATTCGGCTAGCGCGACATTCGTGAGCTCTACAAACAAAATTGGATCATAAGCCAATAGTGTTTAAAAGACTTGTCAGCCCGTCAAAAGCATGCAAGAATATTTTTGTGTTAGATATCAAATTATTTATTATCCTGCTCCATTTCTTATACATAAATGCGTATAGTCTTAAAATTGTCCCACTTACTTGATTGAAAAATAAAATTTCCAAAGTCAATTGAAAATGACGCGCTTTTATACCTCTTCAGACTGGTATCATTAAATGCATTCGTCGCTGGGTAACGGGCGACTGCACGCAGTTACTTCACACATTAATAGATAAGAAACTCGGATTAACTATCAGAAACATAACTCATTTATTGCCATTTCCAAAACCTTTTCTACAAGTATTTTAGTACAAATAGCTACAGGGACGTCGCTAGGGCAGTAGATGGCTACTATTCTCTAAAGAGGGTCAAAATAAGGTTTTGTTTCGAAGTTGCTGGAAACGAGAAGTCATAAAAAAGAGACATCGTTTCGTGGTTGACGTTCCAAAATCTCGAACGACGAAGCTTGACTTTCATAACACAACAAAATTTGCGCGGGCGGAGGAGTAAACTCACCCTTGCAGTTTGTGTGGAGAAGAAAAGCCGAATGGTACTTATTCTTTTTTATAATAAATGCAAAAAAAAAGGTATAAAATAACAACATTATAGCTGGTTGCCTGGAAGTGATTGCTCTAAGCAATAAGGCCTCCATTTGTGGTGCTAGTTCATAAGTGTTCTACTGTAATATTTTCTTTTGTGTCGCAATAAAGATAGACCGCAAGCCCGTGAACAAAATTTATGGGTCATCTGATACAGCAGGAGTCCTATGTAGGATGATAGAAGGGTATAAAGTAATAAGATTGAGCACTATGCCGTCACTTGTAAGCTGTCCAACTGAGTGCTGTTGAAGAGGGGGGGTTCTAAACCTCGATCATTTCTCGTTGTCGCATGATTTTTGTACGGCGTTGCGGAATAATAGATTAGAAGAGGCATTGAAAATATAAAAATTCTTAATTTTAAAATTCTTATTGTTAGTTTGTGAAAAAAATTCATGATTTTCCGACGATTTACAGAGTAAGTTTGGTCATTTGATTATGTTCGGCTTTGGTTCCATATAGGTTCCAAATAGTATATATTGAAAACTTATATCTCTGAATTTGATAGCTCACTTTGGAAACTATGTGCACGAAACCGGAGGGCGTGGCCATGAACAGGACCATCTAGAAATCCGTCAGCATTTCTAAACGGGCAATGGGGAAATGCTGACGCATTTCTAGGTGGCCAAAGGCCATGGTCCCGAGTTTACCCGAAGAATTTTTTATAATTCCCGATCATGACGCTAGAATTCAATTCACTACCCACAAAAAATCTCTGTGACGGTTCACTTCAAAAACTACACCTAACACAACCAACAAACAATTCTACGCATGAGATCAATAATCTATTAATTAATAATTATCTTGGTTAGTATTATTAAATTGCACGTTTCTCATAAATCACGATACATAAATATGTAAAGAACAACTCTGTTCTGATATCACAAGCCGCGCCATCCAGCGTAATTGGGTACCTATTCATTTCAGCGAGTAACTAATTTGCAATATTGATTAGTTCAATGAAACAAAAAGAGTCTTGTTTTGTATCTTCATCATTTAAATAGATGATTTATTTGGTTTATTAATATAATACTAGCTGTACCCTGCCACGCTTCGCTGTGGCACATTGTAATGCAAAAAATTGATAAAAACAATCCTTGGTACGGATTATATATCATTCTAAAATTTCAGCTCGATCGGTGCAGAACTTTTTTGAGTTTTTGAAGCGTACACAAACCAACATAACATTTTTATATATAGAGATTAATTTATAATCCTATTCAATAAATGATGTATTTGTATGTTTTTTTTTTTGTAAATTTGGAAATGTGTATTTTGTTTGTTGCATAATATAATAACGATGAAAGTTTGTGTGTATATAAGTGTGTATGTTTGATCCCACGTATCTCCACCACAGTTGAACGGATTTAAATGAAATGTAATAAGTAGAAAGTAAGGTACATTCATTAAGGTTACATTATCTGGATTATCACATACGCTAGGTATTTTATCCTGTCAAAACCAGTAGCGATAGGTACAAATATTTGTACTGCAGACGACACTGTCCTCGACAGTGTTCCACTGAGTTAACTCCTCAATCCAGACCTGGACACCGATATCTCAGTTCAGTTTCGGCTATCAATCCACTGCCACATGCTCATAATAATCTGAAACTCACGACCAAACTCACTTTATCAGTACCTATACCTACCTAGGTATGTATACTGATAGTTGTATGGTTAGATAACTAATCTCTAGCCCGTGTCCTCTGCAGTAAAGGGCAATTGCATAAATTGAACGTAAATTGAACGAAAGTGTAAGGAGAAGAAAAAGATTATATTTTATTTCGTGGTAGGACTCTTTACTGAGTCGGCCTGGGGTTACCACACCTTTGTCAGTTATTCTACTTTCAAACAATAATGTTTTAAGGTTTGGTGGGGAATGTTTTCAGATTTATAAATATTAAAATATAATATTTCGTTTTCATTTTAACCGACTTCAAAAAAAGGAGGTTTCTCAATTCGACCGTATGTATGTTTTTTTTTTATGTGTGTTCGCGGATAACTTCGTCGTTTATGAACCGATTTTGATGATTCTTTTTTTGTTGTAAAGAAGATATTCCAAGGGTGGTACCATGATAAGGAAACCAGGATCTGATGATGACATCCTAGAGAAATCGAGGAAAACTTTTTTACTTTATAAGATTTCCGTTGAAAGTCGGTTCTTTTTTGTTAAAATTATATATATACGTCTTGTTTGTCTCTTCTGTCTTTATCACAAAAAAATGTTACAGAAAACTGGTTTATAATAGGTAAAATATTATGAGCCTGTGCAAGTTGTGTTAGGTTACGGCTGGTCACCACGGAGTCACCATCCCTGTCAAGCCGACACTGAAGTATCTTGGTGTCGTGCTTGACAGCAAATGGAGGTAGGGGGCGCATCTGCGTCAACTTACCCCAAGCTGACGCAGGCAGCGTCGGCGCTGGGCCGTCTCCTGCCCAATATGGGAGAGGCTGGGGGGCGCTGCCGACTGCTTTACATGGCCGTGTTGCGCTCCATGGCCCTGTACGGCGCTCCCGTATGGGCAGGGCAGCTGAACCGTGCAGAGGAGGCTCTTCTCCACGCGTCCCAAAGGGTCATGGCCGTGAGAGTGTGTCGGGGATACCGCACACTCTCACACGAGGTGGCCTGCGCTCTCGCCGGATCGCTGCAATGGTGCCTGGAGGCCGAGGTTCTGTCCTCGGTCTACTGGTGCCAGGTGCGTGCGAGAAGCCAGGAACCGCGCTGCGCACCACAGGAGGTGGTGCGATGGCGCAAGAGATGCCAGGGCTAGGGCCCTGGTGAGGTGGAAGGAGCGGATCCTATCGGGACCCACTCAGAGAGGAACCGGCGCCCGACGGCTCCTAGAGGCAATCCGGCCCATTCTCCCTGAGTGGGCCCAGAGGAGACACGGAGTCCTCACCTTCCGGACTACGCAGGTGCTCTCGGGACACGGGTGTTTCGGGAGGTATCTGTATAGAGTCGCCGGAAGGGAGGAGACCCCGGTGTGCCATCGGTGCGGTTGCGTGGAAGATACCGCGCAACACGTGCTGGAGACATGCCGGGAGAGGAGGAACCGCGGCGATCCCTGGCCGAGGTCATGGGGGCGGACCTCTCACTGCCGACCATCTTACCAAAGATGCTTGACAATGAGAGGTCGTGGGAGGCGGTGGTCTCCTTCTGCGAGATAGTCATGTCGCGGAGGGAGGCCGAGGAGCGAGAGAGGGAGATAGATCCTCTTGCTCCTCCGCGGAGAAGGAAGCAGACATGGGGGCGAGCCACTCGGGCTCGCACCCCATCTCCACTTGGAGGGCCTGGGGCGTCGGGTGCTTAGGGCCGCCTGGATAGGCCCTCCCGAGGCGGTGACGCGCCACTGGTTTCTGGTGCGTCACTGGAGCCAAATGCGGGGCCCCATCCCCCCGCGAGGTGGGCCCGCAAGGGTGCCGGCGTTGGGTCAGAGTCGTCGAAGGGAGTGCGAAGAGTGACCCCGCGACTTGACCCACTGCCATGCTGGAGAAACCTGTGGGGGTTTTAGTCGGTAGGGGCACCACTTTTAGTGGTGTCGAGCCCGACACACCTGCCGTGTCCCTACACGGTGGACGGTGCGTCAATGCATTTCCCCCACATAAAAAAAAAAAAAAAGGTTACGGCTGGTCTAGTAAATTACGGTCTATCTAGACAGATAATGCCGACTACCGATCCGGAGACCCTCGATCGAATCCCACGGGCACCACTGCCTTTTTGAAGTCATTTAATGCCGTTAACTAAAAAAACGGCAGAGGAAAATATCATAAGATCAGTATGTCGGTTTGAACTCTTTCTTAGAATCTTTCGAAGGCATGCATCGTCCATCGACCCGCTGACCCAACGTGCTGAATTTGTTGAGCAACTTGCTCTCCTTGCGAGAGAAGGCCTAGAGTCCCAGCAGTAGAACTTAGTGGGCTGCTTATGAAAGTCGTATTCAAGTGTTTTAATTCTCCTTAATCATTCGCACTGCAAAACTATGGAAGACTCTGCCAGAGTGTGTTTTCCGATTTCTAGGTGTCATTCTTAAACCTAGAGTAAATTCAGTAAATAGGGGTATCTTTACGCGTGCTCCATCCTAGGCCGCGGATTACATAATATCAGGTGGTCAAACGCTTAACTTTAATTTATAAAAATACTCTCACCTTAACCCCATCAATATTAATCGATGTTCTCAACATAATTCACCCACTTAGCCTATTTTATATCGGACTCAGCTCGAAAAAGCAACTTCGTTTCATGGTTGATATTCGAAAAACTCAAACCAAGAGGTTTGACTTCACTTTCGTAATAAGAACATTTAAACTGTGGAATACGTTGCCTAAGTGGGTTTTCCCTGATGAATATTAATCTGATGTCTTCAACTCTAGAGCAAATCGGTTCCTTCTAGGCAAGCATGCGCTATCGAAGACTTTTTGCATAAAATCAAGGAAAATGGCAGTCCAGTGTAAATTAATAAAAATCATACTTATAGTATTTTTCGAAAATGTTATTTTGTGTTTTTTCTTCATTAATAGTAGTTATTGTTTGTAGGTTGTGCTGTAATTGTTTTTTCAATTTACATTTCATGATCGTATAGAAGTTTTAATGCTGTACAAATAATTAATTTTCATTAGGTACATTGTATTTATTTATTTATACAAAATCCACAGCCCTTAAAAAACAGATATTCATTAACCTACAAACTATCTTACGGCCAATAACGGATTTACATTATGTGAATATACTGATACAAGATTACTGTGTAGTTTTCAAAAAATAGATTTTAACGATAATATGAATGAAAATAAAATAAAAACAACAAACCACATAAAAACAGCAAAAATACGAGCACTGCGTGCATTTATCAATCCGTGTAACATTGTGTGTGCGTGTGTGTGTGTGTGTGTGTGTGAGAGAGAGTGTGTGTTTTGTAAGTGCGTATCCCTTATCATGTTAAGCATGAAAGTAACTTTGCATATGCATTGAGCATATAGCAAAATACTGGAAATATTACACTATTTTTGACATAATTCTTTTGAAAGACATTTTTTCACTATTAAAAATTAAAAATATCAATTTTGTCATTAAACTTCGTGTTGTATGTACTTTGAAAGCGATTGACTATTGAGTTCTGTGCATAGTTAGTAGACAACGCACTACATTACGCAACTCTATACTACATAAAGTCAAAGTAAAAATACTTAATCAATAAGAAACGAAAGTAGGATGAACAACAAAATGTTTTAAAAGTTCTTACAAGAAAATATTTTAAAAGTTTATACGTTACTTTTTCGTATACATAAATGTTAAATATCATAGATATTAATAACTGTAATGAACAATGTCAACGTTTTTCTAATTTATCCTAGCTCTACCTTAATTTTCTAAGGGCTCGCTGTAATGATTTGATAAATATAATGATTGGATGCTATTGATAAACCCGAATTGTAATCTGTTTGTGATGCGGTGTAGATCTCAAAATATAAATTAAAAACTCATTTGATATGTCAACAATACAACTAAAAGAAACAACTAAACTAATTATTAATTACGAAAAGTGATTTTTATTAATACATTTTTTTTAAGACTACATTCAGTTTTTTATCGTTCTCATCGTATCGTATGAATCTCTAAAAAAACATACCTACGCAGTATTCATCATCATCATCATCATCATCAACAACCCACTAAATGTTCCCACTGCTGGGACTCGGAGCTTTCTTTCGCGAGGAGATAGTTAAGGCCATAATCCACCACGCTGGCCCAATGCGGGTTGGTGGATGACACATGACTTCGAAAGATTATAGGTACATGTCGGTTTTCTCACGATGTTTTCCTACACAGTATCACATAGTATTAGCTCACCGTAATCACCTCAGCCGCGTAACACGGCATCGTGTTACATGTTACGAGTCACGTGTTACAGCTTAGCCGTCCATCCATTGAACACTTCGAAACCACACACTCATCACATTGTTCTATGTCTGACGTTTCTATGTGTCATAAGTATGTATTTACAATTAATAACAATATAAGTAGATATTATGTCAGCTACCTGGCCCTGAGTTTGATTAGTTTGGGGCTACATAGTTTTGTGGAATGAATGTCCAACAAAGTTCACTTTTATTTGTTTGAATCACATTAGAAATTAACCTTTTTATTACAGTTTACACTTTAACCACAACGTATTAGAACAATGTTTTGATCAAACTATGATCGTTGGACTTTATAACTAGATTAAACTATAACCAAACTCGCCTGCGCTCACGCAGTCGCGGTATTCACTCGCAGTAATTGATACCTGGCTGACACGGACAGTGATTGGGGCCGTGCGGAGTCACTCATTAACATAGCTACGTCCATGTCTCAATGGCAGTGCCACCGTGTGCAAAACCACCCGGTGCCTGGACTTGCAGCTATGTCACTGAGTTCGCTTTGGAGATAAATGTTTCGAATGACAATGAACGAGTTAATCATGTCTGTTTCTTAAGGGTCTTGGCACCGTGTGCAAACCTACCCTGCACTCTGTTGAGGGCACGACTCTTGTTGCAGCAGTTAAAGTGCGAAAGCACGGATCCAGTACCTAGGTGGTCCACTGATTAATTGTGACTTGACCACAACAATGTGACCAGGACCAGGAGGGGGTCCTGGAGCCAAAGCTGGATCCGCCCATGTCTTAGTGTAATTTAGTTTTGTTAATAAAGTCTCTACTCGTTGTTACATCATTGATATCTGGATAAATGGGCACAGCTACACGAAGGGCAACAATGGCGGCGCTCATCCTAAGAAATATCTTCCTTAGTCTTACAAAAATCAACGTTAATTTGAAATCTGTACCTGCTTATAAGTTTTGCAAGGAGGACTAAAACTGGACAGATCCCCCTTAGATAAAATCTTAAGTAAATGATAGCTAAAGGAGAGTTCTAAGCCTTTTATTTTGAATACCTTAGTGCCTGTTTTACCACCAGCTCACCTGATCGTAAGCCATGGGTCACAAAAGATGCATGCTGATCTAGAAAATAACCTAACAGGTGCAGCCCAGCAATGGATAACGGGTCTTCTCCAATGGAGACAATCTGAGAGTCTTCAAAACGAGAGTAAACTAGTTTCTACTTAGACTGCATTGTCGGTTAAAATCTACTTTTTCTATGGTACTTATATGTATGTAGAAATGAATGTTAATCGGTATGTCCTTTATAGAATCTTAAACTATGCATTTGATCATGTGATGTGTGGCTCAGCTAACTTTGCCAAAGATCTATAAGTTGGTGCGACCAATTATCGACAGCTGGCGTAGCAACGCGCACAGAGCACAACTAGTTTTCTGTAAAAAAAACTCTGTACCAAAGACTAAAGTTTTGAAAGACTAGAGTAACATCACCACATAATCTGGGTATCTCCAAATCTTTTAAGTAAGGCGAGTTGGTGGTTGACCGCGTGCCTGTTATTGATAAAAACGATAGGTAAGTTTCGAAATCAAAATCATCACATTAATCTTTTTATCCTCGTCTATTACCAACCGCAGCGCTCGCTATCTGAAAGCCTTCACTGAGCGTTTTCTTCACGCATAGCTACAACCCACCTTTGGACTGATGTAGGTACTAAGCACAATTCGTCCAACACAATCAAAACTTGTTAAAACGCAAGAACTAAATCTGATCCTAGAAAACATTTACAATCCAATTGTGCCTCCTTCACTCGACGTTTCGCAAACTACAATATTGTGCAGCTTGTCTATTTTGTAGAACTAATTTTATTTTAATAAACTTTGAGCATAAGTGAAGTAGCTCCCTCGTTCTACTGTAGATAGAAGCAATGGTCCGGCTCGATAGTAACCCGTCCATGCAGAGGTCGCCGGCCGACACCGGCCGCTATCAATGAGCCAATGATACGCTATCAATGATAATTGATATTAAAGCTCTTGATAAGATGCGTGCCGTGCGCAAATATCTTAAGGCGAAGAACTTCAATTATGTACTAGTAGTCGTCAAGTCGTCGAAATTCGACTATAAACTAATAATAATCTGTTCTCAATTTGACCACAGACTCTAACAATAAACGAAACAGTATTTATATATATGTGTGTGTGTATGTGTCAAATATAATATATGGTAATGTGTGTGATGTTTTTGAAGTGAAAACTTCTTTTGGCGAGCCACATACATTTTTGTGGGCTGTAAATTGAATTCCAGCGTAACGCTCGGAAACGATAAGTCATCTTCGGGAAAACTCGGGACCATGACCATTGGGCATCTAAAAATGCGACAACATTTCTAGATGGCCATGTTTATGGCCACGACCTTCGGTTTCACCTACGTAATTTCCAAAGTAAGCTATTCAATTTTGAGTTATAGGTTTCACTTACTTCTATCGGCAGTTCCTATGACTGCGATGTGATCGGTGGATCCGGATCCCTCCCTTCCCCTCTGGGCTGGGTCCAGAATCTAGGTGGACCGGTAATTAAAACGCACGCACGTACTTGTCATATGGTTTTATGACTTGCACCACACCCCCCTGGCACCACACAATGTTTGCTTCAAATATTAAATAATAGAAAATACCTCTAACTCTGTATATATAGCCAATACTCGATTTCTACAATAAAGATTATTATATTAAAAATTGGTATATTATTATTGTAATAAAGATTGGTATATTATTGTATAGAATTAAATTAAATATGTTAGTAGTTATTAGTATGTTACTATACAGAAGTGTAAGCTTCTGTGTACTCCTAATTGTACCCCCGTCATCCATTACTCATATATTTTTCACCATCCCACGGTTGCCTGGAAGAAATCACTCTTAGCGATAAGGTCGCTCATTGTTACTTTGTTTTAAGGTGTTTCTGTATTTTGTTTTATTATTTAAGTGCAATAAAGAGTTTATCTATCTATCTATATTCTATGATCCACATACACTGACAGATAAACGGAATCAGTCCATAATGAATACCAAATAAAACGATAGACCAAGTGTTATACATGATGACCAATGGTTTATAAAATTATTGTTAGTTTATATTAATGTTCCTGATGGTTTATTTCGAGCAAATGTTCAAACGTTCTTTAGTCATCAGAAAATACACGTAAATCTAACTGCCAAGTCTATGGGTAGTTTTTTTTTCAATCCGCAAAGCAAATCGACGAACGCAAGCGACGCCGAATGTGTGAATGTGTGTGTCTGTGGCATCGTAACTTCTGAACGGTTTTTTTAGTTAATAGTTGAATTAATCGGGAGTGTTTTAGCTGTGTTTCATCGGTTCGATCTGGTAATTTTGAACCAGCTGGGTTCAAAGCTATCGAATCTTTTGTTAGCTGCTGTATAATGGATATGTACCACAAATATCCATTCCTTTTGCAAGGAATAAATCTTCCTTACACAAGGAATGTTTACACCCAATTTGTCAGAAAATAAGTCAGTGTTATTAGTCCTTACTGTAACGTGACCATCAAATACAAACACTGCCCATCACGTCCTCATCATCACCGTAGCACTTTATTTATTGCGCAGTACTAATTTTTTTTCGAATATTTTGTAGCTTATTAGAATAGGAGATAGGAGGTACAGTATTCTATACTCCCCTGCCCCTACTCTACATTTTTTAATCGCGATTTCATTATTTTTGTTTGTACCTACAATTTTTTTTTATTTGTCATAAATACATATCACAATGAAGTCTTTCACATGAAGTGTCGCGACATTTTAACATTTCAACCGGTTAATAATTTAATTTATAGAAAGATATGGCAGATTGGTAGAACGTTTACGTGATCAACTAAAACACATAGTAGGTATTTATAATTTTGGACATTGTAGGTAATAATCTATTATGTCCTTGCATTTGTGCTGTCTAGACAAATGCTGGTTCTCTAATCACAGATTAAAAGTCACACTTCCCCTTAAGTCGTGTTCACACGGCACCAACTGCGATGTAGTGTCGTGTGCAAAAAGGCTTTCAGCAATGATTTGCAATGATAGCGCGATAGCGGACCCCAGTCGGTTATCGTAATATCTGCACGGCGGCAGCATTCCGCGCTAAATCCATGTATCGCACGATAATTCGCAGAAAAACAAATACAATTCTAACTTACAATTATTATTAGGTAACCGGCCGGTAAATTGACTGATGTTACAAATTTAAATTTATAGAAATATTGGTAATTTGAATACGGTTAGAGACATCTATTATCGGGTAGTCGCATCTCTAATAGAAATGGAACCACAACCTACAAGCTATGGTTCAAAACTCTATTCATAATGCAGCGGTACAACTACTCCCCAATAGATGGCAGCACAAGCACATTTAATGCAATTTTATATTCTATGGCTCTACTGTGACTACGAAAGATAAGAATTTGCAATATTGTGCAAAACAGTGGTTTTATAGAAATGTTTCAAAAGTGTGCTCTTTTATAGACACGCAATATTAAGAATAGGATCTCCTGGTTTAGTTTTATTTAAAGAATTTTTAGTTCTCACATTACTAAACCATGACACATACCTTTTGGTTTTAATATCTATAAAAAATAGCCGTTCATAAAATTATCAAGTTACAACCTTTGCCAGTTATTCTACCGCCAAGCAGTAATGTGCAAACATTACTGTGTTCCGGTTCGAAGGGCAATGTGCCCAGTGAAATTACAGTGCATTATAGATATAAAACATCTTAATTACTAATGATATAATGATTTGGACTCTTCACGTTTCAATAGTTGCATGTCACTGTACTGTTATGTTGCTTACCATCAGGCCCATGTCTAGCTCATCTCGTCACTCTAATAGTTAAAAATAACCTAACCTAACCTAATGTAGCATGTACAGTAGTAGAGCAAAGGCTGTAAGTAATTGTTTTAGTCAACAATACATATAATAATCAATTATTTAACTCGGCATACTTTAATTCTTTTACGATTGCTACATTCATACCAAACCCCTTGTCTACACCAACGCCGTTATACCATAGCTAGCAGTCGCGGTCCCAGCCTCGAATTTTGGAGGGGGTCACTAGTATACAGGCTCAGATTTTGGGTCACCAGTAGAAATACAATCAATCGAGTAATAATACTTCACTAGTAGCGCCCCACGATTTTACCCGCGTTCCCGTCCCAGTTACATTCCCGCGTTAAAAAATAGTCTATGTACTATTAGATATTTTGATTTTTTGTTTAACATTATACGATTTGAGGGGGGAAGGGGCATTATCCCCTTTGACCCCCCCTCCTCCGCTTCGGACCGCGCATGATAGTTAGCCACTTTTGTAAATTTCCGGACCGGACGGATTTTAAAATGACCACTTCATTAGCCACGTTGAGAACTTTTTTGGCTAAGGGAAAATCTCATAGGGTCGTGTCACCAACATGCTGCATGTTGCGGCGTAACGTTGGAGCGGAGCAGCGGAGCGTCACGTGCGCGTTAGATAGATGACATTTTTGTAATTTCACGACACCGACACGCGTAATAACAGTAGGTATATACAACTATACAATTATGCGCTAATAATGTAGGTGTTAACTTATTTCAAGGATGCAAAATTAGCTCAAAGCTATATCACAGAGAAGCGTTGGTCAGTATTATAGGGATAGTGATCGCTGCTCTATGCATCTAACCTCAATAGATTGCTCTTATAAAATCGTTTAATAACTATCGTATCATTTTCTTACTAACAGTCGGTTGTCGCCATAAACTAAAATTGCAGCTCTACTCTACCTTCATACCACTATAGGTTATAAAGTAGGCTATATTTGCAGCCGAAATGTTTGATGGGTATACATAGGTGATGCATTGTAGAACGTTATTGCTTATTACCAGAATTCTAAGATACAAGTTTTCACTTCCATCAGCAGTCCCTAATACTGCCATTTTTTTTTAATCTGTACCGACAGCGTAAATGTCAACTAAAAAATATGAAAGCCGAGAGACCGTCTGATCATCTAACCCGCGTAGCGACCGCAGGACGCCGTGCTGAGAGGGGTCGGCGGGGCCTGTAACCTGACCCCTCGGGCCCGCCCCTCACGTCAGGGGTCATCAGGGGGCTCTTTGCGGCACGGCGCGACCACAGAACAGAAAAAAACACAAAAAAAGCAGTCAAACGCTAATAATAACCACTAGAAAAAAGCGAAAAGCGCCAATGTTACGTATTTGTAAACTTGCAGCTTTTTTTCAATAGGTAACTTACTAAATAGTTTCATAACACAAATAAAATCAGAATAGTTGTAATTAGGTTATTATATACACTTTTACACTTGACCGCCATGTCGCATGATGTGCGGTTTACGATGGGGCGTGCTTACCTACTTAGAAGAAACCCATTCTCTTGATTTATAGATACCAAGATTGCAACCATCGGGAAAAGTACTCAGGCAACGCATTCCACAGCTTAAACGTTCTTATCACAAATGTCAAACCTCTACGCAGGCCCCTGTTTTCCACTGGGTACGTGCCCAGTGCTCATCAGTGCTCTACTATGTCTAAGGGCCCCCTAGCCCCTACTTCATTATCAAACAGTAATTGACAGTTGCTCTACTCTCACCTAAGAATTCGGCTTACGTAGAAATATAAAAATGAAGCTAAACTTTATCTACGTTCTTTGTCTAAAACAAAACAATGCTTTATTTTGTTTATATTATTATCCTAATATGCCCAGCATCCAACTTTGGAGGGGGTCACCAGTACATAGCCTCAGATTTGGGTTCACCAGTAGAAATACAATAAATCGAGTAAAAAAAGATTTTACTATTAGCGCCCCACTACTTTTACCCGCGTAGTGTCCGTTCCAGTAGTTTTCCCGCGTTAAAAATAGTCTTTGTACTATTAGAAATTCTTTTTTTTTAGGTTATGAAGTTATCGTGTACGATTTTGGGGGGGTCATGTCCCCTGTGACCCGCCCCCCTTCGGACCGCGCATGATGCCCAAGGCCTCCAACAGGCGAAAGACGGCTCTGCCTATCAATAAATTCATACAATAAATGCAGATAAAGTCAAAATCTTTGGTCGGATACCTTATTTATCAATAAAATACGGGCGCGATTCGAACTTTAACTCAAAATAATAGTGAATCTTTATCTCTATGACATATATTTTTACGGAAGATACTCGTATTACTCTTTAAATCGGAATACGGTAGGTAATATTAGCACATTACTGTTATTACACATTACACTACTTTTCATAACCCACTTAAGTACAAATTTACGCTAAGTTTATTTATAATAAACAGGCGGGTGATGGACTTACTTCAGATATAATTTCATTCAAATACTTTTAGCCGTAACGAAAAACGTTGGAACAAATATATACGTATACCTACTTACAAACACACAATCTTTTACTATTAGTTACACAATATTAGCGTTTTAGGAACGTAGGTAGGTACATTTCCTTCAAAAGCTTTGTTGTTGGAAAATTTATTTGTGTTTCTTAAAAAATGTGTTCAATTTCAGTTAATTTAATATCTATTTACGAATTTTTACCCGACTGCGCGACGCAAAGAAGTGGTAATTCTCAAACCCCATTCGTTCGATACGGATACTCTGATAAGATAAGCTCCATCAATATTTTCTGTTTTCCTCCCACAAATCCTACGCATGGTTTGGTCATTCATAATTAATTAGTTGTATCAAAGTCAAAGTATTTTATTGATAAATATACATTTACAATTCCGGCATAATAAATTGTATAACAGTAATTATAGGTACGGAATATAAATATAGTAAAATAAAAAATAGTAATAATTAGACAATGTCATAATAAATATTAATCAAATTTAAAATTGAGCAGACAATGTCATATCTCTCACAGTCATTGATGTTTAGAAACGGGAAAAACAATAATTACATAAATATGTATGTATATCACTATGTTACACAACTAAAATAGGAACGGTATATATATATTATATATATATATTTACATCCTCCAAACCAAGCCGTCCTCTGAAGAAAAAAAGTGCATTTAAACTGGCGTCCACCTGCTTTTGGCGTCCGCATACTGGACGCCACTTTTATAGCCATTGCCATTTACGTCCTATCGGTCCTGACTAGCCGTAGGACAAATATCGATAGAAGCCAAAAAAACTCTAAAATGGATTCAATAATATATTAAAAAGTTCGTGACGAAATCTCAGCGCAGGTGAGGCGCTGCTGTCGCGCGTATATTCACAGCCGTATAACACGGAGATTTCCTGACTATGGATCCGCGTATTTGGCGTCCGCAACTGCGACGTTGCCAGCTCGCAACAATAGATCACATATTTATCACGGACTGAAATCAAAAAAATTATATTCGCCGTAGGTGGCGTTGTACGCGTTGCGTATTATTAGAAGTCCGACTTCATTTAAACTTTCAAAAAGTTGCAAAAAATAAATGATGTGTTATTGGAATGTATTAGATGTAGATAGAAGAAGAATTATCGAGGACTTCGGAGATGAAAAATAATATCTTATACGGACGCTCAATAGCTATATACGGACGTCCAATTGCCATTTTTTTATTATATAATAGGTTTGCACTTGACCACCATCTCGCCTGATGTTAAGTGACGATGCAATCTACAATGGAGCGTGCTTACCTAGAAGAAAACGATTCACTCTCGATTTGAAGCCACCAATATTGTAACTATAAGGGAAAACCCACTGAGGCAACGCATTCCACAACCTAGACGTTCTTGTCACAAACTTGGAGTCAAATCTCTTCGTTGGTGTTTTCGGAACATCAACCATGGAACGATGTCGCTTTTTTTGAGATACGAGAAGTCAGATAGAAAAAAGGACAAGATGGTATTAGATCATGTAGATCAATTGCACACTCTCCGAAGTATAACCGGTATAAAACCGATAAGCTAGCAATTTTGCGGCGATGATCAAGACTTTGGATTCTTTTACGCACAAGAGCGTCATTACCTATAAGCCTTTCGGCACGTCTCTCAATCGATTCCAAAGTCTCCAGCTGATGCTTAGCCGATCCATCCCAAAAGTGCGAACAGTACTCCATACAGGAGCGTATCTGTGCTTTATTTAACGTGAGCAACTGTTCAGAATTGAATCTGTATGTCTATCTGAATGGTATCTTCGCACCTTTCAATTCAATTCAATTCATTTATTCATACCATAAATTCATAAGAACACTTGGTAACGTCATTTACAAAAAGGCAAAGAATCTGTGTACATAATATGATAAAATAACAACGTCAAAAAGAATAAAGCAGCTGTAAAGGGGCCTAGTCAATTACATGCAGCTGTAAAAGGCTTTGTCGAAGACAATATAACAAATAATCAATACACACAGTATACAGATACTACATTAGTACAAACAATGTAACATCAAAAGTCTTAAAAATCTATTATTTTACCTTATTACAAGATTCTAATTTCGACACATTTCTCTTCCATACGTTACTATCTTTAACAAAGTCGTCTATATTATAATATGCCTTGCTCAATAGGTAGCTTTTTATTTCATTTTTAAACTTGGTTTCATTGAGGCCTTCCACTTGTACAGGGATTGCATTATAGAAGCGAATACCATTACATTTGAAAGAGTTATTTGTTTTCTGAAGTCTGCACTTAGGAAATACAATTTTGTGTTTATGGTGCGCTTTTGGATTCAGATCAGTTAATTTCTGCAGACGACTTCGATTTTTTCTTACATACATTATACATTCATAAATATACAATGAAGGGACTTTGAGAGAATACCTAGTTTTTGGTGGCTAATTTAGCCTTAGACTCAATATACGTGCTAAAATTGAGCGTCGACGATAAAGAGAAGAAATATACGGACGCTCAATAGCTATATATGGACGTCCAATTGCTATATACGGACGTTTAATAGCTACATACGGACGTTCAATTACTATATTATACGGACGCTCAATAGCTATATACGGACGTCGAATTACTATATACGGACGCTCAATAGCTATATACGGACGTCCAATTGCTATAAACGGACGCTCAATAGCTGTATACGGACGTCCAATTGCTATATATGGATGTCCAATTCAAATCCAGTGAGATATTTTCCCACCGGGGACGTCAAGAGAAATTGTTTAAAATTTTTTCTTCATACTGCCAGTAATTCCCATTTGTCCCTTGTCATCTCTCATCATCATCAGCCGCAAGACGTCCACTGCTGAACATAGCCCTCCCCTCTAGATTTCCACAACAAACGGTCCTGCGCAACCTGCAACCAGCGGTTTCCAGCGACCTTTGTGAGGTCATCTGTCCAAATAGTGGGAGTCCGTCCAACACTGCGTCTTCCGGTTCGTGGTCGCCACTCGAGAAACTTTCTTCCCCATCGGTTGTCAGTTTTGCGAGCGATGTAGCCAGCCCATTGCCACTTCAGCTTTCTTATTCTGAGCTATGTCGGCCACTTTCGTTCTTTTGCGAACATCCTCATTACGGATTCTGTCGCGTAGAGAGACTCTAAACATAGCTCTCTCCAAAGCTCGCTGTGTAACTTTGAGTTTCGTGTTGAGGCCCACAGTTAAGGACCATGTCTCAGTTCCATAAGCCATCACGGGCAACAAGCACTACTTAAATACTTTTATCTTTAGGAATTGGGGTATTTTGGACTCAAAGATGGGCCGAAGTTTCTCGAACGCTGCCCATCCGAGTTGGATCCTTCGCTGGACCTCTTTGTCGAAGTTGGATCTACCTATTTAGATCATTTGACCTAAGTAAACGTATTCGCCAATAACTTCGAGTGTTGTATTGCCAACAATAACCGGTGCAGGTGTGAACAGTTTCGGAGATATAACATCTCCCTGCCTCACTCCTTTCTGTAGCTGGATATGTTTTGTGCACTGATCCTGTAATTGGACAGACATTGTGGCTTTGCTGTTATACACTTCAACGCTGGAAAAACTGAAGCACTGCCTAGGTTTCGATGAAATCGAAGGCTTTCTCATAGCCCATATACGCTATACATCATTATCTGCAGCCTGCCCGTTGCCATTTCAACTTGCTAATTTTAAAAGCTATGACGATGACCTTCATTCTTCTGCGGATTTCCTAGTTGCGGGTTTTGTCACGCAGTGAAATTCCAAGCATAGCTCTCTCCATTGCCCGTTGCGCAACTTTGAGTTTGCATATCATGCCAATATGCAATAGTTGGCGACCACGTCTCAGTACCATATATCATCACTGGTAACACACACTGATTGTAAACTTTCGCCATGAGAGTTTGTGATATTTCTGGCGAGAAAATGTGATGCCAAACACTGCCCATCCGAGTTGGATTCGTCGGCTGACCTCTTTGTCAAAGTTTGATCTGCCTAACTGGATCATCTGACCTAGATAATTGCAATGGTCGCCACTTTCGATACTGCCGTTTTAAACATGGACCGGTCTCTGAGCACTGAGCCAAAGTCAAAATGACTATATCGTCGGCAAATCGAAGGTGGGTGATGTATTTGCCATTAATGTTGATACCATATCCGTTGTAGTTTAAAAGCTTAAAAATATCCTCCAATGCAGAGGTGAACAGTTTCGAGAGATAACGTCTCCCTGTCTCCCCTTTTGCATTTGGATCGGATTTGTGCATTGGTCCTGAAGACGGATAGACATGGTGGCTTTGTTGGATAAACACTTCAACAGTTCGATATACCTACGCTATACATAGTAGCCGATTATACTCGTCGGTTTTCTGTATAATCTGCCGAAGTGTATGGATATGGTCTGTGGTACTCGTACTATAGTATTTTATAAGTAAGTAAATTTTATAAGTATTATGTCAGCTATCTGGCCGCCATAGTACAAGCTTTGCTTAGTTTGGGGTCAGATGGTGTTGTGGGTGGTGTCACCAATATTTTCGGAAACCGGCTTGTTTGGGTGGCTGGAAGTCGTCAAACCTGCGTGTGAGACGATTCGTGATTACTTATAAACGTGTCTCAGAAGTGAGATGGGTTCTTCAACAAAATGATGTCACCCTTTTTGTAGAAGAGCACCACCACACTTCAGCTCCACGCTTCTGGCGTATTACCGTCAAGTATGACGGAGTAGAACAGCTCCTGAAGGACTTTAAGTAACCGTTTTCCACCCGCTCTCAGTAACTCAGCACCCGTTTGTTTCTACTAGGAATAAATGTGTGGAGACAAATGGGAATAATCCAGTATGGCGCAACACGATTGGCAGCAGTATTTCTACCATACAGTAGCTCGTTGCCAAACATAACTGCTTCACATAGCGCCGTATAATTAAAGTGGCCAGGCTATTGAACATCCGGATATAACTATTAGGCGTCAGTATATAGATATTGGACGTCCGTATATCATATTAGACGTCCGTATATTACACTGGACGTCTGTATATATTATTGGTTCAGTCCATGTCAGGATACAATCCCCGATTTTATCTTATTTATATTTGTGTTGATCCACAAATGAGGTTATTACGTACCTATTGTAGTGGTAGGACTCTTGGCAGAGTCCGCCTGGGGAAGTACCACACCTTTGCCAGTTATTCTACCGCCAAGCAGTAATGTGCAAACATTACTGTGTTCCGGTTTGAAGGGCAATGTGTCCAGAGAAATTACAGGGCTTAGAGATATAAGATCTTAGATCTCTGGGTGACGAGCGCAGTGCAGTGCTAGGTAATGATTTGGACTCTTCATGTTCCAATAGCTGCGTGTCACTGTGCTGTTATGTGTCAGGCATGTTGCTTACCATCAGACACATGTACTGATCGTCTCGTCACTCTTTATTTAAAAAAAAAACCTACTTGAATTAAATTAATAAAAAATAAATATTGGTGGACAATTCACACACAACACCATCTGACCCCAAACTAAGCAAAGCTAAAAAAATATGACTAAACAAACATGTACATATACAAACTGTACTTTTATGCTTGTTATTCTAGATAATACCTGCGATTATTGGTGTAAAAATCTCATAAATAGGAGCTTAATTTTTTTTTTCTTATTAAGTAATTGTTTATTACTAAACTTTGTCAAAATCACAATTCATTCATCTGTGATCGTTCACAACAAGACGCCTTATAACAATTTCAATATAATAATAATATTGTGCGAATAAATTTGTAGATAGATAATAATAAAGAATATAAAAATATCGGGCATCCGTATAACTATAGATCTTACGAAATTGAAGTAAAAGAAAGAGAAAGTAAATCTTAACTAGCTGGCAACGTCGCACTCACAAATGCCGTTCATCCTATGCAGACGCTAAATAGTCGATGGCATTGGTAAATCAAGATCAATATATCCAGGACGTTTATACTTAATGACCATGGTTCGGGGTTCAAAAATGTTGCGGCACGAACGTAAGAGGAATATCGCGAAAAATAAAATTATCAGAAAACGATGTATCCCACGGAGCTGGCAATCGAAAAACTAAGCAATATTCATTAAGAGATGTTAAAATAAGCAAGAGGAACCGGAGGACGTCGTAATGATGCACGACGTGCATGACGCCAAAAATATTGTAGGATGTAAATATATATACATATATATATAAATATATTTATATAATACAAATTAACTATAATAAACAGACGAATAATTACAACTACATACAAACTCTTTCGTAAGGATGTGACTACACACATTAAAACAGTAATTTGGAGGGGCGGGCCATGTTATCGTAGTAAATCTCTACGTATATAATTTGTTCGTATACAATAAATCATTTAACCATGAATTAAGATTGAGCAATACCTGCCTGGGATAGACCACATTTACAGAATAGATACTAAGTAAGGCTTGAAAATGCGTTACGAGTTTCCATACAGTACCGGCGAAAATTAAAGTTCAAGCTTTCCATTTTGTACATTGGTATATTTCGTGTAGACAAAAAGGTCCTCTGAGCAAACTACCATAGATGAGGTACGTATGTACTAGAAGTAGCTTGAGACCAGTTAGACCTCCTGTAGAGCGAAGACAGACCCACAAACAGGCGAACGTTTCATTTTACTTATCTTACTTACATTACATTATACTTATACTTACATTATAGTTATATTATGACCAGAAATCGGTCTGATCAGATAAGACATCATTATTACATAGAAGCGATTGATTTAGGTATGATGTAGCGATGAATTACATTATTGATTTGTGTCTAATAAAAACATGCGATAACGTTTTATAGATAAGGTTAGCCAGAAAGTGTACTTATCTCGTACTGTCTTCAAATAAATCAACAAGGGGTTTGCTTTAGATTCTCAAGCTATGGGTATTGGTTACTACAAACATCGATAAAATTAAAGAAACGAAGATGAGGTATGCTATAATCTAAAGACAACATAACGTGGCGAAAATTTATTTGAAAAATTTGAAAATTGAATTGTCAGCGAACATACACAATTGTCAGCGAACGTACGCAACTCCTTGTTGCGACTGAGACTAAATCAGGAGACGTCACCTGATTTTGCATCGCCATAGTAGAAGCGCGTTTGCCGCTTCTGCCGTTTTTAAGAGTTCGATGGTTACAAATAAGCTTTTCTGAACATATTATTTAAGTCAAAGTTCTTTATTGATAAATGTACAATTTACACGTCAATTTTATAAAAATAAAAAAAACAAAACAAGAGCATACAAAGAGACATATATATACATTTCAAAAGTTTAAATTGAACATTATATTGTACGACAATAGGTCTTTTTTTTTTTATTTAAATTAGCCACTCCACAGACTCCGGGGTCCGTGATCTTTGTCATTACAATTATCGTTTTTTACACATATCTTGGATAAGGAGAAGAAGAGGAAAATAGGAGGGAATTGGGTACATTTAAAATCTAATTGTTGTGCTCGTCTGTAGAGCCGATCACTACCGGTTGGGATTCCGCTAGTAATCGACTCGACATCGAGTGTTTGCCTAATTGCCTTTTGCCATTTGCCTAAGCTGCCTCCTCCCGGCCCAGAGCCTCCACAACGGCCGCATTTCTATCCCTGATGGCCATCTGTAGGTAAAAATCGCGGATGGTCTTCGGTGATGCAGCCCACGCTCGCCGCACGAACCGACCGATGGCGTCGTCGGTGTCGTCAGCGTAGTATGTGAAGGTCCCCGTGTGCCGTGAGATTGCCACTACCGCATGGGGCACGCTCTCGTGCAGCTTCATGTTTGCCTTGGTTTTGATTGCGATTACCGACTCGTATGTTAGTCCCTGAGCTTCATGGATAGTAAGAATGCGTGACCCGGTGCCTGATCCATAACCCTGGTTTGTCAGGGTCTCCTTCTCCTCTTGAGTGTGAACTAAGAAGAGGGTATTTGGTAGTGTGTTGGGTATTTGCGCTCCCTTATATCTTCTCTGTTCTAGGGACTTTATACGGGACGCTGAAGAGTACATACCGGAGTATATTTCCCTCAGTGCATATGCGACGTCCATTGGGTTTCGATGTGTGCAGAGCAACTCCTGGCTGACCTTTGTTACCAGGTTCGGGCGATGATACCTCATTTCGAAGAGATTTTCCCTTTCGATATAAGGCAACTGATTGACGTCTCCAATGAGGACAATTTCACCAACACCAGACAGCCTTGAAGCCATCACATATATAAATGAATGAATGAAGCCATCGATAATAGGTCTCGTACAAATAAGTATCAAAAATTAAAATATATGTACTTATTACAATTATAATAAACAATGTCAATTTTTGTGAGTTTGCCATCTCTATATAAAAACTCGCTGTAACTATAAAAAGTTTGATCGATACGCCAGCTTTTTAATCGGTTTTTGAAGCTACCCGAACTCGGTGCTGATTTAACTATTTTAGGAAGAGTGGGTATATATAGTGGTAACACTTTCAACGTCGTCTTCTTTAAGCAAATCATGCTCTTTACTCATCAAAATGATATGATTAAGATGCTCTGAACCAAATACGTTTTAAATGTGTGAAAAAACGGTCGGCGCAGTTAACAACCATGAGCAACAAGTAAATGCGCAAACCATTTAGGAAACTGATTTTAAAGTGTGTTTAAAATTGTACTTAGTTTGTAAAGTTAAAGCTAGTCTAGTCGGGAGAGCGGTGTCTGCCGATCCGGAACCCCGAGTTCAAATCCAACGCGCAAAACTGTACTTTCGATGCCGTAATGCCGCAAAAACAAACGGTGAAGGAAAACATTGTAAGGAAACCAGCATGTACCTAGAATCTTTCGAACTAATTACTCATAAATAACCCACTTTGGGTCAGCGGGGTAAATCCTGGCCTTGACTCTCTCCTTGGGAGAGCAGGCCCCGAGCCCCGAGTCCGAAAGGATCGCTCAAGTACCAGCAGGTCTACCACGAAGTCCGATAAACGATATATCGGCCGAAGTTATGGACGTTTTATACCACGAAACACAATCGGTCGGTTGATGACACAAAAACTGTCAAATCTGCGTCGGTCGGAATGAACGAAACACCCGATCAGATCAACCGACCGATTGTGTTTCGTGGTATGAAACGTCCATAACTTCGGCCGATATATCGCTTATCGGACTTCGTAGTAGACCTGCAGGCGGAGGCTTTAAGATCGATCAAGAGATGTGCCAAAAGGGTCATCCACGTTCAAAGCTTAGTAGTGATAGCACTCTTGGCAGACTCCGCCTGGGGAAGTACCACGCCTTTGCCAGTTATTCTACCGCCAAGCAGTAATGTGCAAATATTACTGTGTTCCGGTTTGAAGGGCAATGTTTCCTGTGAAATTACAGGGCTTAGAGATATAACATCTTAGATCTCTGGGTGACGAGCGCAGTGCAGTGCTAGGTAATGATTTGGACTCTTCATGTTCCAATAGTTGTCAGTGTGCTGTTATGTGGCAGGCACGTTGCTTACCATCAGGCACATGTCCTGCTCGTCTAGTCACTTTTTATTTAAAAAGTTTTATCGGCCACACTTACCTTTAAATTATATCTACATATACAGCACCGCAAAAAAAAATTGGTTTTAATCGTACCTACATGTACTTACGTGTACATTTCAGAGAGGGTGCAACTGATCTGCATGATCTACTTAATATGTAATATCGTCCTGCTCTTTTTTCTGTCGGACTGCTCATAGCTCGAACAAGCTATATCGTTTCATGGTTGATGTTAAAAAGACTCGAAATAGGAGGTTTGACTCTACCTTAATTTTTCCCAATGGTTAGGTATAATTTAGATGGATTCTAGTCGAGAGTAATTCACTCTCGACATTCTTCTAGATGGACGCTTCAGTGTAGACCGCATCGTCACTTAACATCATGCGAGATAGCAGTCAAGTATAAAATTATAATAATAAAAAGTTTAGAATTGACTTGAAGACACCATAGTTAAAGATACTCAGCTCATAGCGACAAGGCATAATAGAATCAGTAGCCTTCTTTAAGTTCCCTCTTCGACTTGCGGACGCTTCTCGTGACAAAGTTTTAGGCAATACCTACCCTTCCACTATAAAAACTCCACCCATATACATAAATCCACGCGCTCCACTGTATTATCGAAGTAGAGTCGAGAAGAATCATGTTTCTAATGCCACTAAATTAAAAACAGTAAAAGAATACATCGTGAGGAGATCATGAGTTCTCGAAAAGTTCGCCTTTCAACATGTCGGTTTCCGCTATCCCACCTCTGGTGAAAAACATCCATCATCTTATACCTTTCAACGACCAATTCTTGTAGGTATCTCGGAAACGGCTCAAACGATTTTCATGAAATTATGTATAAAGGGGGTTTCGGGGACGATAAATCGATCTAGCTAGGTTTTATTTTTAAAACATCATTTTATGCGCGTTTTTAGACAATGAAGAACTTCTACATTGTCATTAGAATACCATAACTTATTTCGCCATTGTTCTTTAAGTCTAAATGGCTCAGACGGAATATGCTCGCCCTCGGAGTCAACAGGTTCGAATCCTGATGGTTACACTCGGGACTTTTCTTTTTGTTCCTTTTTTTCTGAGAAAATCTTATACTTAGCGCCTTTTAGTAGGTCTAAGTAAGTCATCACTTCGTAATTCGTACCTGCTTAATATTTTATCATTTAAGAAAACCGAGCAAAGCTCGGTCAACCAGGTACTTATTCATAAATAACGGTGCCTCACTGTGATAAAGACTACATAAACGAAATAATCTTTCGCTGCTGCTTAATCTGACAAACTTTGGAACCGATGGAGTTTCCAATATTTATCTTCTATGATTTATTGAATGATTCTATGATAAGTAGGTAGTTATTAGTTATCACCTCGCGACTCCTGGGTTAGTAGGAAGTAAAACAATTAAAATGGACAAATCCTCCGAAGGACCAAACTCCTTGAAGTGAAAACTTCTAGACGCGCCACACACACATTTTTCGTTGGTTGTGAATTGAGCTCAAGTGTTCGTAAATAAAAGAAATCTTCGGGAGAACTCGGGAACATGTCCATCTAGAAATGCGTTAGCGTTTCTAGATAGCCGTGGCATGTTACCATGGTTACCATTACACATTTACTCATCACTAGACATGCTTGGTAGACTTATTTAGACGATAATGCTTTGAAGATTTTATAAATAAATAATAAATACTGGTGGACAATTCGCACACAACACGATCTGACCCCAAACTAAGCAAAGCTTGTAATATTCTTGAATAAATTCTTTTGTCTGGGTGTTTCTATGTATAATAAGTATGTATTTAGAATTATATAAGTATTATATCAGCTAGATAGCTGATATAATACTTATAATACTTATATAATTCTAAATACATACTTATTATACATAGAAACACCCAGACAAAAGAATTTATTCAAGAATATCCGCGTCCTCCGGTTTCACTCGCGTAGTTTCCAAGTTGTAGTTACTCAGAATTTGATCACATTCTTAGTTAGGTTAGGTTAGATAAGAAGGGGTGCGTGGCTCGGGAACCTCCACGTGGTGCACCCTGGGCATCACACAACAACTTGCCTCGGTGGCATTTTGTTTTGTGATGGCGAATCCCGGCCGGCGCTGGAAACTTCTACACGCGCTCCTCACCTCCTTGAGCAGTGCATGTAGAGGTTGGGGAAGGAGACTGGAAGACTTGGGAAGGTTACTCGGCTGATATATTGACCAAGTAAAATTCCTAAGTCTTCCAGATGAAGGTCCTCCACGAGCACTCTGATTAGCAGATTGCTCAGTGGAATGACAAGGGCCGCGACGCGGCCATAGAGGCAGAACCGCGGCTATCCCTAGCCGCGGTGGTGAGGGCGGACCTCTCGCTGCCGACCATCTTCGCCGTGATGCTTGACAGTGAGAGGTCGTATGAGGTGGAGGAGCGCGACCCGAAAACCTCTCGCTCCTTCACTGAGGCGGAAGCGGACATGGAGGCGAGCCTGAAGGCACGCTCAGGCTTGCACTCCGTCTCAACTAGAAGGCCTGGGACATCGGACGTTAAGGGCCGTCTGACACCCTACCTAAGGATAGGCCTTCCCGAGGAGGTGACGCGCTGGTGGTTTCCGGCGCGTCGCTGGGTCCAAATGCGGGGGTGTGGATGCCCATCTCCCGCGAGGCGGGCCCGCAAGGGCGATGGCAGGTGGGTCAGGGTCGTTGATGGGAGTGCGAAAAGTGACCCCGCGACCCTGACCCTGGCCATGCCGGAGAAACCTGTGGGGGCTTTAGTCGGTAGGGGCACCATGTTGACTCCCATGGTGCAGAGCCCGACACCATGGTCCCTGCAAAAAAAAAGGTAGGCACGTAGATACCAAAGAATCGAACGAAGAAGTTTGACTCTACCTTCTCTAAATACAAAAAAACATACAACCGATTCAAAAATCTCCTCCTTTTATGAAGTTGGTTAAAAAGATGACAATAAACATACTATCTTAACCTACTAAGTACGTAGTAAATAGTTACAATAGTTAGATAATACAACACTTTGGCTATTTCGAGAAGCAATATTATTTTTGCTTGCGCTTAAAATTCGTGACCCTAGAAGTTTCTTTGTAAGTGGCACACATCTCCGACCGAGTCCTTGGCGTCGTAAAACACTCGCCATTGTATAATTTTAGCATTTTCAACGCGTTTCGCCACAAAGCTGCCGCTCGCCACTTTTTAATTACTTACGAGCACTCCGCGGCGGCCGGCGACGGTGTCAAATGTCACCATATTGTCGGCCATTTTGTTTTCAGCTCCCGCGCTTTTTGCCGCCGACCGGCCTCGGTCCTCGGTCGTAAAGCCGCGTTGTAAAGTAAATTTTGAGATTAGGTGGCATTACGAGAAACAACCCGCGGATTTAATTATTAATTCGTGTCCAGGCTGCGTTATTGGTTTCGTTATTGTTTTCTTTCGTCGTGTTTTTTAATTCATTTTATAGCGTTGTAAATGTTAAAAACGATTTCTGTTGACTGCCTATTGATTGAAATTTGATAAGATGACTGACCCCTGTATTCTAACCGTATTTTTTAAGGTTGCTGAATCTGTGACACATAAATCATTGAACTGCTCTAAAATTGAAATCAGTAAGTAGATAGATAGATATCTACCTACCTATATAAACTTTCGAAATCTGTGACGTTCCATGTTAGTTTTCATACTAATATCTGTGACGATAAAAATTGTACCTACTTGGATACATTTTTAGAATAAGCTGGTAACAATACCTTTATAGGATGTAGGTACAATTTTCACTCTTTCACTCGTAGGTAGGTAATTACCTATTGACGTCACAAACATAAAAAAATCTTTAGGTACCAGATTGACGGGTGCTAGTTAGATATCATTCTGACTAGTTGGTCAATTTTGTTTTATATGTACGTACCCATACATACCTGCAATGTACCTATCGCCGTGCGCCTTACCTACTACCGTGTACCTATTAATTCAAATTTAAGTATCTACCTAAGTAGGTACCTACCTATATTGGTGTCTTCAAATCGAGAGTAATAAATCGGTTTATTATAGGTAAACACGCTCCATCGAAATCAAGCGAAATGGCGGTCAAGTGTACCTAAACCTATAAAAGTTTGAAAAAGATCCTTTGACGAAGAACTTTCTTCGACTTTTAACTATCTTAGTAAGTACGTATCTAGTTAGGTACCTACCTAGGTATATACTATATCAGGGGTCGGCAAGTAGTTTTAGGCGGGGTCCGGATGAAATGCAGAAATTTTAACGAGGTCCAGAAAAAAACTAGTGGTAATAATTGCTTAAACAGCCCACTAAATGTTCCTACTGCTAAACCTCGGGGCCTTCCCTCGCAAGGAGAGAGTCAAGACCATAATCCACCACGCTGGCCCAGTGCGGATTGGTGGATGACACATGACTTCGAAAGATTCTAGGTACATGTCGTTTTCCTCACGATGTTTTCCTTCACCGTTTTAAGTTAGCGGCATTATGAACATGACTTCGAAAAGACAGTGGTGCGCGTGGTTTTGAATCCAGGGTCTCCGGATCGGCAGTCGCCGTTCTCCCGATTAGACCAGCCGTAACTTGGTAATAATTAAGTGGTACTTATTTATTGTACGGTATCAAACTCAATTTGTAATTATTAAAAACACAAGACCTAAAATCAATGCGACAAATTACACCGATCCTCTTGAGCCAGATCTTTATAGTTTAGTCCTCGAGAAGAATAGCAAATTCGACGTGTGTCTTCTACGAGTAATTTGGTCGATTGGTCGAGTCGATTAATCTCGAAAATTATTTGTTTAAAAACATTGAGAAAGATGACCCACATACGTAAGTCGAATCAAACATAGTAGCCAAATTGATAGCTAGTTTTTTGCGATTTCCATATTTTTCTGAGATGTGTTTGGCCCAAAATTCTTCAGTGGATACATATGTATACATTTGCAAAGATATATCTTCTTGAATATCAAATATTTCCATTTGAAGCCTTTGACAAATTGAACAATTTGGCAGTCTTTCAGCTACAATGGCTCCAAAATGGTTCATGAGAGCTTCGTCCACCATAAAGCAACTAAAACTGAAAGCGTTCCGAAGCCATTTACCATAGCAGAAGCCATGGTTCGCACTCTGGTTTTGATCAGATTTCCGATACGGTGCGATAGCTTTTCTCTTAGATATTTTGGTGCCTCAGTTGTTATGGTGATGATGGTGTCCTTATCCACGTCGAAGTTTATAATCACCAACGTTGTCTTTCCACATCCTGGAACTCCGTTGACCGACTGTATTCTTGGTATGTCCCAGTTTTTCTAATCAGATTTGACGTTTGAGTTCTCTTTCGAGAACAAGAACTTCGATGTTCTTGGCCATCTCTAGGATTTTATCGTCCAGCATAATCTTGGTGCATCGGGCAGTAACTACAATTGGGTCGTTTCCAGGTGTCGCATAAACAGGTCTTCCCATGCGCTCCATCTCTTTTTTGCTCAATGTCACAAAGCCATTTTCTGCACTCTTCCCTTTTCTTTTGATGACCCGGGAACTGACATTATTGTAAATGACTGCTTCGTCTTGTCGCTGTCAGTCAGTGGAGCTATAAATTCGAAGAAGGCATAAAGTGCGTGACTCCGTGTCTCCGTCGTTGGTTGGCTGCGGCTGTCCTGTGCTGGGCTCTTTCGGAGCCGGTTTGGGTGGTCGAACTAGGAACAGGTGTCCCCATATGTCCGTTGCATTTGTTTGATCGTGCAAAGGGGTCTGATGAAGCTCAGAATTTTCCCCTGTCTTCGTATATGATAACCTCATGATGTTTACCAGCACTTCTGCTCAGAGGTCCGAGCAGCGCTCTTGCGTAAGTGCAAGGCGTTCGACCTTTCGAGTACTCTATTTACGCAATCGTTTTGTTTTTCGATCGCACCTTCGCACAGAAATCGGTGGCAGTCTACCACACACATTACGTCGTAGGTTTCCATCTTCACTTTGACTGAATGACTTTTGCGGTACTCCCATTGAGCAGGCAAGAAATCCAGGTGACAAACGGGCTCGTTTCCGTTCCCAAACGAAGCAAAAGCTTATTCCCAATCTTTATTTGTTGCTGTCCATAAAGAGAGCCACTCTGCGGATACGGATCTCTGCCTTTCTTCGGTCTGCGTTCTCTAGTAGTTACTGGATGGAGATGCTCTTCGAGGAGTTATCTTGGGCGGGGACCGCATTCCACGTTCGTGTCCACGGACAGCGAGCCAGCGTGTGGTGGCGAAGAGCGCGTGTATTAGAAAGTGTGGAGTTTCTCTTAGTCGCTTTGCGGAAAATATTTAATAGAAAAAAAAATATTGTAGATTCTATTTGGCAAAAAAATATTATCTAAATTATTAAAGGTACAGTGTACCTTATCTACATTTTAAAATGTATACTTGGCCTACAATACATTACAATATTTTTTATTGGCGGTCCGAGGTTCGACCCTTCGCGGTCCGGATACGGACCGCGGTCCGCCTTTTGCTGACCCTTGTACTATATAATAATAGAGACAATAAAATCTATTTTCTGAAGTAGGTAGGTAAGTACTATTTTGTTTCCGGAGACCTACGAGTAAGTGTAACGCAACGCAACGTCGATTTCCAGCGGCGCGGACAAACGAAGACCTATTAAAAAAAAAGTGAAACAAAATAGTAGGTAGGTACACTCCGCGAGGTATAAGCTGAGCTTTGCATTAGTGTGAGTGATCACCAATCAGGCAGGAGCTTGAAATTTTGTCCGCGAGGTATAGGCTGAGCTTTGCATTAGTGTGAGTGATCACCAATCAGGCAGGAGCTTGAAATTTTGTCCGCGAGGTATAGGCTGAGCTTTGCATTAGTGTGAGTGATCACCAATCAGGCAGGAGCGCGGCGAGACAGAATGGCGCCGCGCCTAAGGCCGGTTGTCACACCTACACTATCCATGTACACTCACACAAATGCAAAGCTCAGCTTATGCCTCGCGGAGTGTATCTACCTACTTACAAATCCAACATCCCGATATTGACTCATGCCGTGGTTTCGACATTATTAAGGTCATACACGACTAGCAAGTTAGCCACCGCATAATTTGAATAGTATTGGTTGGGTAAATGAAAACATTTTACTTCTGTAAACAAATTTTATTCTCGTCGCATTCGTAAATCTACTCTTTAAATATTTACTTTACAATAAGCAAATAATCACCTATTTATTTATAGTTTGTACAAGACAACAACTGCCCGTTACCCACTCATATTTATTTAAGTACATCGTACATCCAACTAGAGGAATTACTTTTTAAGCGCCATTAGCTGTCTCACTACTGGGCAGATATCTCCCTAAAAGTGGAGAGGCCACTTTTCCAAGCTAGAAATTGTATTGTTGGAAATTTCAAATAATAAAAACGACAGTCGGTTGTCAAACTCTGTTAGATCCTCCATTACCCTTATAGATGGTGTTTGCATGCGCTTACTTTTCTTGTTATCCTTTTATCCATCGATATAAATCAATGGATGTGCCCTGAGTACCTTGAAATTTGATTTGATTGCGTCTCCGTGTCTAGCGTGGACTCACGCTAGACACTACTTACAACTACCAATCTACTTGACCCCTAGAATCGCTAACGGCGAGGTATGTTGTGGTTCTACTTATTTTGATTGTAGGCAACGAATAGCGATAGGTATAAACGTCCGGCATTCGCCGCTTCCTACAATTGACTAAAACTGAGCTCACTATTCCTAATTATAATATATTTCCGTGCGCCTGAAGGATGCGAGAGCACATCTATTGATTTATATCGATGGTTTTATTAATTATATTCACCAATTGACGTGTAACTTGTACATTTATAAAACAAGTAAGTACCTTAATTTTAACTTAAAAAATAATAATGTGAGGATTGCGTTTTTGGGCAGTCACCGCCTAAAATTCAATCATTCGCTAAAATTATGCACAGTAAGTACATATTTAGATGCGTAATAATATATATACCTATTTTACCGTCCTACTAAATCTACCCCAAATGGATATCAAAAAACGTCACAATGTACGTGTGGGTTACACACAACATTACTCATCCGTAGTGTGCGTTTTAAAAAACTCATAATTTTGTAAAACCATCACCAAGTTTACAGCAGAGAAATTCCATTTTGCCTAAAACAATAGTTATAATAAAGTAATATTTATACAACAATTAAAACATTTATTTTATTTACATCATTGCACCCATATAGATCATATAATTCCCCTTTCAAACATACCTACACCTAACAAAGTAAAGTAATTTCTACACTAAACTTATCCTGTTATCTTACACGTTGTAAAAATGTACACGATTAATACTTTAAACTTAGATAATATACTCGTAATTATCTCAATATTCACTGAGTTTCTTGGTTCACAATAAATATTATAAATAGATTTCTACGGAATTTATGCAAATGCGCCTGAGCCGACCGGCTAGGACTCCTCGACTAGACATCTTAATACGGCTCTGTGGGCTCAACTTAAAAAAACAAGAGATGAAGTAAGAATATGTCATACAGTAATGTCTTTACTTTAGCTTAAAAACTGAATTTATTTGGTCGATTGAATAACACACCTAACCACCGTATGTCAAAGATGGACTTACTCAAATCAAAAACCAGTCAAATCGATATAAACATTTGAGATATTTAGTGACGTCAAACAAACTCAAAGTTATAAGTCCAACATTGTAACACGGTGGTACTTTTCTTCAAATTCTTTAATTGAAAGAATAACTAAAGAAAAAACTACAGCTGCGATATTTCTGTCTGAGGCACTTTCACTGATTGCTGTTCACTTCACTGATTGAACGAAGTATTTTTTATGACCGTCTGTGAAGGACGCCAGTGTTTTTTTATCACTGGAGATCTAAAGCGTCTGGGATAGCTCGCTGCTGATCTGCATGTCTTCGTTGACCGTCATTCAGTCACTGGTGAGTTGTAAGGTCACTGACTCTATAGCGTGGCGTCCAATAGCAGCTTCTTCATAGCTAACGGTCATCCCAAAACTGCCACTAGATATTAGAGTCAATGAGGCCCTGCGACAGGTAGCTTCTGCGAGGCCATCAGCAGTCTCCATAAAGCCGATAGTGACCAACTACAATTCTCAGGAGGCTGAGTGTGACCATCAGCCGTTCTCGTGAGGCAAAGATGGCCAATAGCAGTTCTCGCGAAGTAGCCGCTGGCCCGCAGTCCCCGCGGTCAGCCGCTCGCGTCACCGCTCGTGGTCGGTCCGCGGCGCGTAGGCCGCGGGTCATAGCGCGTGCGCGTGCGCGTGGTGCGGGTGCGGCGCCTGCGCGCGTGCGGCGGCAGCGCGTGCGCGCCCGCGCCGTGCTGCCGGCCCTGCGGGCAGTAGCCGGTTACCAACAATGTGAGAATGATGAGATGACTGGTGATATCATCTAGGTATCTTTAAGTCTATTAAGCTTTGCTGTAGGTGGGTAGGCGTTATATCGTAGAGCGCATCATCGCTTTTGATCAGGTGGGTCAAAGGGAACGTGGTCGACCATACCATCTTTAGCTGCCTCCTATATAGCTTGCTATTTTTGGAATCAAATCACAGTAACGAGAGCAGACAAGAGTCAATGAAGCCAAATGTCAGTAATGTTACTAAGCTCTCCAGAGAATATTCAGTCTGTCTGTATTTGATGACTCATGACATCGAACAGATCCTAGCGTATAAATGCACGTCTGGCTTGTGCCATGCCTAACACCAGACTGAGCAGTTGACGGCTGCCCTTATATTGTTTAGATATAAACACGAAAGTTCAGCTGGTCAATGTTTTCAATTTCAATGTTTTTTTTTTCTATGATCAATTTTTTTTTGTCAGGAATTTCCTACAGTGGGCAAAACTCTAACAGAGGAAAACTTATAAGCAGTTGCAGGTGTTCACCTGGAGGTAGACGTAGTAGTCGTAGGGCTGGTGCAGCGGCCAGCAGCGCTGCGGCGGCACGGGGTAGAGCGGCGGCACGGGGTACAGCGCGCCGCCGCCGAGCTTGTTGCGCAGGATGCGACTGATGCTGGACACCGACGGCACGTTGTACTTGTCGCACACGCCGTCCGCCAGCAGCCGGTCGCGGATCTCCACGCGAAGATGCCGGGTCCTTGGCCTTCAGCTGCTTGATATACGACACCACCTGAAGAGGGGGACTTCAATGAAACGGTTTCTCAGAATCAAAACAGTGTTGATATTTTAGGCCTGGAACGTCATCTGTGTGATATATACATGGATAGGGTAATTTTAATTTGTTTTGCCTGCCTCCACAAACCAAAAAAATAGTTGCGTACCAACTGCAATGTTATTTCATTCATTTACTTTAATTGACGCAGTCGGTTAGATTTTCAAAATCCTTGCCGAGTTTAGTACAAGCATTCAACGTTGTAATGCTGCCAGCATACCAGGCTAAACTTTTGACTGGGCTGGATTTTCTGAATTACGTCTAGACCTCCATCAAAATGTGAATAATTCAGGTAATTAGTGAAATTGTGTATTCAGTTGTTTTGGAATTTACCGTTTGAAAGTTCATCAATATTTTTTCGTAAAATACGTACAATCAAGGAGTCTGTTTACTGTTTAGGACTGGTAGCAGTGTTGTTTAGTAAGTTGTAGTACCTTAGGCGTGGTGACTCTCGGCTTGGAGCCTCCGATGGCGCCGGGCAGGATGGAGCCGGTCTCGTGGTACCGCGCCAGGATCTTGGACACGCAGCCGTGGGACACGCGCAGCTGCCGGCTAATGTCGCAGGGCCTGTACGCAGACGAGGATACCGTCACTTGAGTTCAATATATCGATGCATTCTCGCTCATTGATAAAAGATTCCGAATTCCAGCATTAGGAACACAAATTTAGGCAGCTTCTCCAACCATTATGGCCTTTTTCACGTAGCTGACTCAAGTAGTTTTGGAGCGCAAGCGTAGAACCTGTAGGACTGGTCTCGTCTAAACATCGTTGGTTGTATATTCAGCACATTACATACCAGGCCAAATACGATCGAGGTAATCAATATTGCTTATATGACACCCATACGATTTGTTTCCATCTATTTCCAATTAGTTTCTATATAATCTATTACCAACTGTATTTAGTCTGTATTTAGCAGTCCAATCTAAAGATACATTAAATGATTCTATATGATTTACATCAAACGTCAATCTTATCTTACGTTATTGTACTGGCTAAGACTTCATTACTGATGTATGGTATTTTCTTGGTCTGTTTCGTATTTGAACAACTTTCCTGTCCATTTTGTGGTCCCAACATTATTTTCCTTGGATGCCTTCGAGGCATTTGCGCACATCCCCCGGGTACTGCAGCCGCTTACCTGATGCGACTGCGTTGGGCAGCCCACCCCGTTCGCCCCCTGCACCCCGCTCACCTGATGCCGAGCTGAGCGAGCTCCACAATCCGCAGGCGCACGGCGTTGGGCAGCGGCCGCCCGTTCACGAACACCCCTCCCAGCTGGTTCACCTCCCCGTACTGCTGTCCCCCCGCCATGCCAGCCTGGCCCATGCTCGTCGCACTCGGCTCTGCGCACAAAAAAACACTTTATTACTACTTTGTGCGTAATTAAAGAATACTAGAATCGCTTGTTTCGCAAAAGTTTTATCAATTTTACGATTGATCACTGATGACACTAAGCACATCTGAATTATCCATGTACCAAAGGCGATTGACTGATAGATCATCGCCCAACCCCTCGGGGCTAGAAACTTTAAATTACGCACACTTATTTATCTTATACCGTAAGCATCTACTAAGGAAGCTTTTATTTTTCTTATGACTCCTAAAAGTTTTGTATTATCATTATTTGCACATAGTTATACATTTTTAGTGAAGTTATAATTTGTTTGACCCACATTAAGTTGTTGTTTTGAATCTTATTAAACGGTAAAGGAAAACATCTTGAGGAAACTGGCGTTTTTCAAGAAACATATAGGTACATATTTCGAGGGCATGTGTTATTTATTATTAGCGTGTGCAATTAGCGTGATGGATTGTGGCCTTGATCCTCTCATTGTGAAAGAAAGTCCCGGATCCCAGCAGCGGGAATATAAAGTAAGATGGGGTATTTACCATGATGACAGTCTTATATTAGCTTAAATAAAAGCTATTATAGCCATTGCGTAGGGTGCCCCATCTAGTCCGGGCACCAGAGCCGACGGAGACAAAAAAAACGAACACAGAAAAGTTAAAGCAATATCAAAATCCCTGGTTTCAAATTATTTTTTGTATCATTAATCCTACTATCCTAATAATCCTACTAATATTATAAATGACAATGTATGGATGTTTGGATGTTTGTTGCTCAATCACGTCGTAACCTACGAACAGATCGGGTCGAAATTTGGAACACAGTCTGGAAGAACACATAGGCTACATTTTATCCCGGGAAAATAACAGGAACGGGAATCACGCGGGTAAAACCGCGGGGCGCTGCTAGTTATGTACGTACTATATAAATATGTATATATCTATATGTCATTTAAGATAGGGGGCGCCACAGGGGAAGATTGCTTAGGCTATCAAGTTACCTTAATCCGGTACTGCGCGGTGGTAGAGGTATATAGAGGTACCTATGATGGCGCGATAAAGCTTCACATCGTCATCTTCACATCCCACACTGATAGTTGCACATTACTACTTAGCAGTAAAACACAGAAAATGTATGAATCCTTATCAATGATTTTACTACTACTTGATGTATGTAATGTAGATCGTTACATAATACACTTCAAGTGCCATATTACTGAATTAGAGGATATGTTTCACGGTCCGATAAGTTACTAGATAAGTACTTTGAATGATAAGTATCTCTGTATCGCTCGATTACAACTTATATTTAACGTCTATCGCTGTGATAACAGAAGATGCGCACGACACAAATCAGGCAAGCGTACCTAATCATAATTATAATCTACCTATCTATAATATTATTAATATTATAAAGTTGAAGAGGTGTTTTGTTTGAACGCGCTAATCTCAGGAACTACTGTACCGATTTCAAAAATCTTTCACTGTAGCATATATACGTACCATTACCACGGGCGAAGCCGGGGCGGACCGCTAGTCTACCTAAAATGTTAGGTATAACAGAGTTTCCTTAATTTATTTTGTGCCATTTTAACTTCAATTAATTTGTGTGATTACAGAATTCAACTGTATTATTTGAAATGTGCTCGTACTTAAAGTTACATTCAACGAAATTAACTTAAAATCCAACGTTAAGATAGGGCTATTTGCTTTGTCGCTTAAAGCAATACCTTCAGGCAACCGTGGCATGTAAAGGGAGTACACTCCGCGAGGTATAAGCTGAGCTTTGCATTAGTGTGAGTGATCACCAATCAGGCAGGAGCTTGAAATTTTGTCCGCGAGGTATAGGCTGAGCTTTGCATTAGTGTGAGTGATCACCAATCAGGCAGGAGCGCGGCGAGACAGAATGGCGCCGTACCTAAGGCCGGTTGTCACACCTACACTATCCATGTACACTCACACAAATGCAAAGCTCAGCTTTTGCCTCGCGGAGTGTAACATAGAAATACTACTTATTACTAACTTTAGCATGTGGGTAATCCAGAAATGCGAATGAAAAAATGTCACGTTCCCCTGAGCCGAGCGTAAAAGCAAGATCGCGGAACAAGCGATCGGTAATAGAGTAAGATCCCAGGGCCGCCCGACGTCACATATTTTCTGATGGATGAAATGTGGACGATCGAGTAGAGTTAGTGCGTACTAAGAACACATGCTTACCCGCTAACTTGCTTAGACGGCCAATTGTGAGATACGGGGTCCAGAAGTTACATAAAAACATTACCTACTTACTTTTTCAGGTAGGTTATAGAAAATATCTTTAAAAATAAGGCAATACTCCCAGACACTTTCCGTCGCATTTTATCGAATTGGTGAGTTTATTTCTGAAATATCAACAAATAACTAAACTTTACAATGCTATAAACTGTTATATTTGGATGACTTGATGGTAGATTGAAAAAATAATAGTCTGGTTTATCCATAGTCTATGGTTATTCAGTTATTTATTGATCTTCTTAATTTATACGTTTTTTTTACAATATTATATAGAAAATAAATATTACAAACAACTTAAAAACTAGTTTGCCGCCAGCAGCGGGGCAGGGCCCAAGCTACCGGTGGTTATGGCTGCAGAGTGAGGAACCTCCTGACGATGCGCGCTGTGTCGAGGATGACCGCCGCGTGCATCTGACACTTGATCCAACCGTCTAGCGAAAGTCTCTTGAGATGTTGATCGAGACTTATGGTTATTATTGTTACGGTTAGTTATGAGCTCATAATCTCCAGTTAACCCAGCGTGACGGCCGCGACCGAAGCCCCGAGTGTCACCGGACACCCGGGGCCGGCCGCGGAGCCCCGGTCGCTCGTAAAACGCGGCTTGTTAAAACCCTCCACTTTATGTTCGTTCGTAATTTCATTGTAGTATTTTAAACCGTGTAGATTGATTTTGATTGGATATCAGCGAAATTAGCTCGGGGAGAAACACGTGTATGTTTGAACTAGGTATACAAATACTAAGTATATTTAATTAAATTTAAATAATTAAATAATAATTATTATTACGGTTCCGACTTTGACCGTTTGACCGTTTTTTGTAGTGGTAGAACTCTTGGTTAGTCCGCCGGGTGATGCACCACACCTATGTCACTTATTCTACCGCCGAGCAATAATGTGCAAACATTACTGTGTTCCGGTTTGAAGGGCAATGTTTCTAAAGAAACTGTAGGGCTTAGAGATATTACATCTTAGATCTCTGGGTGACGAGCGCAGTGCGGTGCTAGGTAATGATTTGGACTCGTCATGTTCCAATAGCTGCGTGTTACTGTGCTGTTATGTAGCAGGCATGTTGTCTACCATCAGTCACATATGCTGCTCGTCTCGTCACTAGACAATTAAAAAATACATTTTTGACGTGACAACGTCTTATAAATTGGTTTGCCGGGTGATACTTCAAGAAACTGCGTTACGCTCCGCTCACGTTATGCGCTCACAACGAGAGCGAGTGAGAGGCACGCGTCTCTTCCACTCGGGCATGGTTAGCCCGCCTAAGAGCGAGAGAGAGACAGACATAAAAAGTGAAAGGCACGCGTCCCTTCCGTAAAATTATTTTACCACTCAAAGTCGTTGTCACGCAAAACTTTCGCCCGTGTACCGACTTTACAGGCAACCAATTTTTTGTTAGCGGAAAATCTTATGGATTCGCGACACTGAGATCATATTTTAGAAAAAACTAACAAACCACTCCGGTTTTGCCTGTGGTACATTTATAGACTACTAGCTTTTACCCGCGACTTCGTCCGCGCCACATATTTATTAAAGTAATTGAGGCAGTACCTACTCGTATGTCTACTACCATACAAATTCACGTTTCCTAATCAAAATCAGTCTAAGTCAAAGTTTTATATTTATTAATAAATGTACAATTTACACGACAAATTACAAAAAAACTATGTTCTCAAAAAAATTATCAAAAACAGACTTTAATTTAAAATCATATTGGGACGGTCCACCAAATTTTATTAGAGTCTATTAGTAGATATTAGTAGATATATCTTCTGATTACATGAACGCAAATTTTAGTTTGTTGTTCATATTTCAAAAACCGCCCCACTGATTTCGATAAAATTTATATGACCACCTCTGAACTATAATCTACCAACCAAAAAAAATAACCATCTAAATTGATTCACAATTGGAAATACAACTGGATTGATAACCTCCTCCTTTTTAGAAGTCGGTTAAAATAGCATACAAAGAGTGCAAAGATCCTTCCATGCACACTTTTACTCCTCATTCCACTTTTTTCAACTCTTTTTCTGTGATAAAAAGTCGCCGTTGTCCTTTCCTAAGTCACCTATCTGTGCACCAAATTGTAATAAACTCTTTAAGTGGCTTAAGCGTTAGACGGTAACGGACAGAGAGAGTTACTTTCATATATATAATTTCATATTAGAATTGAAAACAGGTGTTCCTGATCATTTTATAGGAGGCAGTTGTAAAAGATTACCGAAAAGTAATACGTTTACTCCTCCAAAAAACTCATTTTCGCAGTTCTTAATTTGCATTAATCGAGCGTCCATCATGCATAACATTTGATAAGACACCATGGAAATCTCGTCGACTATCAAAATTCTGTCTGATACGCCATTTAGTGGCTGCGCCCATCTTAAATATTGAGGTTGTATAGTGCACTGTATTCTTCTTGTCAAGCCCTTTTATTTGATACCCTTGTTGATGGGATTGATAAAACCTAAGTTATCCGCCATTGTGTAGAGGCCGCCATCTTGGATTTTAATTTTATATAGTACATTGTATTCTACTGGTTGAGCACTTTCATTTGATACCCATATTGATGGGATTGATAAAACCTACGTTATCCGCCATTTTGTAGCGGCCGCCATCTTGGATTTCAATTTGTTATAGTATATTGTATTCTGCTTGTTGAGCCCTTTCATTTGATACCCATGTTGATGGGATTGATAAAACCTACGTTATCCGCCATTTTGTAGCGGCCGCCATCTTGGATTTCAATTTTTATAGTATATTGTATTCTGCTTGTTGAGCCCTTTCATTTGATACCCATATTGATGGGATTAATAAAACATAAATTATCCGCCATTTTGTAGCGGCGGCCATCTTGAATTTATTTAAGTACATTAATTATAAATAAATGATACCGCTAGAAGCGTCTTGAAACGCTCTTGAGAGTAAATGGCTCAAACGGGTAAAAGTAAGGCGGCACTTCATATGCCGAAACATAAACACCGCACTTATGTAACCTGACACCCGTTTTCCCGCCAAATTTGTAAAACGCGAAAAGCGGCCAGTGTATCAAGCGGTTATATAAGTATCCCGTATAGTTAGAAATTATAAAATTGCTGGAACAAACGTTTATCGACTCCATTTCAAGTGTCTAGATACAAAGTTTCATGGTTTTATCTTCAATAATATTGAACTTCCAGACTTTCACCCCCAATTCCACCCCCGTAGGTACTACAGTTCGAAACTACAAAACTGCTAAAACATACATTTTATGGTTTCGTGTTAAATATCTAGACGTAAAGTTTCATAGTTCTTCAACAATGACGAAGTTTTCCATATAAACTTTCATCCCTTATTTTAACCCTTTCAACCCTTTTTTCGGAACAAAAAGTAGCCTATGTCCTTTCTCGGGATCTATTCTATCTATGTATCAAATTTCATCAAAATCTGTTGGTTGGTTTAGGCGGTAAAGACGGACAGACAGACAGACAGACAGACAGACAGACAGACAGACAGACAGACAGACAGAGTTACTTTCGCATTTATAATATTAGTATGGATAGAACTCAGGGATTATGTACATATCCAGCAGTGAAAGAATTTTTGAAATCAATCCAATAGCTCCAAAAATTTGCGCGTTCAAACAAATACACTTTTTAGCTTTATAATATTGGTAGGTATGGAGTGTAGATAAAGTTTCGCATAAAAATATTCCTACAGAAATATGACATTCCATTATTGTTTAGGTAACCCACGAGCTACACCGCGGGGCACCGCTAGTAATAAAACAAAACTTCTACAACCTACTCGTATTACCAAAATACAACACTTTGAAACATAGACATGTCAGAAATAATACGATCCAATCAGTGACATACATTGCAACTGAAACTATTAGTTCTAAAATCTCCCGACGATTTCTGAGACATCAAACAAGCGTGTCGAGTTACATCCGCCCACCGATCCGCTGCGCCGTCACGCTGTCACGATGTCACGCTGACACGCTGTCACGATGACACGCTGTCACGCTATCAGCTGACGCGACACGCTACTTGCCACCGCGCGGTATAAATAGAGGGGAATGAACAAATGGATTACAAAGCTGTTGAGACGATTAGGGTTGGTTCGAGGTTTGTTTCACTAATTAATGGTTTCATTTTTTGTTTGTTGAAACAGTAGTCGCCATGTTTATTGTGAATGGATACGATTACAATCCTGTAAGGATGTGTAGGGATGTAAAAACATGGTTGTCTGTAAAGTTCGCTGGTTTACGTATGATAGTTTAACGTGACAACGTCATAACAAAACATTGATAGATGCGGCGCAAGCGTACAATGAGCGTAACGGGACATAACGGGACACTTTTTCATGCATGCAGCCGGCGTTCATCGATTTCTTAGAAGTTGTCACGTCAAGAAAATTGGTTTTCTGTTAAATCTGTTTACTGTCGATAGCTCAAAGTGACAGTCATAACGAAACATTGATGAAATGATTGCATAAATGCAATCAAGTGGAAGAGAGATAGATGCGGCGCAAACTTATAACGAACGTAACGGGACACGTTTTTCGAGCGTGCAGCCGGCACTCATCCTTTTATTAGACGTTTTTACGTAAAAAGTACTTCACCGTACCTTCTAAATTGTCCTCAGAGTAAGACAAAAAGATAATGGCTGTACCTACTATTTGAAAATCTACAAAAACTACAGCTTCCTACAGCTGGGAACTGCTTCTGGCCTCAGTGGGTTAATTGAACGATACATTTACTGTAAAAGTGAAAAATAAATATCTTTGACAGATAAATTTGCATTTTGAAAACACATTGGATTGGATAGACCCGAAGGTTAAAAAAACAGAATTTCTATCTATCCCTATCTCCCGAAATAGTACAAAAATAATACCTATAGAACAAGTAGATACCTAAAAAGGTACGTCTAAAGTCGAGGGTGATCCATTTACTCTGCACCAGTGACAAATACCTAAAAAAGGGAGTAAAAGAGTTTATTTCGGTCCGCGATTCATCACGCGGCCTCCCTCCCGATCTCTGGAGCAAATTGTCACGCCAAGACTTCTGCAAATGCCGATGTAAAGCTGAACGCCCACTCTCGAGCAGTACGAGGCAACTTGGCAGTGTGGGAGTAATGAAAGACTTTATTTTTTCGACCAATAATACTTTATTTTTTAGCCTTGCCTAACTTTGGTGAAATAGCGTTAGTGGAAAGAGGTGTTGTAGGTATATTTAGAAACAAAAGTAGGTACGCGTGTGTGGGACGTGTCCAATATTTTAGGCACAACATGTTTGTAAGGTAACCTTTGTTTTCCAGGTAAGGATACTAGATCCAAGACACACACATCTCGGTAGAAATAGGTAACTTCCACATCTCTGGTCGTATGCTCCATCCATGTCTGTCAAAACATTTAACAGATCTCTGATGTCCTCGCACAACTATACTGCAATATCTCTCACCATAGCAGAACTCCGCTACGAACGAATCCTCGCATGGCTTAGGTGGTCGCTCGCCCTAAAATACAGTAAGTAAATGTTTTACAAAACGGTGTTGTCTGCACGAAACGGCTGGCAAACGTATCTCCTTTTATTTCATGTCTGGGAAAGTAATGAACGCACTTCGCACGAGTCGGACAGGTCCACAAATTAATTGCAAAGTTTCGATTTTTTTTTGTACCCGAAAAAGTCACAGACGAGTGGACGGGGGCCTGATGGTAAGCAACTAGTCGATAACTAAGCACAGCACTACGTTTATCATTGACAGATATACAGACGGTGGTGTAGCAAAGTACAATTTCGCCGGGTAAAAACACGTTGTTGCTGGAAAATCTGGAGACTGTATAAAAATAAGTTTCCTTTCTTGCCCGCTAGGCACTGTCCTAGTTTTCAATAGTTGTAGTAGAGTTTACGCGACATTAACGGACACGCTACGTATTTGTACTGCACATAGCATTATTTCAACAAAATTCTATGTCGTCTTTATTCCCAAATAAATACAGGGTTAATAAACACCGTACTAAACCGATAGAGTTTCAATGTATTCCTCATTATGATTATGAATTTAACTCTTTCCTTGCTAGATAGAGCAAGCACCAAGACCCCCAGCTGTGGTAAATTAAAGTAGACTGCTTTTTATTTTCTAAATGATGTAACAAAACTATTAAAATAAGTATGATAAGTATGTTCTCACTGAACTGAACTGTTGATATCTAATAGACACCATTTTGTGTGTTATAAAGCATCACAAATGAAATAAAGTAGGCAATAAAATATCTGATTTTTTAAAGGATTTTGAAAAGGAGCCGTTGTGAGTACTGAACTTTGAGCTCGCAGATAGCGCGGGGTCTACTAACCTGATCTCACCGTATTCAACGAATAGGTAATAGGTATCTCGTATGACAAGTAGCGCAAGTGCACATCAGAGAGAACGGTCTCGACTTTACGAAGTAGACTAATTATGCTTTACTATTTTACTATAAACAGTTAAAACTATCCTTCAGGAAATATCAATTCCTGCAACAAATACCAATTTCCAAGTTTCTTACGAGAGTAGAGTGAAACCGCTCGGTTTCGGGACGTCAACTGTAACATAATGAAAACATACTTCATTTGATCCGAAGACTTCAAAGAGTTTTCTGGGAAAGAATCCTGGAGCCGGCGGCTTCAGAAGAGGGGGCCGGGCGGCGCAGCGACATGCGACAGTGGAGCGAACACGGGGACCGACACTAGCGAGGAAACTAGCAGAATGATTCGGTAAATAATGAAATTTAAGTTATGTACGGACATCACTATATTCCAGTTTGAAGGGCAATGTTTCCAGCGAAAGGTATATACAGGATAGAGACCAGCATCATATATCTCTGGCTGACGAGCGCAGTGCAGTGGTAGGTAATGATTTGGACTCTTCATGATCTAATAGCTGCGTGACACTGTACTGATATGCACAGGCGTAATGTTTACCATCCAGCACATGTCCTGCTCGTCTCTTCACTCTTTATTTAAAAAAAACCTGAAGTATAATATTATTCTATGCCATTATTCACACTTTAAGAGCACTGAAAATTCTCGACACGCAAACATAGCACGCCCGATTACAACCTGTTACCAACAGGCCCCTGAAATCGTAAAGTTTTGATACGTTAATCAATTTATTGGTACCTTTTCTATCCAAAAAACGTACCTAATGAAAATGTTCCAATCTATAAGCCTTGAGAACTAAATAGGATCTAACGAAATGAATACCTACCACCACTTTAAATAAAAAAGAAGTGTGGCACTCGGGGACTGCCGCGGTAAAGCTATTGCGTGTTGCATGCATTTTTATCAACATAAGCAATAGGGATGTAAAATTTTTTTCGGAATTGCTTTTATTTTGAAGAGTGACATTTATTTGTTTACCATAAAAAATATCACGGGAAATCCGTTAAGTTGGCAACACTGCTAAGAGCATCTAGTCTGTAAAGCTAATACAAATAAGATTCAAAGTCGAATGACCGAGTGGGGAGAACGGCGTTACGGTCTTCCATCCCTCTTTCTTGTGAACATAAGAAAGAGATGCACGATCACTAAAATTCGGTCTCCAGGCCCGCGATAAAAGCTATGCAATAGCTTAAAAAAAGATAGGGTGTCGTGGGACACCAGGTAGAAACGAAGATCCTTCAACAACACAATTTGCATAGAAAATAGTTTCATTTTATTCTTTTGGCGACACTGGCCACGGGCAGTTTTAACGCGTCACTTCCGTTATATATTGTTCTTACGGTTTTAGTTTCATATTTTTTTCAGTTCGATCGCATTAAGCTGGCTATCTCCTCCAAGCGTAAGGAACTTCGATCCACAAAGTTGTACAATTGTCTACTAAGACTTCGCTGCCTGTCTCGACGGCAGCGGTCACGCCTGTCACCACGCACCACATGTCCACATTGACGGGGCGAGCAGCGGCGGCCGACCGTTTGATGTGGCCGCGGCGCCGGGAACCTCCACACGGGACACATGTGGCGGACACTGGCCGGCACACAGTTCATTTTTTTATTTAAGTATGGTTTGTATTAGTGATATTCGATATGCGTATTGTTAGCAAGCTTCTGTTAGGAATGTGTTTGAGGGATGGATTTCATTACTTGTTGGCTTTGCTGTAAGCGCATGATAGCAATTGAAATAGAAAATAAAATAGAAATAATGAAAGTTTCATACACACCTACTCATAAAACACTAGTAGTGTCCCACGGTTTTATTCTCGTAGCTCCCATAGCCATTATTTTTTCACAATAAAAAGTAGCTCTTTCTAGACTATACTCTGTGTTGCAAATTACAAACCAATTCATTCTGAGTTTGCCTACGTGATTGGGCAACAAACATCCGAACTTTGACATTCCAGTAATAAAAAATATTATTATGGGTAAATGCGAGCATTTGTGAGGATGTTTGTTACTCATTCACGCAAAAGTACTGAAGGGATCGGGTTGAAATTTATTACATATATAGTAAATAGCTTGGAATGACACATATGCTATTTTTAATCCCGAAAAAAAACGGTATCAGAAGCGAGGCAAGTGAAACTGCTAGTTTATAATATTGGTAAGATAAGCTACATTAATTTATAATAATGAGCTCAGTGCGACTCTTTCGGCTTAGTAGAGTATTTCTGAGTATCCCTGTAAAAGTGAGTAAAATATATTTTGATTTCAGTGTCACCACGTCGGGAAATAACTCAACAGTTGTCCCGCCGCCAAAACTGAACGAGCGATAATGGAGCATGTCACTATAAATATAAAGTACAATTTAAATCAAACCGGCGGAACATATCGTACTACAGACTTAAAATTTACGATACAGATGCAAAATATAATTTTGAAAGAAATACATTTTTATGTTGCAAAAATATGATATTATTTCATGAAAAGATTTATAATTAAATTTAGAATTAAATAGAAGGCTAAGTATTGATATTATTACACTGTTTTTTTAAACTTAGGTGTTTGTGTTTTTTTAAACTGGCTGTACCCAGAGCGCGTCGTTACGCCACCTGTTGTAAATTGGTCGTACCAACTCAGAAAACTTCTTTGACGCACGCACAACAACTTTGCTAAAAATCATCACATGGTCAAACGCATAGTTTACGATTACAAAAAGAGCATACAGACAAACACTCATTTTTATGTGTATAGATGAGTCTTGAATTTAGGCCACCAATCTAGTTTTGTGGTAGAAATATTGAACTAGGCAATCATAAACAAGAGCTATCTTGTGACACAGAGTAAATGGACAGAAATACCACCCGAGGGTCTACCTAACTAAAACTGTCTTAGCTTTGATATAACTCACTCTTTTCTTTTCACTTTAAATGATAAAGACAGGAATAGCAAAGCCATAGCCGATTTAGCTAGGCGGTAGAGCGGCCGGGGCTCTACCGCCTAACGAAAACTGTCTTAGCTTCGATGTCGCCTCTCTTTTCTTTTCGCTTGAATAGATAGAGACAACAATAACAACGCTGAAAAACTGTTTCAAAACTTGTTACTAGTGACTGAGGTGATTGTCTAATATGCTACGCTTTTTCGTAGACAGGTGCGCTACGTAGCAAGGGCCGCTACACGCTGGTTTAGATTTACGAACTACAATAACAATTTTATTAGCAGTAGTTTTAGTACCAGAGACCACAGTACTACCTTCAGTAGCACTTTTTGGTACGAGAAAGTCTTTTTCTTTTAAATAAAGAGTGACGAGACGATCAGGACATGTGCCTGATGGTAAGCAACATGCCTGACACATAACAGCACAGTGACACGCAGCTATTGGAACATGAAGAGTCCAAATCATTACCTAGCACTGCACTGCGCTCGTCACCCAGAGATCTAAGATCTTATATCTCTAAGCCCTGTAATTTCTCTGGAAACATTGCCCTTCAAACCGGAACACAGTAATGTTTGCACATTACTGCTTGGCGGTAGAATAACTGGCAAAGGTGTGGTACTTCCCCAGGTGGACTCTGCCAAGAGTCCTACCACTACAAAATCTCATGGATTTGAGTCACTGACATGCTGAAGTAGCGGCGTATCGTCGGAGCGACAGCGGAGATGCACGTGCGCGTAGACGCTTTTTGGCTAGATGAAATAAAGATAACTCGAGACATGGACAATCATAACAACAGGATGCAGTTTTGTCGGTCACGCATTTTGCAACATTACTTTACAATACTAAAACTCTAACTTTTCACTTCTATCGGCAGTCCCTAACAGATTTTTTTTCATTTCATGCATTCTACAAAGGCAAATATATATCAATACCCTCACATACTGATGCTATTAAATTGATTCCTCTCCAGTCGGCACTTTTAACTCCCGACTAATTGGTTCTAAAACGGGACAGATACATCTCTCGGCGCCGGCGCGAGAAAAGGACGCAAACAACGGGCGGGAAACATCTTTCTTCTACGGATAATTTAGTGTTCTCCTTTGAGTTTCACTGCTGACAGTTACTAGTGTTTTCGGCGAATATAACACATTCATTAATTCGAGCGAGACTTCGACTTTTACGCCGGCGCGTGTGTATTTCTGGCTGCGTTGTGGAGAGGCGCGACAGTGTAGAACAAAGAGCGCAATGGTTCGTTAAGTTCCGAGGCGGCAGTAAATTTAGTAATTTGTGTCGTTTAACGTATTCTTTGGTTTCGGTGATTGATCGCGCGGGCTCGGGTTGAAAGCGCGTCGCTTTGTTGTTCCGAGTTCTGAAGTTCGCATTTGGCGAGGTTTCTTGGACAGAAAAATTAATTGACGATTCCGAGAATATTTTTAATGTTTTTTTAAAATATGTGTCGTTAAACGCTGCGTTTACACTGTTCATTTATATGCTCATATCACAATAGTGGCGTGAGAAAGTTTGTGTGATTAAATTAATTCTTTAGTGATGAGTTTTTGATGTCACGTCATCGCCCATCTGTTTTTATAAGTGTTTGTGTTAAGTACCTCTGTATTACAAAATATTAGTTAAACATAGAGGTACGGCAGGACATCTTAATATGGTTAGTTTGGTGAATTAAGAATTATTTATTCGTCTCTTCAAGAATTCGTTTTTCAAGCCAGTGCTTTAAACTAAAATAGTTTTAATCTATTTTTTTTTACTTTAATGTTGTATTACAGTTTTATTATCACTTTTAGATAGATACGTTGTGCACTGTACAAACGTAAAATACCTGGTAGTATGGAGACAGAGATGGAGTGATAACCAGCATGCAGTAAGGAAGGCCTGCAAGTATGCCCAGTACAGAAACTAGGGCAAACTAACAATGACGTTATTAATGATCTAAAACTAATAGTTTAGCATTTTTTTTAAATACTAGCAGCTCCCGACGGGTTTTCGCAACAAAAAGTACTCGTAACTTGTATGTGTGCTATTTCAACCCATTTGTTAACCTTTCCAACTTGTTTGACCAACAATCAGCCAAATTGTCTAAGTTCATGGAAAGTTACAGGTCTAAAAGTTTTGAAGAATCATCAATAAAGATTATATTTAAAAGTAAAAAAAAATTTCAAAGCTTTTAATATTAAAGTAAAATTTAAAATTCAATCTAATTCGTAAAACTTCCATTATTTAGTAAAATTTTAACAAATACATAAACCTACTTAGTTATTTATTGAAGCGTCCGGTGGTTACAACAAAATTAACGCAATTACTACTTGATAATGTTAGTAGCCCACAGATAAGGTTCTGGATAATGGGTTCCGCGTTATCGATAAACTACGATTCATACATTTAGTTACACACAGGAAAACACCACTAAATTACATGACTAAATACTAATTATGTACACAAAGCGGCAATATTGAATGCATTATTAAGGGATTCCGAACACTCTATATAGCCTTTTGTGAGCATCGGTGATTTCAGACGTATATACCACATTCTGTTCATGCCACAGTTGTTGTATCAGAAGGCTTTAGAATCGATATATTTTTTTACGTTACACTATTTAGTTCCAAACTAATTAAAACTTATAATGTTATGTTACAATTGTAATTACAAGTACATATTCATGGCATGATATTTTTTCCTGCGTGAGAATCAAAGCCACAATGAATCAGTTACTTACTATCTAGCATCTACAGACGTACAAGAGCATTCGTACCTTTATCGTTAAGTTAATAGTTACCAAAAAATCTGGTTCTCTAGATTATTTCTACAGCGAAAATTTTCAACAAGAACAAGTTTAAACATCTCTAATTTGAATGATCTATCAGACATATCAGGTAGATCTACCGCTTTATATCAAGAGGACCGCTCGCCTTTGCTATTCTTCATAAACAAAATCTGTACATGTACACAGGGAATTGATAAAAATAATATCAGAAACTTTAAACAGCGAACTCAGAAATAGCTACACTTTATAACTAGTTCGGTGACTGTAGATCTACATGATGTTTATATCATTTATGCAAAAATAATTTGAAATTGTCTAAACATGTTCTGATACGTCGACAATGAAAATGTTGCAAAGCTATGCCCAAAGTAAACATACGCACGCACACTAGCAGCCGACCAATGAGAACGCAGCTTCGACTCCGCCGCCCAGAGGTAAATAACCTTCCGGATGAATTTATAATCACATTTTGTTTGCTAACATTTCCAAACAACGTGGATGTTTGATCTTCTCGAGTTCTGGCACAGTTTATTAATGACCCTTGAACCGAGTCACGTAATCTCAGGTTTTCTCTTTTGCAACACCTGCGGTTCACTTGTTGGCGATTCGGCTGGTAGGTATGTTGTGTTTGATGATAAGATACTCGTATGATCTTATGATCCACGCGGTATGTTTTAACGTCCAGATCATCATTCACAGTATATGTACATAGGTAGGTAATACTAGTAGCACCCTGTGGGTCTGGGTAAATCCGCGGGGGTACAGGTATCGTTTCTTTTATTTTTTGGCGATAAAAAGTAGCTAGTCTTCCAACAGTGCGTCAAATTTCAATCAGATCCCTTCAGGTGTTACGATGTAATTGAACAACAAACGTCCAATGTACTTAATTTTTTCGTCTGGAATTTGCAATTTGCTGTTTGTGTTCCATGGCATCTTCGAAAAAAACAATTCTAGTAGGAAATTATGAATGCTTAGCATGTTTACTTTTATAAACAGACGAAACATTATATTGAAATAATGTTTTTGGTAGTAAGTTATCAGCAATGATTTGATAGTCATGGCTCATTATGGATGTTTGCTAGAATCCAGAGAGAACCGGCTGTATCTGAACCGAGGATGCGACCAAGCACTCGCTATCTAATATATAAAATTCTCGTGTCACAGTTTTCGTTGCCATACTCCTCCGAAACGGCTTGACCGATTTAGATGAAATTTTTTGTGCTTATCCGGTATCTATGAGAATCAGTCAACATCTATTTTTCATCCCCCTAAATGTTAGGGGTAGTCCACCCCTAAATTATTTTTTTTATTTTTTAGACAAAATTTTTAATTTCTATTTTTTTTATGATACAACATACAAAATACATACAATCCTTAATTTTCACCCTTCTACGATCACCCCTTATTTTTTAATAGCCATTTTAGTAATTTAATCATTTTTCATCCCCGGTCGTTAACTGACCAATCGTCATTTAATTAGTTATCCCCGCCAGTTGTCTACAGGTGTCACTTCTGACCCAGTAAACAGCACGATAATTTGGGGATCCAAAGTAGCCTATAGCATATTTATAGTTTGAACACGCTAATCTCGGGAACTGCTGGACCGATTTAAAAAAATCATTCACCGTTCTTTCGTAATCCTTAAATGCTATAGGTTATATATATGTACCACGGGCGAAGCCGGGGCGGGCCGCTAGTATTATTATATTATTTACGCCACTAGATTTTAACTATCCTTCTTTCGTCTTTTTAAGAGTCCGCGCGAGAAAATACCACAACTTTGCCTATTATAGCAATAATGTGCAAACATTATAATGTTCCGGTTCGAAAGACAATCATCCATATCCATACTAATATTATAAATGCGAAAGTAACTCTGTCTGTCTGTCTGTCTGTCTGTCCGTCTTTACCGCCTAAACCAACCAACAGATTTTGATGAAATTTGATACATAGATAGAATAGATCCCGAGAAAGGACATAGGCTACTTTTTGTTCCGAAAAAAGGGTTAAAAAGGTTAAAATAAGGGATGAAAGTTTATATGGAAAACTTCGTCATTGTTGAAGAACTATGAAACTTTACGTCTAGATATTTAACACTAAACCATAAAATGTATGTTTTAGCAGTTTTGTAGTTTCGAACTGTACCTACGGGGGTGGAATTGGGGGTGAAAGTCTGGAAGTTCAATATTATTGAAGATAAAACCATGAAACTTTGTATCTAGACACTTGAAATGGAGTCGATAAACGTTTGTTCCAGCAATTTTATAATTTCTAACTATACGGGGATACTTATATAACCGCTTGATACACTGGCCGCTTTTCGCGTTTTACAAATTTGGCGGGAAAACGGGTGTCAGGTTACATAAGTGCGGTGTTTATGTTTCGGCATATGAAGTGCCACCTTACTTTTACCCGTTTGAGCCATTTACTCTCAAGAGCGTTTCAAGACGCTTCTAGCGGTATCATTTATTTATAATTAATGTACTTAAATAAATTCAAGATGGCCGCCGCTACAAAATGGCGGATAATTTATGTTTTATTAATCCCATCAATATGGGTATCAAATGAAAGGGCTCAACAAGCAGAATACAATATATCTACTATAAAAAATTGAAATCCAAGATGGCGGCCGCTACAAAATGGCGGATAACGTAGGTTTTATCAATCCCATCAATATGGGTATCAAATGAAAGTGCTCAACCAGTAGAATACAACGTACTATATAAAATTAAAATCCAAGATGGCGGCCTCTACACAATGGCGGATAACTTAGGTTTTATCAATCCCATCAACATGGGTATCAAATAAAAGGGCTTGACAAGAAGAATACAGTGCACTATACAACCTCAATATTTAAGATGGGCGCAGCCACTAAATGGCGTATCAGACAGAATTTTTGATAGTCGACGAGATTTCCATGGTGTCTTATCAAATGTTATGCATGATGGACGCTCGATTAAGGCAAATTAAGAACTGCGAAAATAAATTTTTTGGAGGAGTAAACGTATTACTTTTCGGTAATCTTTTACAACTGCCTCCTATAAAATGATCAGGAACACCTGTTTTCAATTCTAATACGAAATTATATATATGAAAGTAGCTCTCTCTGTCCGTTGCCGTCTAACGCCTAAGCCACTTAAAGAGTTTGGTACAATTTGGTGCACAGATAGACTAGACTTAGGAAAGGACAACGGCGACTTTTTATCACAGAAAAAGAGTTGAAAAGAGTGGAAATGATAGGCAGTGATAAAATAGAATAGCATAGAATTGTTTTTCTGACTTTATGAAAATTAAACCCATACAGTTCACTACTTTTAATAGAATTATTGTTTCATCAAAGTATAGGTAAGTACCTAAATAAGACTCATTAAGACAATTTAACTTTTAAGACAAATTAACTTTGTAAAAGTTAAACAAAAGACAAATTAACAAAAGACAAATTAACTTTGTAAAAGAAGGCTCAACTTCAAACTCCAGGAACAAGCCTTACTCAATCCTGGGTACAACACCTGATTGGACTATTTTAATGGACACGTATGAAAAGCACTACAAAATCCCAGAGGATGTGGGTGTTTCGTCATCCAGACCGGACATTTTCCTTTTTTCTAGAGCTACGAAACGCATAGTCCTTGTAGTGGTAGGACTCTTGGCAGAGTCCGCCTGGGGAAGTACCACACCTTTGCCAGTTATTCTACCGCCAAGCAGTAATGTGCAAACATTACTGTGTTCCGGTTTGAAGGGCAATGTTTCCAGAGAAATTACAGGGCTTAGAGATATAAGATCTTAGATCTCTGGGTGACGAGCGCAGTGCAGTGCTAGGTAATGATTTGGACTCTTCATGTTCCAATAGCTGCGTGTCACTGTGCTGTTATGTGTCAGGCATATTGCTTACCATCAAGCACATGTCCTGATCGTATCGTCACTCTTTATTTAAAAAAAGAAAAAAGCACTTACCGTACCGTGGGAAACTAATATACCTAAAGACCACGCGATGAAACAAAATAAGTATTACGACCTCCTAAACGAATTAACAAAAAACGGCTATGTAGTTAGTTTATACGCTGTAGAAGTGGGAGCGAGAGGTATACCAGCAAAATCTCTCTATAACCTACTGAAAGACCTTGGCTTATCCAGAAGTGCAGTAAGTTCTATACTAGAACGAGTATCTAAAGCTGCACTAGTAGGCTCATATCAGATTTGGCTGGGCAGGGAGAGAAAGACGAGTGGTGAAGGTGAGTGTTGATGTACGTCAGAAAGGGCCCCTTAAACCTACGCCTGAGTCACAAGTCTCAGGAACTACTCAGGTTTTCTCTCTGCCACACGATGGACCCGGCACCCGCACGGTGAATCCATGGAATGCTAAGAAGATCGTCTCTATAAGTCTATATGCCATTATATACTATATTCTAACCGTGTTCCAAATTTCAACTAGATCCCTTCAGCTGCTCCGATGTGATTGAGCCACAAATATCCAAACTTTCACATTTGTAATGTTAGAAGGAAGTAGAGTAGCAAAAAAATTCAAAATCTATGGTAGAATATGTGTGTTTCGATTTAAAGACCAATATTTGAGTACTTATTCATATATTTATTTTTATTAAAATTACGAAAACCGCTCCACAGATGCCTATAAAATGTATATAGATTCCAGGACTTCTTTTGAACTAAAAAATAATTATCAAAATCGAGGAACCGAGGAACATACATGAAACAAATGGTTTAGGCATTGATAACCTCCTCCTAGAGTCGGTTAAATAGTAGAAAAAGCGGTGAACGGTACCCTGATCTGTGTTATTGATGGCGTAGTTGAAGCGCCGTACAGATAAGTGCAGGACAGAGCAGCTACCGGCCGTCGGTCGCCGGTAGCTGTTTGCTTAGCGGACCGTTTGTCGGCGGCGTCGCCGTGGGGGGTCGCTCGAGGGCCCTCGGAAACCTACACCCGTTCCTACCGGTCGATGGACAGCACACAGAAACAATCCTTACATCGCAAAGAGAAATTCCTCGACTCAAACAGATTTCGTCTCTGTATGAGTCACAACGGGGATCAAGAAAATAAGCCTACAGATTACATGAGGTCATATTTGTAAAACTGTAATGCTGTTGATGAGATTCGAAACATCGCGGGTCATATATGAACAAGACTGGTACACGATGGAAACTTGATCTTTGCTCAGCAGTGCGCTATTATGAACCAACACCAAATAAATACAAACGTTCAGTCCTAGCCCACTAATATGTATTATAAACTAGCGGTCCGTCTCGGCTTTGCCCGTGGTACCTATATGATATATAGCAAGATCCCTATGTAGCACTATATATAGCACTCAGGGATCACGCTATATATTACGCTATACCACGGGGGAAGCAGAGACGGACCGCTAGTTTATAATTAAAATTAAACTAGATTTATTGATTCAATCATTAATTTGGCTTAAAACACATCAAAATTCTAAATTACCTAATAGGAACAAATACTTAATCTAAGTTAATAGTCCATTAGCAGCCGTGCTAGGCTAGGACCTGTGTTACGGCTGCTAAGATTCACACCTCCGCCGCTCACTTAATCACGTAAGCCTTTTTTTCTACAGAATGTGGCATAATATTGAAAAGTAGTTAATAATTTTCATTTTTACTGTGGGTATTTTTGGTTCAAGTTGATAGAAACGTAGTTATAATTATATAATACCTATTAGTACATATCCAAATCCAATCCGAAATATCCAAAGATGAAATCATTTTTAAAATCGATCCAGTCCCTTAGCTCCAAACCTTTTCAGCTTTATAATAATAGTATAGATAATATTTCAAATTTATGCGAAAGAGTTTGTTAGGATGGCTGTTACTCTTTTTGCAAAAACTACTAAACGGAATGCGTTAAAATTTGGAACACAGATGACAATCTGCGGGCCTAAAACGGCCGCTTTAGACGAATCGTCATAGGATCCTATTACGATTCATTTGACAATCCGTAAAATGGTAACAAACTGGCAATTCCTATAGCGAATCATAATAGGAATTGGATTGAATTTGACAGTTTTGTATGGATTTCCGTAAAATGGAACACAAAAGAGGAATTGCTTTGAATTCCTTAGATGAATTGTCAGAAGATACTAGAGATCATCTTTTTGCAGTTCATTTTTTCTGTTTTCGGTGTGTAATCGTTGTTGATATTAGCGTTGTTATTGTTTTTTGTTATTAGCGTTGTTATTACCTATTAAAATGGCTGATCTTGGCCTCTACTCAAATTTTTTGGAACACGCACGTATCTCGGAAAATATAAATTATAATCGCCGTAGTGTACTATTGCGAAATGAAGATTTGGCTTTCGATATGCCGGAGTCGGAGTTTGTAGGGCTTTATAGACTCGATAAGAGATTGTGACGCGACCTTATTGTGGAGTTGGAGCCCTACTTACCCAGTAGTCGAGGAGGTTTAAGTATTACCGCCAAGGTAAGGCAGTATTTTAATATCATATAGGTACATGTACCTACATAAAGACCCTAAACTTGTAATATGTAGGTATCAAGCCATTAGAAATGTAAATTGATTTACCTACATGCATTCCAATTTGTATTTACCATAGGCATAGCCTAGGAAGGCCTAGCTATAATATGTATTAATATATGCATATGGGTTGATATTGCCTTCCTTATGTACTATTTTAAACTTTATAGGAAACATTAATTTTTAGAACTTTAACACATTCCTAAACATTCTTGTTCTACTAATATACTTATTTACATTTTATTTATATGATGGGATGATATTAAATATGGGTAGACTAACTTTTATTTGCCTTCCACTTTAATGCCTGTGTAGATATATATATACTAGGTACAATGTGTGCAAGTATTCCTAAAACTCCTTCAAATTGAAACAGCAGCAATTTATACAAAATAAGATACAATGCAATCAAACTTCTCATTTCAGATTTTACCAGAAGTTTGGCATGCCTGGTGTGTTGGGATGCATAGATGGCACCCATATTGCTATTGTGAGGCCTTCAGAACACGAAGAGTGATATTTTAACAGAAAACGGTATCATTCTCTGAATGCCCAAATAGTGAGTGTTTGTCAATTCACAAAGAATCCTAGTACTTATTTACATTTAATTCACAATAGTGCACCAAAATGTTTGCCCAATTTCAGCTTTGTGCGCCTTAAAAGTTTATTTTGACCCAATTAATATAGAAAGGATAAAAAAAACAGATTTTAGCTAGACATAAATTCTTTAATTGCAGTCCAAATAAAATAAAACAACATTTATTATTTCAACCTGACTACGTGCATAAAGAAAGTAAACTACTTGAAATTTAACATAATATAAATTACATTTAAAAAGCCCCAAAACACAATGTCTATTATTATTGATTTAACTACTTTTATAAATAACAAAAACTATATGAATATACAATATAAATTACATTTATAAAGCCCCAAAGACAACATACAAAATACCTTAACTTTATAATCACAGATTTGTAAATCATCAGTCTTCCAGTAACAAGTACTCTTACAATCAACCTCTATTATTAATTATTATAGATTTGACTTCTTTTATAAACAAGAAAATCTGTATGATATGTAAACAGAACATAAATTTATAAGGCCCAAAAGCCTACATACTCGTACAAATATGATCTATTCCTAGCAATAAAGAGATAAAACTTACTTCTTTTATAAACAACAAAACTATGAAATGTAACAGAATATAAATTAAATTTAAAAGACCCCAAAATACAACATACAAGTAAGATCTCTTTCTAGTAAGAAAGAAGAGATAATTTAACTTTATAATCACAGATTTGTAAATCATCAGTCTTTGGAACAAAAGAAATTCACTTTACTCATATAACCAACCTATATTATTAATAATAATAATATCAATATTGTAAAACTTAGGCTTAAGAAAAGAAATAAATACGTAAATAATAATAATATAGTCAGAAAGGGGCCCCTTAAACCTACGCCCGAGTCACAAGTCTCGGGAACTACTGAGTTTTTTCTCTCTGCCACACGATGGACCCGGCACCGCACGGTGAATCCATGGAATGCTAAGAAGATCGTCTCATATATGCTAGCTTCGGAGGTTCAAACCATGATACATTCATTTGGAACCAGCATCCATTGAAGGGTCCATCTTGACAATCTGCAAAGAGATAATGAAACAGGGTGGTTATTAGGTTGGTTAAATGTATTTATACCATGATGTAGCATTTTATATAAATTATTGGTATTAAAAGACTGTTTTACAGGAGATTCGGGATATCCTCTCAGAAGCACTGTTATGATGCCCGTTCTAGACACAGCAGACAATTCGCCAGCAAGGTTTTATACTGACCTGCACTGTCAGGTGTGAAATATAGTAGAACGCTGTGTTGGAGTACTAAAATGTCGCTGGCGTTGTTCGTTAGTGGATAGAAAGCTTTCTTTACCACCCTTCCAAGGCTGGTCTAATAACAAACGGGGTGTGGTGCTGCATAATATTGCAAATGCAGCCAGACTGCCCGAGCCACAGCTGTTGTCACAAGATAGACAACAAGAAGCTAACATGCAGGTAGTAATTAATTCTGAATTTGTACTTCTAACATAATATTATATTCTGTGTGATATTAGATATGACATGTAGATCATGATAATAGCATTAATATTTCAGATTGTGCAGAGAAATGTTGAGCAACCTGCACAAAGGAATATCGGCTTAGAAGCTGGGGAACCTACTAGAATGATGCTGATTAATAGGCTTTGGGCAGCAAGGCGATCATAAATAGCAATTTTTCAAATGCCAGAGGGTGCTCACAAGCAAACGGGATGTCTGATGGAAAAAGGTCACCGTCACAAACAGACTTTTGTAATACTAGAGGCATCACAAATGTGTTGCCGACCTATTATGAATCTATTAACTGCCCCTTTGAGGAACCCAATGTTGTAGCTGCTCAGAAAAATCCCGGAGGAAGATGTTTTACAAGTGTGAGGCAAGAAAGAAATAGAGAAACGCACATTATATCTTATTAAAATATTTTGTACCTTTTTATGGTTTTAATTTCTTGTTTCCACTGCCTCAGCAAGGTGCCCAATTTTTCTGCTAGCCGACCAAGATTCTGAGCTATTAAATTGAATGCTGTTTCAGTAGTAGTATCTGCAGCAGCCCTCTTCATCTCCACTTCAGCTAAGATTTGTCTAGCTTCCTCCAATGGCCAAGAGGTCGAACTGCTAAATTTGGATTACGCTCCAAAAAGTCAAGGAGCAGCTCGAACTGCCTCCCTGACACTCTTTTGTGAGCGTCTTTCCATCTCTGTAAAATAAGGAAAATATGATTAACCATGATTTCCATAGCTGGTTCTTATTATTTGAACCAAAACATTGATTTTGTAGACTTACTTTTTTACAATCGCAGATGCGAATGTGGTCGGTCAGGTAATACGGCAAAAGACTAAATTTAACTTACACATATCTAAATAACACTTACGAACTCACTATATATATTTACACTACAATTCAACAACAAAATAAAACTGAAAACAACATGCATAAAGTCAACGTTACAATGTTTGTTTATTTTGAAGAATATCAATTTTGACAGAAATCCATCTGACGGCTTGCCAGCAGAAAATAACAACATATAATTATTTTGTTTTACTAATTTTATTACGAATATAGTGTTATAATTTTCACTGTTGCAATTAATTAACTAAAACTTTGTTGGTCCACATAAAATATTAAAACCTACATCATTTTAAGTGATATAAAAGTTAGGTGAAATAATTAAGGGTTTTATTGTCACCTGGCAATATTTTCACCTAATCCGATTCCTAATACGAATTGCTAAAAGCGGAATTGCCAAATGTCATCATCCATTTTACGAAAATTTAGAGGAATCGCTACAATTCCTTATAGGAATTGCCTTTAGAGGAATTGCTTAAAAGTGACCATTTTAGGCCCGCTGGAATAGCACATAGCTACCATTAACTCAGTAAAATAACCACAAAGCAAAAAATCGGTATACCTATATGCACTTGTTGATCCACGGTACTCTGCACAGACACATATACAGATTTAAACATATAACTCCCTTCTTTTAAAGTCTGTGGCAAAAATAGAATTCAATATTCGCCGATCGTTACCACAAATTGCAACACTGGTTTAATTGAAACACTCCATAAATGGCTCATTAGGGTCCAGCTGCCAGGATGTACCGAAATACCGGCTCCCGGAATACCTGTGGGGACGGGGACGGGGACTAATCAGAATCACCTCTAACCCATAAAACTGCCAAGCGTTACAAATTGCTGGGACGATCGGACGAGTCGCGGGAGACGCTAGGGATGGGATAACTATTCCCTGAAACATATTTTTAATGTATTTCCTATGATTACAAAGGATATTTTTCAAATGCAAACAACTCCAAATTCATAAATAGAATCATGACCGTCTTTTTAAAAATAACTTCCCGTTTTATTCTAGATTTTAAAGTTGTTAGTTATTTGAGGTTAGTAATATGTATGTAGGTATTTCTTGTATGTTTAAATAGTATTAGAATAGAATAGAATATTATTTATTGTCATGGAAGTAACATTCACATATATAATTACAAAATTAAGTACATAGTATGAACGCCACTACACAGACTCGTCACATTACAATTAAATTTCATTTGATGTACTTACAAAATATGTTTGAGACCTGTTGAAATAAGTAGGTACTCTGTTGTATCTTCTTAACTCAATCTCTCACTCACTCAAACTCTTTTCTTCACTTAATTCAATCTAATCTCAAAATATATATTTCTTTTTATTCTACGTCAAAGAAAATATCACAAAAATATACAAATACGACAAAAACAATAATATAATAGTGCATATACTACCTATGTAGTATATCTATTTCAGCCTACCTACCTTTAACGTAAGAAAGCGACAATATCACCATTAAAACCATCACAATTACAACAAAAACAAAATCAGTACTTATAATATAGCATCCACTATCCTAAAGATCCAATGACGTCAGGAATATTAAACATAAATTTATTAAGTACCTAACTTTATTTCAAAAGGTGTTTAATAAGTAAGGTGTAGGTACTTAAATATTCAATTTCGTTATGTTCCGTGTCCATAGATATAAACAAAAAATATATTATGTGACTACCCACATTCCCATAATTACTACAACATATGCCAGCATTAATATCTACACAGAATGGGAGTGTCGATTGTATGTTGACTTTATTAAGTTTAGTCCCATCACAACTCAGGTAAACTACCTATGAGACATTTCTCAACAAAAGTCACTAAAACTGAGCTATTTATTATTCATTAGCGCTTATCAATTTATACTCGGTATAATCATTATTTAGAAATTCTGAAATCTTATAGATTGCTTTCGACAAAAGTAACTTTTTGACGTTGGCACGAAATCTGTTTTCAGTTTCTATGTGTTGGATATTGCTTGGTAGTTTGTTATATAGTTTCTGTCCCATCACTTTTGGCAATTTTCCAATCATAGTCAACCGATGCTGTATTGGTAACAGGACATTTTTGTTCTTGCAACTTCTCATTTTTGGTCCACCATGTTTTTTATATTCACTAAAATTAGCGCGGACATATTTTAACACTTCAAAAATGTAAACAGAAACTGACGTCATTATTCCCAAATTTACGAAGTGCTCCCTGCATGACTCCCTCCATTTACTATTTGTAAGCACTCTGACAGCACGCTTTTGCATTTTTAAGATACGCTCGTAATCAGTCGAGGAGCCCCAAATGAGTATACCATACGACATTATGGAGTGGACGTATGAAAAATATACCTCTTTCAGCTGTTCTTCTGAGGTGAAAGGTCTCAGCTGTTTGAGCGCATATATTCCTTGGCCATCTTCCACATGTGATATTTATATGCTCCTTCCAAGTGAGTGCCGAGTCCAACTCAAACCCAAAAGTTTTGCTGTGTTAACGCTTTGTAGATTTTTATTATTGTCCATTGGAATTGGCAATGTTGTTTGTAAAGGGGACACAGCATTAAAACATATCACATTCGTTTTATTGGTGTTTAGCTTCATACCGTTCATTACAAACCACTTGTTTAAAGTTTTCATTATTTTTCTTATACTTTCCAATAGTTTTTCTATAGAATCAGCGGCTACTATTATAGTAGTATCGTCAGCATACTGAACTATGTCTGCCTCGATTTCTAAGTAAGCTATGTCATTCATAAATGCAATAAACATGACGTTACCAAAAGACGAACCCTGGGGAATACCAATGCTAAGCTTTTTTTGCTTCTGATCTAATAGGCTTGCCATTTATTTTAACTTCAACAGAATGTTGTCAACAGATTGCAACGCCCAGCGGTTTTACCCGTGCAGATTCCATTCTCGTTATACAATTATTCCTAAGTAGGTATGTGCTATTCCATAAAATGACTATATTGCAAATTTGAACCCGATCCCTTCTGAAGTTCCAACGTTTAACTTTAGTAGGATGTTGTATGTAATGATAATCTTAATAAGATGTTGAATATAAATTCCCAATTTAGATCAGTTTCATACTTACAGAAATATAAGTCTTCAATTGCTTATTTGTACATCCCCGGCTTTTAATGTATACCGCAAAAAACTCTTGTGAAAACCTGCTAATCCACAGCCTGGCCGCTGAGGGTTTTTCACCATCGGGGAACCTGGGAACCATTGGGTGATGTAAATACAGACTATTATCGTTTTATCTATATTTAAACCATTGTTACTGGAGTTGCGTTTTACACCCATCATTAGCATCCCTAGATTTCTTATAGTGGCACGCGCCAACGATGGGCCGTGTCGATAATTAGCGTGGCAAGAGAAATGGCCGCAAATACCTCCGCGCCAGCTTACAGAGGTTAATATGGCCACAACACCATTAAGAGGTTAATAAGGCCAGCTGCGAAACGACTGCCAAATAATAGGTAACGCCACCTCGACGTAGACATGGCTTTCGTTTCACTTAAACCTTTAAACGTGCTGTCACAGCAGTATTCGGAGAATTGATGATGTTTGTTCGAAAATGCTTTCTTTTCTCGATTGACATTTATCAATAAGTATCCACTAATATGATGAATGTGAAGTTTCAATGTTTGTTGCTCAATGACGTCGGAACGGCTGCATGGATCTACGTTATTGAAAATTGGAACAGATTGCAGTTTGGATTAGCTCATAGACTACTTTTGCGCGCGGCGGGTGCATAGACTATTTTTAGTTTTTTTTACTTAAAAAAATAACATGTCGAATGTAATGTCACATTATAAAGTTATTACTTGTCTTCTTGTCTTGTGGATAATACTGTAATGTTAGGCTCGCTAGTTTTTTAAGTGAAAACTTCTTTCGGCGTGCCACCAAAAAGTTTACATAGTAGAGTAGAGTTTACATTTTACTAATTCTCTATCTAAGCGCGCCACAGACAGATTTTTCGGTTGTGAATTGAATTCTAGCGTCACGCTCGAGAATGATAAGAAATCATCGGGTAAACTCGGGATCATGGACATTGGTCATCTAGAAATGCGTCAGCATATCCCATTGATCATCTAGAAATGCAAGCATTTCCACGACCTACCGCGATTTGCCTCCACCTCCGATTTCACCCGCGTAGTTTCCAAAGTGAGCTATCAAATTCCGAGTTAAGTTCAGTTTTGACTTCGATCGGCAGTTCCTCTGACTGCCAATTTAAAAAAAATATTATTTGCACTTGATCGACATTTCTCCTGATCTTAATTGACGATGCGGCTGCGCTTTCCCAGAAGAAACCGATTCACTCTCGACTTAAAATATCCAGATTAGACCCATCAAGAAATATCCTATTCGGGAAACGGATGCCAAAACGTACTAAATGTACGTAATGTGGTTTTATTACGAAAAAGGAATCATTAATTTGTTAACGTTGAAATTAAGATGATTTCATATTTGCAGAAAATATATATACCTGTATTTGGTATCTACACAGGAACAGAAATTGCTTTATCAGACTGCTTGAACTGACCAGTCAGCTTTTAAATGATGCTAAAATGTGTGAACTCTGTAATTTCTGAACCCTAGGTACTTTTCTTATTAATTAATCAGCATATAATTTGTCTGAGCTACTTCTAGGCTAGGCTAAATAGTATTTATTCAAAAAATAATGTAGGGAGTGGTAGTGTATAGTTCGTCTAGAGAAAACACTCTTTGTCAGTTATTCTACCGCTCAACAGTGGATGCAAAACTACGGTTTCTTTTTTGAAGGGCAATGTTTCCAGAGAAATTACAGGGCAAAAAGACTCTCTATCTTTCTTGAAATCTACTTATAGGAATATTCTATTACCATTATATTTCTATCTACTTATATTATAGGTGACGAGAACAATCCAGCGCATTATAGGCAATGCTACTAGGAAATGTGGCTTGCGAGCATATCTTGCCAGACCTGTCGCTCTATAACTATGTATCATAAAAACTATAACCTGCGTGTAACGCAATTTTTTATTGATTGAAATTATAAAGTGCAAATTTTACATTTATTTTATTTGTGTATACAAATCAAAAATATTCGAAAAAACAAACAAACCAACAATTAGTACGGGATGAATCCCGTTCCGCGCATCTGTCCCCGGTAGCGCGACAACCGGCGCAGGCGCAGGCGCGGGAGGGGTGGAGGGGTATTTGCCGCCATTACGCTGTTGACTCGCTGTCGCCGCTAATGCGTCGGCAAACAGAGGCCAGGGATAGAGCTATACACAGCACACGGCCTGCCGGGACCGCGGGCTTAAGAACCCGTACTTCATTATTCAATTGCTTTCACTGAGACCTCGTGGGTACCTACTTAACAAGAGCATTCTTTAAAAAACTTTAAAAATAAATTTATTTTTATTTACCACAGATTCACCACTAGGGCGTTGCATCTCGGCGTGAGCGCCAATTTCGGTATCGAGGCCGTCAACTGATCACAGCATTTCAGCTGTTCCGAATTATTTCCACAATAGCATATTTATTCCTCAAACAGCGTATCGCTTCAACGACAGGAGTAGTATTAGAAAGGCACTGACTCCTAATGACCTTCTCACTGTGTAGACACGGACTCCCATATTAACAAAATATTTTTTTTATGTTAATAAAATATTAACAAAATTAAAAATCAACTAAATATTTTCGGTACATTCTACAAGCACCTAAATCTCGAATGTTCCATACCTTGTGTGGGGTTCACATGAATTTTGAGTGTTGACGAACTTTTTATCCTATTAAAGTAGACCCATACTTTACCCTACTTGTGTTAAGGCTAGGCTACAAAAACTTGACCAGGGTACAAAGGGTGTCCAGACGCGTGTTCATCTTAACACTCTTTGTTTGGTCTCCGAGATGGTCGGTGTATCTCGGAACCAGGCACGCTGGTGTCGAGGTTTGCCCGTAGGAGTACCCTAGATGCGCAAGTCGCGGCGAGTTCGCGAAATAATGCGAGAGCGGGCCCGTCTCCAGAGACAAAGATGGAAGGAACCTCATAAAGGTTTTAGTCTGTAGAGGAACCATGTACATCCGTGGTGTTGAGTCCAATATAACCGTCTCCACCACGCAGAAGGATATACGTATATGTATTTTATACGTATATTATTATACCTACATAGAAATACCACATAACAATTTAAAGAGTATCTCTATCGTAGACTGTGGGCTGAATCAAAGGCAGTCAATTATTACATTTAAGATGTGTCCATCAACGTAATAAGTATGGCGTTCAAACGAAGACCTATTTAGTAAACATAAAGCGGCGCGAGCGTGGCTTGTTTGCCGCTACCACGCCGCCACACGGACCTTATGAAACGGTAGCCTTACGAAAACAAACTGGAAGTGCCGCGCCGTGTCGGGGGCATCCAAATAATATTGATTATTTATTTAAGCAGGTCTCTGCTTTTACTTCAAGCTGTTGTAGTGGACCAGTGGCTAGAACGAGGTAGGACTCTTTGCAGTGTCCGCCTGGGGAACTACCACACCTTTGCCAGTTAATATACCACCAAGCAGTAATGTTCAAACATGTGTGGAAAGAAATTACTGAGTTAAAATAACCTTATACTAAGAGACAAAATAACCTTATACTGGTATCTCTGGGTGATGAGCGCAGTGCGGTACAGGGTAATGATTTAGACTTTTCATGTTCCAATAGCTGCGTGTCACTGTGCATGTTGTTTACCATCAGGCACATGCCCTGCTTGTCTTGTCACTCTGTACTATAAAAAAATAGTCCAAAACATTACGTAGCACTGCACTGCGCTCGTTACCCAGAAATAAAAGAAGTTTTATCTCCACGCCCCATAACTTGTATTGAAGCTGGAACACGATGATGTTCGTACATTACTGCTTGTCTACAGAATAGATTTGGAACTACGCTGGTGAAACCGGAGGGCGTGGCCATGAGCATGGTCATCTAGAAACGCTGACGCATTTTTAGATCACCAATGGGCAAGGCTGACGCATTTCCGGATGACCAATAGGAAATGGTGACGCATTTCTTGATGGTCAATGGCCGTGGTCCCGAGTTTATCCAAAGATTTCTTATCATTCCCGAGCGTGACGCTACAATTCAATATCCCGCCCACGAAAAACCTGACTAAAGTAGTTTTCACTTCAACAAACCGAAAGTTACCACAATACGTCTGTACCTAATATCATTCAATAACCAATAATCCCCTTATTCTTTCGAAAAATCAGTGTCTCTTTATAAGTACAAACAACTTTATTGACAGTTGGAAGGGTCCTAATTGACAGGAAATTGTAACATTATTCGTTGTTTGCCGAAGTACTTAGCCCCTCAGCGCGACTCGACGGCGCGACTGTGTTACGGAACAAGGTTCGTACTGGGGGTACAAATGGGAGAGCAAATATTGTAAGGTTTTTGCGATTAGTAGGCGCCACTGTCATCGAGAGGATTATCTAGAGAAATGCAAATACATAAGTAAAAATAGGTATGTGTGTATAACTATAAACTATAGAAAATCAAAAAAGGAGATCTCTAGACGTATACAGCTTGGATGGGCGGCGTTTCGAACACTGGCTGACATTCGTACATCCCGACATATACCACAGTGTCTGAAAATACGTCTTTTTAATCAATGTATCCTGCCCACCATGACATATGGTGCTGAGACGTGGACGCTCACACACGAGGCTATGTATAAGATCAGGGTAGCACAGAGAAACATGGGAAATTCCATGTTCGGTATCAAACTACAAGATCGAACTCGCAACACTGAAATCCGACGAAGAACAAAAGTTCAGGACGTCGGAGAAGCAGTGACAAAGTTGAAATGGAGTTGGGCAGGACATATCGTTAGGCGGTGTGACGACAGGGGGAGCGAAACTGTAACAGAATGGTGTCCGAGGGAATGCAGAGCTTTGGACGTCCACCTGCAAGATGGGTCGACGATATTATGTCGAACCTGGACTCGATTCGCACAGGACCGAGACAGATTGCAAAGTAAGACAGAGGTCTATACTCAGCAGTGGGATAGAGAAGGCTGTGGATGATGATGATGACGTGTGTATAAAAAGTTTACAAAGTAAAGTTGTATGTATGAAATACAATACAATACAATAACACTTTACTAGCAGCGCCCAGTAGTTTTGCCTACGTAGTTTTTTTAATATTACAGAGCAAGTCGTGTCCCGGATGGTACGAAACATGCCCATAACAGCAAAGTGACACGCAGCTATTATCACATGAAGAGTCCAAATCATTACCTAGCACTGCGCTTGTCACGCAGAGATATAAGATGTTTTATATTAGATCGCTCCTCTCATACTCCGTCATTTCACTGGGAACATTTGGACGACAACAAATTGGAACGCAACAATGTTTTCACATTGCTGCTTGACGGTAGAATAACTGGCACTTGATCGCCATCTCGCCTGATGTTAAGCGACGATGCGGTCTATGATGGTGCGTGTTTACCCAGAAACCTAGAAAAAACAGATTCACTCTCGATTTGAAGACACCAATATTATAACTATCGGGAAAAAACCAACTCAGGCGACTCATTCCACAGCCTAGACGTTCTTATCACAAACTTAGAATCGTAGAGAGAGAGAGAGTAGTAGAAACCTCTTCGTCCTTGTCTTTGGAATATCTACCATGAAACGATGCCGCTTCTTCGAGTTACAATGGAAAGAGTCCTACCACTACGAAATCTACCCTTTCCGTTTCCTTTTCCGTATGGCATCGTAGCTACCGTACAGATAAACCAATTTTTGTTTTATGTCTTTTTGGAAAGATGACCTAGTCGGGAGTCCTTTTAAATATGTGTCATCAAAACTGTCCAACCCTTTCAAAGTTACAGTTATACTTAGATCTTTTTTGTATGCTGTAGGAATCTTAGACACCTAATGTGTATTCACTTTACTTGCAAACATACGAACTTGTTGACATAAAATTTGGGTTTTTTTAAATTTCAATTTAATACCTAACCTACCTACGTAGGTAAGTATACCTACTTGTTAAATTGCCTTTCCTTATTTTTTTAATATTTTGATCACGCCTTGACTGTATGAAATACGGATGTAAACCACATATAGGTACACCAGCCATGTTATTTAATAGTTTATTTTAAGTAGTTTTTAAAAACTTATTTACCTCCATACAAAAATATAATTTACAAGGAAATCATTAATAGGTATGAAAGATAAACCATGTAGGTAAGTATCTATGAAGTGCTTTTATCCAAAGACTATAAGTACCTACTGATATACCTACGGCATAGGACTATTTATTTTTACTTTAGGGGGCTTAAAGTATAACGTAACGCAATTTGGAAGGTAAGGGGTTTCTTGTAAAATTGCAGACAACAGGTTACGTAGTTTTATTATTTAAAAAATTAGGAAATTAAAATGTCCTAAGCTACTGTGTGGTGATTTTATGGTAAAAATAATTACTTAGAAGTTGCGTAACGTTCAGGGAGAGGAAATACTCAGAAAAACGAAACGATGCGTTAAAGGGATGGGGTGTAAAATAAAAAAACCTTATAACATTTTTTTTATCTAATAGGTTCGCACTTGACCATCTCATCTCCCCTGATGTTAAGCGACGATGCGGTGTACAATGGTACGAGCTCTTGAAGAAAAAACTGATTCATTCAACTTTTGAATTTGTCTAAAATTGATTGACACTGGCGCAGTGGTTGCGAGGCTTGCCTCATATATTTCTTAAAAACTCGGCATTTTCTCCTCATGATATTATTCTTTGTCACCTAGGTAGTGACTACCGGAGGAACCTGGGAGGATTTTAGTCGGTAGGGGTCGTGACGTCGATATACCCCGCCGTGTCCATGCATGGCGGACATTTTACAGAGTGACAAGACGAGTAGATCATGTACCCAATGGCAACATACAAGACCATAACAATAACAGCATAGTAACACGCAGCTATTTGAACATGAAGATACCTAGCACTGCACTGGGCTCGTCATCCAGAAATGTGAGATAATTTATCCCATAGCCTCATAACTTCTCTGGAAACATTGGCCTTCAAAAACAGAACATTATCACATTACTGCTTGGCGATAGGATGATGGTACTTCCCCAGGCGCCCAGGCGGACTCTGCAAAAAGTCCAACTCCTACAAAACTACAGACTGTAATCTATATGAGTTCCAAATATAAACGAAGTCGGGGCGCACCGCCAGTCAAACAGGTAGGTACATATACTACCTAAGTGCGCGTGCGCCGCTCGGCAAACAGTCGCGACAAACAACCGTCCCCACGAACCAGACATTGCTTTCAACCCGGCCCAATACTTGTGGCTTACTTGCCTACTTAGTATAAGTACTTACTAAAGATTCAAGATCATAATAATATTAGTAATGCGAAAACTTGAATCTTGAATGATTGTTTTCTCATCATTTGTCCCTCGCGCCCAATAAAGTAGGGATATAGATACACTAGTAGTGACTGCCCTAGTGGCTTAGTTGGTAGTAGCTAGTAGCTCTGCCTGCGAAGCCGAGGGTCGTGGGTTCGATCCCCACCCAGTGCAAATATTTTGTGTGATGAATTCAAATGTTTGCACTGTGTTTCTATGTATAATAAGTATGTATTTAAAACTATATAAGTATTATATCAGCTATCTGGCTGCCATCACACAAGTTTTGCTTAGTTTGGGGTCAGATAGTGTTGTGTGTGAATTGTCCGCCAATATCTATTTATTTACTATACCTTCAACGAAAACCGTGTCAGAAATCACTGAGAAGAGATCATTATTACTACCTATATAATTGTATTTTCATTATACTATGTAGATATAATGACAATGCTCGTTAATCTTCCTCGTTATCTTGTGTTATGACAATATTGACTTGCTATCAAATAGGACTGTGATTATTTATTCTAATCAGTTACATAATCATAATATTTACGTTTTTAGAGTTCGCTGTTGAAATTTAATTTTGGTCGCAATAAAATGTATAAAACAGTTCTAGTGTTTTAAACACATCCAATTTAAGTTGCAAATCGTATTTTCATGATAATGTAATACATTTGTTGATTGTAATACAAAATATAAATACAAAAATCTTTATTGCTGTTTGCAGGTAAGATAACATGATACAAAACATTTAAATAATTGACCCATACAAACTGGCCTCTTCTTCTAGAGGCATGCAATATGTCTGGCAAGGCAGTTTCCATTGGTCTGAATTTATACAATGATAATAATAGTCGGCTGATAAAGTCTTCTTCTTCTTTTTTTAATTTTAACTTTTAATCGGTTGTATCATATATGTCATCTGATTCGTCATGTATTAATTTCTGGTTGTGTAGTTTCCCGTTGTGTTATGTTAGTGTGAAATGTTTGATGAGTACAATTACGCCAACGTCTTGTGCTTCAGCAGGATGATGTTATGGACTTTGACAAGTGTGTGGTTTCATGTAGAATCCAAGGTCTTGCAGTAGTACCTCTTGCAGTTTAGCCGTGTGAGCAATTTCAAAGAATGTCATTATGTCATTATGTATAGAAAAAATCAAAAAATAATAATAATAATAATTAAATTTGTATAAAATAAAACAATGTCAATGTGTGTAAAAGAATGTTAACATGTATAAAATTTAATATTTGTATACCTACTCAAAGAACTCTCACAATATATTATAGAGTAATCTGATTCAACCTGTCCGTTACAATATATTATCTGATCTAACATTAGTTAAATCTAAAGTTTCATAAATATAGACAGTGGACACTAATGTGGCTAATGGAATTTTATGTGGAAGTTAATGGAATGCAAAATGTCATGTTATACAAAATCTATACATCAGTATTCCAATTAATTTCCCTATCATTTAAAAATTCTTTCACAGTGTAATAACATTTGGGTACCAGTATCTTTTTTAATTTACTTTTGAACATGGATGAGTTAAGTTTTTTAATTGCATTTGGCAGCTTATTATATAGAAGAGGAGCCATACAAAAAATACTGTCACTCATAATCTTTTTTCCGTTCCACTTTGTCACTCAAGAGAGGAAAACAATGGGGGTTATTCCTTACAAAACACATAACTTCAAAAACATAAAGTAATTGATTTCATTGTTTAAGTAAAAAACTAAAGATAAACATTCATCAACACTCGTAACTAAAAAAGATTGATTAAATAACTGATCACCTAAATTTTATATTAATAAAGTTATTTCCTTTCAGGAAAAAACTGTGATATTGTCCTATTTTGAAACACTCATAACAAGGTCTTTATACGTACATACTTGGTAATTTTAGACAAAGTCTAATGTGCACTGTGCGTTGTCCAAATAAAAAAATCTTATCTGTTAGACAATCTCACTTCCGTATTGCAAGGCGTTATTAGCCTTTCTCGGATAAAGTTTAGAAATACATAAAACACCTAAAATATGCTATCATATTAATGGACTCCAAGTCTCTCACTAATAGATAAGGCTTTAAATAAAATGAAGTAAATAAGTACCTATATTTGTGTTAACATAAATAAATATGTAGATAAATTAGATGCCATTAGTACAATTACGTCCATTATACGTTATTCGTGAAATGTAGCCAAAATGTCGACAAAAATATGAAATTATATTATCACACACTAACATAGAAAACAAACAAAAGTGACAATTTCTGATCGCTAAAATTTGAACTACAGAACCCTATGTTTCGTGTCACTCGTCACGTCTTTGGCTGATTATTCCTACGGTCATTCTCATGTCACATATAACTAGTCAAATAAGTTCTAAACTTTAAAGTGGTAAGTTCTGAGCACTTTGTGGCAGGGGAAAATTTGATGGGATCGCGCTACCGATAATTATGTTAATGTAGCGGTATATCGTCGGAGCGATGGTTAGGTTATAAGATTGTGATTTCGATCGGTAGTCCCTATGACCACCATTTTCTTTTTAACCCCCGACCAAAAAAAGGGGTGTTATAAGTTTGACGTCGATGTCTGTCTGTCTGTCTGTCTGTCTGTCTGTTTGTTTGTCTGTCTGTGTGTCTGTCTATGACACCGTAGAGCTCAAACGGATGGGCCGATTTCGATGCGGTTTTTTTCATTTGAAGGTTAATATCCGTGCGGGTGTTCTTAGCTATGTTCGGTTAATATCGATTCAAGATGGCCGACTCCACAAAATGGCGGACAAAATATTTCTTCACAACCTACCTCAATATGGATATCAAATGAAAGGACTTGACTAGCAAAATACTATACACTATAAAAAAGTCAAATCCAAGATGGCCGCCACCACAAAATGGCGAATTATATTATTTTTTTCACTACTACCTCAATATGGGTATCAAAATAAAGGGCTTGACTAGTAGAATACATTGCACTATGACAAATTTCAAATCCAAGATGGCCGCTTCCACAAAATGGCGAAGTACATTTCTTTTTTCACAACTTCTTTAATATGGGTATCAAATGAAAGGGCTTGACTAGTAGAATGTTGTACAGATAACAGATCCGAGGTAGTCGGGGGTTAATCAAAATTTTTAATTTTGTTCTTGTCTTGATTGTCTTTTTGAGTTGGCGAGCGCGGCGGTGGCACCGCCGGCGGTGCGCCGCGCCGGCGCGTGCCGTGACGCGCGCGGATAACCCCGAGATAGCCGCGCCGACCGCCGACCGCCGACCGCCGACCGCCGACCCGCGTATCGCGCCGACCCCACCCTATCGGAACACGCCGCTTTTTTCGCAGATGGCGTCAAACCTAGGCATGAGGGAATCTGCACTTCCATTTTAACCAAACAATATTATATACATATTCAAATGTATTAGATTTAGAACAGAACAAATAGTTTGTTTTCAACACCTACTTATAATGTAAATGCGAATGTTCGGATGTTTGTTGCTCAAGGCGCAACGGCTAAAAGAGTCGGGTTGAAATTTATAACATAGTAAGGTTTTGGTCTGGAATACCACATAAGCTCTACATTTTATCATGGGGAAACAATGGAAACAGGAACTCCACAGGGCGCTGTTAGTATAACTAATACTCGTAGATAGATCGTTATAAGTGGCGCGTTGCCTAGTTTCAGGCACATATGTCATATTATTCTGTACTATACAAAAAGATTTGATGGAGACTGTGGTCCAACACAGTAGTAGATCTACTTCGTGGTCTCACACCTATTATATCCCCTGGACCGCCGAGCCACAACGTGCTCCCTAGAATCATCACCCCGCCAACATACATATCAAAAGAATAATAATAATAGTGTTGGTAGACCGCTCTCAGCGTCAGGCTGTGATCATATCTCAATACCACATGACGAGAACGTCGTGAAAGCCAAGAAGGACAAGCTTAGCAAGTACCTTGACTTGGCTCACGAGGTTACCGCCATGTAGGATGATTCCACGATCATAGTCCCAATAGTCGTGTCGGCAAACGATCTTATAGCGAAAAGTCTCGATCAACATCATAAGAGACTTTCGCTAGACGGTTGGATCAAGTGTCAGATTCACGCGGCGGTCATCCTCGACACAGCGCGCATCGTCAGGAGGTTCCTCACTCTACAGCCATTACCACCGGTAGCTTGGGGCTTACCCCGCTGCTGGCGGCAAACTTAGGTTTTTATATTGTTTTTATGTTGTTTTTGATACATTTATTGATGTTGTAAAAACCTAAATTAAAGAACAATGAATATAATAAACTTTTTATTAAAAAAAGCTTAAGAAAACACATACTCCTAATTGGCGGATGCGAGCTTAAACCATGGCGGATAGACGCAACTGATGCCGAGCTTTAAAGAATATATGTATATACTCTTTTGTTCGAAACTATCCACGAACAACGATCAATCTTTATTCCAATACTAGTGATGCACGTATTGATTTTCACCAAGTAGGTATGATAAATGCAAATGAATAATTTCATTTAGTAACCCACGGGAACCATGTATTAATCCAGACAGCGTACTTAGTCCACATTTAATTTCATCCGACTCCGTTGAGATGTGTCGAAACAAACACATATAGTTTCGCATATTGTTAAAATGATTATACACGCCACACCGCTCACCGCACAATTAGTATTTTATTTTTTATTTTTAACCGACTTTCAATCCAAAAAGGAAGAGATTATCAATTCGACTACCATATTTTTTACCGGTCCAAATAAACTCAACAACCCATGGATATGAAACTATTTAATAACTCCGAACATGAAATAAATAATTTCCTATTTGGAGATGTCGCGTCACAGCGGTGTGGCGAGATTAATATTTGTTTTTACGTCTTATTGGGTTTTTATTCGGACCGGAAAACAAAAACATGTAATTATTCATTTACCTAAAAGTATTAACAGTAATGATAAAGATCGATCATCAGGCGAGATGGCGGTCAATTGTAAAACTATAAAAGTAAAAAACAGACATTTGTGTTTTTGTACCTTTGTTGTTTGAATCAACAAACTCTCCAACTACAGAACCGAGTTTGAAAGATGTTTCACCAATATGATGTTAGATTCGAATGTCACTTAGTACCTAATATGGATATTTCAGGTGAGCTTAGTGTAAGTAGTGAGGTATGTAGCGTTGTGTAGTTCTCATTGTATTGACGTGACAACGTCTTATAAATTGGTTTGCCGGGTGACACTTCAAGAAACTGCGTTACGCTCCGCTCACGTTATGCGCTCACAACGAGAGCGAGTGAGAGGCACGCGTCCCTTCCACTCGGGCATGGTTAGCCCGCCTAAGAGCGAGAGAGACAGACATAAAAAGTGAAAGGCACGCGTCCCTTCCGTAAAATTATTTTACCACTCAAAGTCGTTGTCACGTAAAACTTTCGCCCGTATACCGACTTTACAGGCAACCAATTTTTTTAGTTTCGTTAATAAAGGCTCTGCCCGATTCAAAAAAACTTAGTAATTACATAGGATATAGTTTTAATAAGAAGACTTCTCCAGCGTTTAATGCGGTGTACGATGAGTATTAAGGTCACGCGGGTCAGCAGTTTAGTTAGGTGTAAAGAGCATCCATAATCAGCACTAGTCGTTTCCTCGCCTCTGTGGATACTAACTACTAAATGGCCAAATCGAGCAGGACCTTTGTTATTTCGATTGTTGATAAGATCACCCTGCGCCCCTAGATTCCAATACATAAATGCGTAGAGTGAACACGCCATATCACATATACGGCAAAGCCTCGTTGAGCTCTTCTGGTAAGGTAACGGCGTTGCGTGAGAACGGCAGCGGAGCAACGGAACGTGCGCGTTAATCGCTTTTTAGATAGGTGAGATCTTGTGAGTTGGCTGCACCGACATGCGTACTAGCAGTATATATATCTGTAGTTCTGGTTACTGGTAACTAGGCTGCATCCGTTTCCGGGCATGTTCTCTATTTAAACAAACAACTTCTGTTCTACAACTTTCCGTTAAAACTCAATACATTAAAAAAAAACTGTTTGCTGTCCTCTCTAAGTAGCACTGTTTAGCGGCTTTTTTATATTTACTCGTATTCACTTCGATTATTTATATTCTATTTTCACTGCATTCACTTATCGAGCGTTAAAAAGCGCACACGCTCTTGTTCCGAAGAGATCGATGCTTTTAGACCAGGCAAATACACTTTTTATATATTTTTTATGGGAAAAAGAAAATACGAATTTTCAAAAACTGTAGAACAGAAATTGGCGCTTTTAATGTACCTACTTAACATCCCCTTTTTTGTATATTTTAATTAAGCAACTCCACAGACTGCGGGGTCCGTGACCTTTGTCAATTGTTTTCTTTTTTTACATGAATCTTGGATTAGGAGAAGAAAAGGAAATAGGGAAATAAATAACATCCCCTTAAAAGGATTGAGGCTGATTACCTGTACCCCGAATATCCAGTTGACGTATTTTGCAAACATACTTATGGTTATGTCACGAGTAGGTATTGTTCTAGCTTTATAAATGTATAGTTTAAAAAGTAGCTTGTAGCTGGGAGTAAACAAACAGCGGTGATGTTTCAGCCAGCTTATAGCCTCGGACCTGGGAGTCCTGTGAATACTTACAAGAGAACTGATAAGATAATCGCTTCTTCTGGGCAAGAGTGCTAAACCTTCGACTTTAACCACACCAATAAGGTAAATAATATCAAAAGTATAAGCCCATTAATAAAAATAAATAACACGTCAATTGCTATTAGAAAAAGACCTTCATTTGCAAAACTATCCCAAAGTCCGATTTAACTGTTTATCCGCGCGAATCCGGGCATGCCGCTAGTACTTATACTTCCTCGTAAATAATTAGCTGCAACATTAGCCGAATCAAAAAACCAATATTTTAATTCGATAAGCAAATTCTTGACAAAAATAATACCGTAGGTCCATCACTAGCAACAATGGGAGTAGTGACGCGCGAACGCTATCGGCTCGATAACCCGTGGCGCCCTCTGAACTATCGATAACTTGCTGCACTATGCGCTACGTCGTGCCTCACTAGCTCGATACCGACGGTGTTTTGGTCGTTAAAAAATATATCAATTATGGTTATTCATAGATTACGCAATCAGGAATGTGATCCATTAGGCCAGTATTTTGATAAGCCATGAGGCACCATCAAAATAAGCAGCCCACTATAGAGAGTCAAGCCCATAATTCACCACGTTAACCCAGTGCTTGAAACGAAACGAAAAATTCTTGGAACATACCGGTTTCCTCACGATGTTTCAAGCCTACGACCGCAATAAAACGTATTTTATCGTATTTTCTCATTTAATTTTTCACTCATTACACTATCAGGTAGTACCTACCTATCATTGAGGGTCAGGGTGAATTTTATATTTTTGAAGTAAATAACTGATGATATCTTCTTAGTATGAAAACTAACGTGGTTATTACACATTTTACATAAATACACGGGTAACTCACGTATAATGTAGTGCTAAACGAGCTGCGAACCCGCGCGCGCACTCTCCTTGAAAAAGATCGCCGGACGCGATCGAAACTTGAGTCGGACTGGACTGACTACATTATACGTGAGTTACCCGTGTATTTATGTAAAAAGATATCTTCTTCTTTATGACCTTTTTGAAGTTTCTTTGATAGTCATTAACGTACTGTTCGCGCCTTTGGGGTGGATCGGCTAAGTATCAGCTGGAGGTTCTGGAATCGATCGAGAGACGTGCCAAAGGCTCACAGGCAACGACACCCTTGTTCGAAACAAATTTCAATGATTCAATGTCTTGTGTTGGACATCCCCGTAGTGTTCCTAGCTTATAATTTTTTTATGCATTTGGAAGCGTGATACCAGCTGATTTGCATGATTTAATACCTTCCTATTTTTCTGTCAGACTGCAAAAATAAAAAAAACTATTCATGGCTTATGTTTCAAAGACTCTACGTATCGAGGAGATTTGACTACGTTTTCGTACCTAATAGGAACGTCTAGGCTGTAGACTTCGATGCCTGAATTGGTTCTCCACATAGTTACAATGTAGTCTTGGTGTCTTCTAAGTCGACGGTGAATTTGTCTAGATAAGCGCGTTCCATCGTAGACCGCATCGTCGTTTAACATCAAGTGAGATAGCGGTCAGTATAATCCTATGATTGTTAAAAATAAAAAATGTATTTTACCGTGGGTTTATGATACGAGTATACTGGTCGTATGAGCCGAATGTACCCTTGAATTCTGGGTCAGGGTTTCCAAAGAGTAGACGTCATCGACCAGTCGACCCCAGGGTCGGGCTCCGTGGCGACGACCGAACTTGGGTCGGTAAAAAATGTAGGACAAAGAAAACTAATATCAGAATCAAGACTAATCAGAAGGAACCATGGAGACTTTTACTCAGTAGTAGAACTGAGGTTGCTTAAAAATATGCAGTATGATATCATTTTGTCGGATCGAAACCATCCTCCATCAGAATCTTCTTTCGCAAGAAGATAGTCAAGGCCATAATCCTCCATACTGGCCTGTTACTGGCTGGCAAAGATGACACATGACTTCGAAAGATTCTAGGTACAAGTCAGTTTCTTCATGATATTTTTCTTCACCGTTTTAATTTAGTGGAATTACGCAGAAAACTTCGAAAAGACAGAGGTACGCGTGGTTTTGAACCCGGGGTCTCCAGATCGGCAGTCGCCATTCTCATGCCTTCTATCTATAGATACACTCTACCTCTACATAAACATCTAAAGTAGCGTCTTCTGAAACACGTAACTCTAAATGTAACTATTTTATGGATAATTAACGAGACGCGCCAGACAAGAGCTTACCAACCTGAAAACTGACAACCACTACCAGACTGTAACGGAGAAACTGTAAGAAGTCTAGATACGACCGTGTTAATCTAGTTGATGTACCTACCTACTATTAGGAATATTTTCTATGTACCAAATTTCATCCCAATCCTTTCAGTAGGTTCTTACTACTACTACTAGGTATTAGTTTTTGCGTGATAGAGGAACAAACATCCGTACATACTCACAAACTTTCGCATTTATAATATTAATAGAAGTAAGGATTGTAATAAGTGTAAGGTCGCCGTAGTTAATAAATAATAAATAGATAAGACGCATTGAATCAAAGTTGTACAGCTAAGTGAATGTAAGATGCGCACGCGCACCGAACCGAGCTGACCTACACACTGTCGTCACTATCTAGAGCTGTCTACGTAATAATCGTGCGATCGAATGATACAGAGATAAAGATTGACATCCTATCAGTATCTAGTATCAATACTAGAAACGCGAAAGTAAGTTTGTGTTACGCTTTCAGTGCTTTCACATGAGAACTAGGTAGGTTATGATTTGGACTCTTCATGTTCCAATAGCTGCGTGTCACTGTGCTGTTATGTGTCAGGCATGTTGCTTACCATCAGGCACATGTCCGGATCGTCTCGTCACCAATTCTTAAAAAAAAAAAACTACTTAACCGATCATCGTGAAACTTTATACATACACATATTTATTCTTGGACACCTACCTAGAAATAACGTAGGCTAATTTTTTTCCCGGGATTATATTATATACCAGCTGTACCGTGCCACGCTTCGCTGTGCCACATTGTGATGCAAAAATTAGATAAAAACAATTCTTGATGCGGATTATAAATCTTTCTAAAATTTCAGCTCGAGCAGTGCAGAACTTTTTGAGTTTTTGAAACGTACACAAACCACATAACATTTTTTATATATAGAGATTATTCCTATTCGTAAACAAGATTAACGTGATTTTAATATTCGATCCTACTAATCAATTGACAGGTAATCAATTGAGGTGACAACACCTTGTTGGAGAACTACAGACTCATCTCACTTCTGAGCCACGTTTATAAGTTGTTTTTGAGGGTAATCACGAATCGTCTCGCACGCAGGTTTGACGACTTCCAGCCACCCGAACAAGCCGGTTCCCGAAAAGGCTATAGTACCATAGACCACATCCATGCGCTTCGGCAGATTATAGAGAAAACCGAGGAGTATAATCGTCCGCTATGTAGGTATAGCGTATGTGGACTATGAGAAAGCCTTCGATTCCATCGAGACCTGGGCAGTGCTTCAGTCTCTCCAGCGATGCCGCATCGAATATCGAAGTGTTGAAGTGTATTTACAGCAAAGCCACAATGTCTGTCCGATTACAGGACCAGTGCACAAAACATAGGTATCTAGCTACAGAAAGGCGTGAGACAGGGAGATGTTATATCTTCGAAACTGTTCACTGCCGCGCTGGAAGATGTTTTCAAGCTACTGGACTGGAACGGATATGGCATCAATATCAACGGCGAATGCATCACTCACCTTCGGTTTGCCGACGACATAGTCATTGTGGCGGAGTCGCTGGAGGACCTCGGTGCTATGCTCATTGCTCAGGGACCTCAGTAGAGTATCCCAACAGGTAGGTTTGAGGATGAATATGGAAAAGACGAAGGTCTTCGGCACATCTTTGAGTCCAAAATACCCCAATGCCTAAAGACGAAAGTCTTTAACCAGTGCGTGTTGCCAGTGATGTCTTATGGAACTGAGACGTGGTCCTTCACTGAGGGCCTCATAACGAAGCTCAAAGTCACACAGCGAGCTATGGAGAGAGCTATGCTCGGAGTCTCTTTGCGTGAAAGAATCCGTTATGAGGATATTCGCAAAAGAACGAAAGTGGCAGACATAGCTCAAAGAGTAAGCAAGCTGAAGTGGCAATGGGCAGGCCACATCACTCGCAGAACTGACAACCGATGGGGAAGGAAGGTTCTCGAGTGGCGACCACGAACCGGAAGACGCAGTGTTGGACGGCCTCCCACTAGATGGACAGATGACCTCACAAAGGTCGCTGGAGACCGCTGGGTGCAGGTTACGCAGGACCGTTCGTTGTGGAAATCTAGGGGGGAGGCCTATGTTCAGCAGTGGACGTCTTGCGGCTGATGATGATGATGATGATGACTAATCAATTAATTGCGAGGGTTTGTGTAACGTCACGTTAGCGACCGTAGTTTTAATATGCTATGCGCTCAATTTTCTTTTCATTATAACTATGATTATGCTGTGTTTTTCACGTATGTATGAAGATTGGAGAATAAAAGTACTTCAACTCTCCACATTATAAAATGAATAATGTACTACCTATAATAAAATAGTCATATAAGTTATTAGAGAAAATATTGACTGTACCTATGTAAGTTGTCTAAGATATCGAATTAAAGTAATTTCGAGATCCAACAGACATAGAAATAGACAAAAGAGTGGATTGCGCTTTGAAAAGATATTGGTACCTATTCAAAAGCAAACATTTTCCCACAGCACTGCCATGCTATATTCTTGGCTGCTATGATAGCGGCGAAGAGGAAGCGTTTCACTCCCTGTATCTATCTTTGGCTCTAGATTTGGATGCCAAACTTGGACTTTGACTCAGAAAAATCTTCTAATTTTCAATCATAATTCGTACCCTCCCTATTTTAAGTCTGTGCTAGCCTAGATGAGAACTCTATCATTTATACTTAAATTTATTAGAGTAAACGAAAAGACACTCTTTTATGTAGGTAATAAGCAACTACCAATACGTAGTTACTGAATGGATCCGGATAAAAATTGAATGTAGTTTTGACTCCAATTGAATCGTTTTTGCGATAAAATTCGACTGGTCACAATAAAAGTCTTGTATCTTATTAAATTTTTTACAGCCTAAAAGCTATTGACCTCAAATATGCGTAAAATTTATTTTCGGCAGAAAATCGAAGGCGAGGGTCGTGGGTTCGATTCCCACCCAGTGCAAAATATGTGTGTGATCAATTGAAATGGTATTTGTACTATGCCTGCGCGTTTTATGTCCCTATAATAAGTACGTATGTATTGACATTTATATATATCAGCTATCTGGTCGCCATAGTAAGTACGTACCTATAAGCTTTGCTTAGTTTGGGGTCAAATGGTGTCGTGTGTAAAGTGTTTACCAATATTTATTTATTTATGTATTACAAGGCCATTGAAAACATTTAATCAAACACAACAGCCTGTGAGTAAAAGCTTATTTTTTAAATGAAAGAAAAAATTAACATGAATTTGCCATAGTAGAAATAGGTAGGTAATTATTTCATTTGTTTTTGTGTTGTTATTCGTTGTTTTATACCTAAGTAGGTACTTGGCTACTTAGGTACTTTTCAGTCCATGGGTGTGGTAGCGAGATGATTTCGAGAGACGAACGGTGATGTCAGATCGCAGGTTATTTGAGTTGGTAATTAAAAAGTTTGAGAACGGTTGGGTCCACCTGAGTAAACCATAACGGATTAAGCAATAGGTACCTACCTATTATATTTTGTTCTAAGTGAAATTAGAAATTAAATAGTCAATAGTTAATAATTAGTTAAATAGTCATCATTCAAGGTAAAACTTAGCTAAAGTTTTCACAAGTTATGTAATAAATACTTATTATACCTAAATTGAATGAATTCAAATGTTTGCACTGTGTCTGGGTGTTTCTATGTATAATAAGTATGTATTTAAAACTATATAAGTATTATATCAGCTATCTGGCTGCCATCACACAAGCTTTGCTTAGTTTGGGGTCAGATGGTGTTGTATGTGAATTGTCCACTAATATTTATTTATTTATTTAAATACTTTTTACTTAGCTATTGTCGTTTATTTAAGTTTTCAGGATAAGTTCCAAAGATTTTTCCGTCGGCTCCAAGCATCTTTGTTTATTGAACCGACCGTGCTCTATCGTGGTGTTATTTTTTATTTCATAGTTTAGAGAAGGTCAAATGAAGTCAAAATGATTGTCCTTGACCCCTGTCCTCTAACTACAGAGCAGCTGATGAGAGATGAGGATGACTGTGGAGAACTATGCACAATAAGTAGGTAGGTAGGTGTAACCTCTGAATATTGTAGTTTTTAGGTACCTACCTACTTACAATAACCAAAGTAATTTAACAGCGTTTCTACGTAAAAATTGTTCCCGTTCTACTTAAAAACTTTCAGTAGCAATTTTTTTCTGTAAGATCAACTTATTTATTTATTTGGTATCTCCACGAAATTGAAAAAGAGTTAACCTAACTTAACAGATTTATTCGCAAATTTTTGAATGACGTTGCCTGATAATAGGAGCTTATTTTTCAATATACCTAACTTCTCCTGAACAAATGAATTTTTCAGGAGTACAATGCTCATGAGGAAGTCACAATAGCCGAGGTCTTCCAAGTAGGAGGAGGAGCTGACCTGTGTCCATGGCGTACCCGGCGGCGGCGGCTGCGGCGTGCAGCGCGCCGTACTCCTTCCCGTCCATCCCGCCGAGCATGGCGCACTCTCACTGCACTACCGACACGTGCGACTCTCGCGAGGACGCCGCGACGAATGCCGCCGGCTCTGCGCGCGCGCCGCTCCCGGCTGCGCCGCCCCGCCGCACCCATTGGCGCGCGACCACCAATCACCGCGCTCCATTTCAAACGCTTTCCTTTTTCCATGTCGCGTTCTATTTGAAGCGTGTTGATGCATCTTCCGTTTTCAGCGCTGCGTTTTGAACTCTACCATTCTTCGTTAAAGTTGAAAATTGAGTGGAACGTGAGAGAGAAATATGTCTGTTTTCCCATTCGGTCGGATGCGCTCGGGCGGGAGCGCGACGAGAGCCGAGGAAAATGCGTCCCGCTCGAGTAGGTCGGGTGTACTACACATAATGTGGGCAGTGATACGGCGCGGGCGCAGCGTACATGCTCGCGTGTACACACGCGTATACAGGCGTGTGTGCGTGACGAATGCCGCGATTGTAATTGATATTTTTATGTTCGTCAAATGATGTTTCTAACGCGCGTTCGGTTTCGCTGTAATTTACTGGGGTAATGGATAAATTAATGCGCGCCTACGTGTCGGTGCTGTAATGCCGTGATTTTAATGGCATTTGTTTAGGGTCAGATATAAAATACTTTCGTAGAGGCAGATTGATTTTTTCAGCCATCTCTGTTGACTCTACCTGGAAAGTCCGCTTAGGATAGAGTTTCTCTCAGTTATTTTTATCAGTAAGGTTAGGTACCTACCCACCTATTTTATCGCCAACCAATAATGAAAAACCATACGTAGTACCTACCTACTATTCTACCTATTCCGGTTTGAAGGCCAATATTTCTAAAGACATTTTAGGGCAAAAAAAATAATCCTTAAATAGAAATGGTTAATCGTTTCAATCACTTTCACTAGCTGCCGTATGCTGCGTATAACCAATATGGATTTTATTTTTTCACGTTAAAATAGTGACGCGTCACGCTGTCCTGTTAGGTATGGGCAATCGTGTTTGGTAGTTAGATAGGTACCTAAGTACCTACCTACCATCAAGCTAGCATCTTGCACCTAATAGGTAATACCTACTTAGGTAACTAAGTAGTTAGGTACTTAAAGAAAATCTTGAAAAAACATCGGTAATCGGTCGGTCGATAGGTAGGTACTTACTTACCTGTTTCTTTTTAAGGTAGGTACCTAATAGGTAGGTATATTTTTCCTCTCACCACCTCGGAAAGAGTAGGTATTTTTGCTCTTCGATATGAGAGCGCAAAAGTCGTTTTTACTTTCTAGAGAGTAAAGTAAATAAATAAATAGGTATAAATATTGGTGGACAACTCACACACACCACCTTGAGGTAAAAGCGCGGATATCGGGGTATAAGTATATAGGTTTAAATGGTTTAATGATGTTTACATTTCACAAAAGAGTGCACACGATGTTCTAATTTCAAATTTAAATTTCATTTTTTTTAATTCGTTAAAAACTCAAACTCAGAACCTCCTTGGTTTAATTTTTTTTAAGTGAAAACGTGTTTTGGCGCGCCACAGACAGATTTTTCGAGAGCGATGAATTGAATTCTAGCGTCACGCTCAGGAATGATAAGAAATCTTCGGATTAACTTGGGACTATGGTCATTGTCCATCTAGTAATGCTAAAGCTGAGATGAATTTAGATGGCCATGCTCACGACCACACCATATTACCTAGTAAGCACAGCAACACACAACAGCAGCGAATATAGGATCTTTTTTACGTCAGAAAAGTTTTCAACATTTTATGAATATAATTAACTTTGGGAGATGAAACATATTATCTAATATATAAACATTTTATTCTTTAATTTCATTAATTTTGACCATAAATTATAACAAAGTATCTGTAAAAAAACACAAAAATATGAATTTACTTCATTAGTACCTAATAGTTACTGGCTGGTTTTTTGCTTTTGCTGAAGTAACTATTTTCTTATCTGTGAAAAAAATCGCTGATGCGCGCGCATCGTTAATTTGTGAACAAGTAAAATAGTTTCCGCTTTCCGCGCGCTTTTTCTTTTCGCTGTATTGTTTTTAATTGAAAATGTCGTCAGAGGTCAGAGTATTATTTATTTCCTCGCAAATATGTTACAAAATTATTTTATAGGTATGTATTTCGCTAAAAATTGATAAATATGTTGTGTATGTGTAAGTAGGTACCTACTGTAATGAAAATAGGTATCATTTTGTGTGTTTACGTCGCGTAAGTGCCGTGATAAAACGGTAATATATTCAAAGATTTCGAATTACAATCAAAACTTTTTTGCAATGGATGTGAAATGTAAGTTTAATATTTCGTGGCAGGTTCAATTAATATGGTAAGTACCTAGAAGTTAATGTCGCTATAAAAAAACATGAATATACTAAACACAGGGTCAGAACAACGAAGAGCAGTTGACTATATTACCTTTCTTCCTCTGGCGCACTTGTTCTTTCTCGTTCTGGCATCCCGAGTTTACCCGAAAATTTATTATCATACCCGAGCGTGACGCTAAAACTCAAATCACAGCCCACGAAAAATTTGTCTAGGCGCGCCAAAAGACGTTTTCACTTAAAAAATACATTTCAAACAGTGTTTTGTTGTCTGAGTACCTATCTATTATATTTTTAATGGATGTGAAACATTCCTCAGTCTCCAGCCCACATGCGCCCGGTAGCAGAAAACCCAGCAATTAAGGCAACCGTGCATAATCCTGCAAAAACGCCTCAGGCCTCTGCCGCGGTATTTTCGTTAATTACCGCAAATATGTCGCGTTTCGTTGAAAAAAACGCTGAAGTAAAGCCGCCTTTGTCGCTTGCGACGCGACGCGACGACGGCGGATAGGACAAATTGCCGCACGCCAAATGAAGCGCGACAATGCGCCGGCTCAAACGCGCCGCGAGACTCTGTTGACCTTTGGAGAAGATGCCGTTAGTTAGCGCTGAATGGAAGATGGAACAAAATGTTTTGTGACTTATATACAAAACCGTGGTGGCTTCAAATACAAATACAATTTTTTTTAGATTAGATGATATAAACATTTTGAAAATTGACCCATACAATATAAACCGGCTTCTTCGAGAGGGATGCAATGTATTTAACCTACTAGGTCAATGACAATAGTCAGATGATTAAATAGCGTAAGTACCTCAGGACCAGATAAAGTGGAGGGAATTGGGGGAAACCTTTGCCCAGCAGTGGGACAGTTGAGGCTAATTTAAAAAAAATCTAGCTCACTAAATGCCCACGCTGACCCCCCCTTGAGAAACCCCTCTTGGAAAAGTGGCTATGACATACGGACGGACAGACAGACATGACGAATCTATAAGGGTCCCATACTTCGCCATTTGGCTACGGAACCCTAAAAATAACTTTATATTATGACGAAAGTGAAGTAAATTTTCATAGAACTTTCCTACTTATTAACTGCCAAAGCCACCAACTACCTACACCCTACCATATAGGTGTTTTGAGATTGTACCTAGAATATTACGAGTACCTACCTGTGTTGGCTTTCATATTGGTTAGTTGGGTATTACTTTCAACATTTTTAAAATAACGAAGGAGATCTAGGTGCATTCGCATTCTCGTGCGAAAAAGACTGCAAAGTCTCGAACATCGCCGAAAAATTGCTAGCTTATCGGTTTTTTTATCGGATACACTTCGGAGAGTGTGCGACTGATTTGTACGATCTAATACCACCTTGCCCTTTTTTCTATCGGAATGCACGTAGCTTGAAAAAGCGACATCGTTTCATGGTTGATGTTCCAAAGACACGAACGAAGAGATTTGACTCTACTTTCGTGATAAGAACGTCTAGGCTGTGGAATACGTTGCCTGAGAGGGTTTATCCCGATAGTTACAATCTTTGTGTCTTCAAATCGAGAGTGAATCGGTTTCTTTAGGATTAGGTAAACACGCTCCATCGTAGACCGCATCATCGTTTAACATCAGGCGATATGGCGGTCAAGAGTAAACCTATATAAGTTTAAAAAAAAAGGTAGTAGTCATGGGATCTCGACTGTAAACAATTAAAACCTTTTGTAGGGGATCAGATTTAAATATATTTATCCTCATTGAGATAGGTACCTACTTAATAAATAACTAAAACAAAAGTCCGTGCGATAAGTATTAAAATGAACAAAACAATAGTTTGGTTTAGGTACATAATAATTTAACAATCTACTCGTATTTGCAGACGAAGTAGTGTCAAATGTCTTTTTACTTACTGTGTTCCGGTTTGAAGGGCAATGTTTTCAGAGAAATTACGGGGCTTAGAGATATAACATCTTAGATCTCTGGGTAACGAGCGCAGTGCAGTGCTAGGTAATGATTTGGACTCTTCATGTTCCAATATTAGCTCGTGTCACTGTGCAAACGTAGGTAGGTACAATAAAAAAATGTATTTTTTATTGTACCTACCTACATTTAAATTTAACACACACGCATAAATAGGTATAACCTTTTATTAAAATCTGTGGTCCAATTGAGAATAGGTTCAATATTACCTACTTTCAAGGGCGGATCCAGGGGGTGGGTTCATGGGGCATGATATTCCCTGGCTGGGTCCAAAACATAGCATAAGTAGCCCACTAAATGTTCCCACTGCTGGGACTCGGGGCCTTCTCTCGCAAGGAGAGAGTTAAGGCCATAATCCACCACGCTGGCCAAGTGCGGGTTGGTGGATGACACATTACTTCGAAAGATTCTAGGCACATGATGTTTTCATTTATCGTTTTTAAGTTAGCGGCATTACGCACATGACTTCGCAAAGACAGTGATGCGCGTGGTGGGATTCGAACCCGTGACCCCCCTGGCGCCAAAGCTTGATACTTGATAAGTTAGTAGTTGTATAGTTACCTACATTAAATAGAACCAATACAAATCAATTGAAGTATAACGTCATAACTAATCTTTAATACTTATCTCTCGGTGCGCCCAATGTAGAGTTCTAGTGTTAATACTTAGGTAAACTCTTTGAGTAGTTCAGTGAGTAGGTATGGTAATTAATTATAAGAAATGCTTTCAGATATATTTTAGGTTTAGCTTTTGTGTCATTGAATATAAACCTTTGCTAATCAAATTTGTTTCTAAATCTGAGTTGGTACCAATTACCGACAGGTGGCGTAGCAGGTAGCTGAAGAGGTTTTTTGTTTAAAAGCGATATTATCAGGAATTACTGAACCGATTTCAGTCATATTCACCGTTGGATATGTACGGGATCACGATGAGTGCTACATAATGTACAACGGGCGAAGCCGGGGCGGACATCTAGTAAATAAAAGTAGGAGGAAATTTCTCACACAACACCTCCTGGCAAACTAAGCAGCGAGTGCTATGGGAACCAGGTAAACTGATATAATACCTACTTTTAGAATTGTAAATAGATTCATATTATTATATCTTATAATTATCACACAAATATTTGCTGGGTGGGAATCCAACCCACCATCAGTACCATGCCACGAGTTAGCTTGTAAGTTTAAGTTAGTACAACTGGGAAACCGGGATTCAAACAAACAATATGCTCTTGGTAATGGTGATGATGCTCAGGTGTCCATAAGCGGCGGTGACTTATCATATACTCGCAAACCGCAACCTACCTATATTATCTACTTATGTACCTACTTGTTAGTATTTATTTCCTACAAATATTATAAGGCGAAAGCGAAAGTTTATAAGAATGTATGAATGTTGGTTTGTTTGTCTTCTCTTCAGTAGTTTTTGGGTGAAAGAGCTATCACGCAAAAACTTCTGTTGGATGAAATTTGGTATATTTGTAATAAAATTTATAACCAGAGTGCCCCTGGGAAGCACCACACACCACACCTTTAGTTATTCTACCGCGATGCAGTAATAAGTAGATAAGTATTTTCTTTGTTTGTTTCATGAGGAATGATTACGTTCTCATATGAATTACAAGGCAACGAAATAAATCATTCACGTATTCCTCACTCCGTTGCTCTACATGACGACAGTAAATACGTTTCTTATTAGAAAGCTTAGCATTATTTAGAATCGCCTTTATGGTTAAACCATGATTTGAATTCGTATTTCCAATTTTCAGTATCTTGATAGAATAGCTTTGTGATTTGTATTCTACGATTGGATCATTTCTTACGCAACGTCGTATGATAACGTTTAATCGATAAAATATAATGAAACACAAAGAAAAAAAATGCGAAAATATCGATTTAACGATAGCTATAAATCGAAATTCAATAGAGAAAGATAAAGGTGGAACAATGGTGTGTGGCCGCGGGTTCCAATCTGGGCGCGGGACAATCGCGCATAAACCACGCGGTGTGCGCCGGGACAATGCTTTATGGGTTACTCATTAACACGCAGCGCTGCGCGTACGCAGCGGGGCTGCCAGCGCGGCCGGCGCGGCGGAACCGGCGCCGGCGGGGAGACGCGGTCTTCAGTGGAGTCGGATTGCCAAACGTAGTGTAGGACACCAGGCTGACACTAGGGGTAGGTAGGTGATGATGTAGTTACATAGGGCAGTAGGAAGTGGATGGAGACGATAATCCGAGGATCGGACGGAGGGGTGAATCATGGAAGAAGCAAAATATTTTTAGCAGACAAAAGAGTTTGGGCTGATTTTAATGCTAATGATGGATTCAAACAGAGTTTCCAGATGTGAAGCAAGGGCGGATCCAGGGAATTATGATCCCTCTCACCTCCCCTGGGCTCGGTCCAGAACGTTGTTAAAACGCACACGTGCACTTGTCGCACGCTCTTGTGACCTGACCACGACTACTAATGCTACAAAAGCTACGGAAAATATGAGAAACTTTCCTTAAATTACCGTATATTACAGCAAATTGCCTTGTAACTAGCAACATAGGCACGCAGGCAGCCTGCGCGGGCGCAGGGCGCGGCGGGAGCGGCGCGGGCGCGGGGCGGTGCGGGGCGGCCCGCCGGCGCGCAAGTAATCCCCAACAAACGAGCTTGTTATTGATATTTTATTTCCGCTTTAATTTCAGCGGACTGCCCCGACCGTCGAGAATAATTGGATGGCAGTTGAACGAATGCCTTATTTATGGAAACGTTTTGGCGACTTCAGCTTTTTATTCCAATAAGATCTCCGACGATACAAGCTTTGCCTAGTTAGTCGCTAGATAGAGTTGTGTGAGGTATGTTCACAACCCTCCCCGAGGGGTTGCTACATTGACGAGGCGAGGGAACCGGGGTGGAGGCGCTCGACTAGCCGTTGCCTCCTACTGTACGTACTGCTACTGAGGTAGATCGCGATATTGGGGCGCGGGCGTCATGGCTTTCGGGTAGAGGCCGTGACCAAAGCGGAATGCCGGTATTGCGGTATACTGCACTCCCTGACCTATGCCTTATGCTACTACCGAAATGTAATAGAAGGCGGGACCATAAACCTAACCAGTCGTAGGGGATCAAGGGAGTCCAGGTACAGGCGTGTCTCAGCCACTTACTGGTTGGACACCGAGGTCGACACGGCGTATCTTAGGTTCAGGTGCGTCGGTGACAGGGGTGAGCCCCAATTGGAGGGCATTCTCCGGCGGCGGACTCGCGGAAGAATTCGAGGGCGTCTGTTAGCGGCATAGGTTCATCCACTAACGATAACTCGCTACTAAGTGGGCTCTATTGACTAGCTAGTCAATAGAGCCCACTCGAGACCAACATTACAGCCGTCGAACCCTTTCAAAAGTACGCGGAACTAACTTCAGTGTGCCGAATTTGCCTGTCAGTGTTCGTGCGACGTGCATATCATTACTTTTTCATTGTCGTTTCATGCGGGCATTGAGAATTAACCATTCAGTTTTCGGCGGAGGGTATTGGTACGCCATCTCACAGGTTTTCCTAGTTTGGGTATCAATGCACTTCTTCATGGGAAAAAACATACTAAAAATGTGTACGAACTGTTTTTGTGAAGTTTTTTAACCAAGTAAATATTTCATTTCATTGTCATTTCGATGCGTTTGGTGCTCTAGAAGTTGGCTAGAAGTACAACTTCAAAAATGTAAAATTGTTAGAATATTTGCTATTGTACTTAATACTTTATTTTCTTATAAAACTTGACTGTCTAGAACGAGTTAGATCACAGTAACCACCTTCGGCAGTAGCTCGGCTCGCAGCGTCACGCGCGGCCGGGCGTGCGTCCCTTTGCGCTATTTTAGGGGCTGCGTGATTTTAATGCACTGTGATGAACTTTACGAGCTAAATAGAAGGGCGTTCTGTTGTCTGTCTGAATGGCTTTTGATTTATTCGGAACACAAATAAATCCTTTGTTTCATCACTAGCGGATCCCCGCAAATGTTCTGTAGGTACCTACCAGCGACCAGCGGAATAAAATATCTAAGTGAAGTGATGCTTCTTAGTTGCTTAACTTAGTGTCAATGAACGACGGTTAAGTTATTTGGATCTTACCTATACCTTGCCCAAACCTAAGCAAAGTTTGTAGGCACCTACTATGGATGACAGCTAGCTAATATGTATACGCGTAGCTAATACATAAAAGTAATTGTAAATGCACATTTTACTTAAAAACACTCATACACAGAAAGAATATGAAATTTGTTATAATTTCAGAAATATTCGCACGGAGTGGGGAATTGAACACACGGCTTACGCAGACGGATTTACTACCAACCAGTCAATTTAATTTTCAATAAGATTTTACGCAATGCCAATTAAAAGTGATAAACACGGCTAAAGAAGTTTTAACTTTTGACGTGACAACGTCTAATAAATCGATGAACGCCGGCTGCATGCACGAAAAAGTGTCCCGTTATGTCCCGTTACGCTCATTGTACGCTTGCGCCGCATATATCAATGTTATGTTATGACGTTGTCACGTTAAATTATCGTCCGTAAACCAACTTACTTTATAGACAACCATTTTTTTTTATTACTTATTACCTACTTATAGATTTACACTTGACTGTCTCACCTGATGTTAAACGACGATGCGGTCTACGACGGAGTATGCTTTCCTAGAACAAAATTATTTACTCACGATTTGAAGCTCACCAAGATTGTAACTATTGAAAAAAACTACACTCAAGCAACGCATTCCACAGCCTAGATGTTCTTACCACAAAGGTAGAGTCCAATCTCTTCGTTCGAGTCTTTGGAACCATGAAACTATTCATTGATTGTCTGTCCTCGTGGCTTAGTGGGTAGTAACTCTGCCTGCGAAGCCGAAGGTCGTGGGTCCGATTCCCACCCAGTGCATATATTTGTGTGATGAATTCAAATGTTTGCACTGTGTCTGGGTGTTTTTATGTATAATAAGTATGTATTTAAAACTATATAAGTATAATATCAGCTATCTGGCCGCCATAGTACAAGCTTTGCTTTGTTTGGGGTCAGATGGTAGGTATTGTGTATGGATTGTCTTCCAATATTTCGAGCTACGAGCAGTCCGATATAAAAAGGGCATGATGGTATTAGATCATGCAGACCAGTTACACACTCTCCGAAATGTATTGTCTAATTATAAGCCTCTTGATCGATTCCAAAACTAGTAAACATATAAATGATGATGATAAGCGACGTAATGCCCGTCATACATACAAATTCTCCATTTCAGCGGCTTCCTCTCAAACCCCATGAAACCCGAACATCCATCCATCACGACAGAGCTCGTATTTTGACAGACCCGAGCACAAAGACTGTCTCTAAAAACTCTGTCATTAATATTACTTCACTAACACAAACTTATCTCACTCGATACTATAAAGTCACTACTATCGACATCAACCATCAATTTCTTGTAACGATCATTAGTTCCACTTTTTAACGTTAAGGGAGATAAGTTTGTAGTTTTGTGCTACACATTAACTATGTTTCTAGCATAGCGTCACTACTATCGATTTAGGCAATAAACAGCATATTAGCGTCATTAGTTCCATTCTTCGCCGACGGATGAGATAAATTTGTGGTTCAGTACTACATATGAGAGTGTTTCCCTATAAATAGTGATGTACTTCCCTTGCGCATGCGCCTCTGATCTCGGCCGGCGGGCGTTCCGCGCCGCTGCAACCAGTAATAGTGCCGCCTACCCTACTCTTAACCTTACTCAAACGCACGGGAAACTCTACTCTATCACTACGGCTCTATAGTAAAATTTACTATGAACTGGTGTGTAGGAGATTGTAAAGTTGATCCATATTGAATTTTAAACGTTGTTGTAAAAAGAGGTAAGGTTTATTTCGTGGTGTATTGTAGACAAAGGGCGTAAGACAACGGAAGCGGTGCCCGCGGCTGATGGTATCTCGTCTTTAATTAGATACTTTAATTAAGAAATGCGAGTTATCCCGAGTGATAATTGGATCATCAATTCGGGTCTGCGATAGACTTACTTTTATCCCGGATATAGTGCTATTCAAAATTTGTTTAAACAAATTTCATCGTAAAATAGACAATCATCATCAACGCAAAGTTGGTAATTTATTGAGTGCATTTCAGAAAATGTGCAACTAACCCAAAGATTTGAATGAAAAGGTATGGATCCATTTCCGTAATAAGAATATATTTATACCTACTTAAACAACACGTTGGAATGTGTACCTAGTGAGTGGATTTTCTTGTTCGTATTTCAAATTAAGAGCGAATTTTTTCCTTGTAGGTAAATACGCTCTGTCGTTGATACCTATCATGGCGTAACCTCAGGCGAGTTTAAAAAAATAAAAAATATATCTTGCTCGGCTTGTCACTTTACATTTTAGAAAAGTACCTAACCTACCTACAAAGCATTGGCGCCACAGTAGTTTTTTGCTCTAGTAGGTACCTAGTTGTGGCACTTACGGGCAGTTGAGGAACCAATCGCCGTCGGCGAGTTGGGGAACCCGGGCTCTGTCTCGTTCCTAGTGCAATGGATGGGTGTCGCCATTTAGCGGGGCAATACAACCCGGGATATGGGTACCTTTGACCTGGAAACAGCGGGGCGGCTGTTTTGAAATATCTGATTTATTTTTCATCCCACCACCTCAGAAAGAGTATTTTTGGTATTCGACATCTGAGTGCAAAAGTCGTTTTCACCCTCTAAATTAATAAAGTAAATTTGAATTTAAAACGTCATGTTTGTGCCACAGACAAGACTTTAGCAATAAGTGTGTGAATTCAAAACATCATCAAACCTCATTTAAACTTCAATCTCCTTGGTTGGCACCAATTTATAATACAACTTTTTTAATTTGTTAAAAACTCGAAACCTCATTGATCTAAGTACCTTTTTTTTAGTAATCTTTGCGTGCAAATTTTTTTTTTTGAGCGATTTTTACGTCATATTGTTATTGTTAAAACCTTTGGTTTATAACAGGAAACTTGAAAACATGTGAAAAACAAGTGATTCTAACGACGAGAAGATCATTTGGCGCGAACAGAATTGACGGAACTGTTAAAATCCGCAAAGCATTTAGTGATTTCCTCGCTGAAGTGGGATGAAAAGTTACGTGTTGCACTCGAGCGGAAAGATTTTTCACCTTGTGCTCTATTAATTCCCTCAGGATAATGTGCTCAGGATTGTAATTTTTGAATAAATAAAATCTGAATCTGAATTGAATTTTAGAATCCTTCGTTTGCTCGGCTCTCAAAACTAAGCATGGGGTTAAAAAGCAACTCTGCACTCTTGTATAATAACAAATAACTATTTTCAATTTAAGCACTCCACAGAACCCGGGGTCCGTGACCTTTGTAATTCTGTTCTTCTGTTCAACATCATATCTTGGAATAAGACAAAAGAGGTTTTTTATCTTTACATTTCACATTTCTTATCTTATTAAAAATCTTAATGAAAATCTTATTATTTCTTATTTATCTTTAGTCTGATCTCGTCTGTTGAACCCATCACCTCCGGTTTACCTACCTATCTACCTACCTTACTTATCGCCTCCTCCCGGTTCAGAGCCTCTATCACAACCAAGTTTTATGTCCCTGATGATCTGTGAGTTGAACTCTCGCATGGTCTCCGGTGGTAAAGCCAAAGCTCTATGTACGAACCGACCGATGTAACGGCATGGTCGGTGTCGTTAGCGGCTTCTTTGAAATAATATACCTAATTTAATTGGCGTGCCTACTTAACATTGTATTTTTATTGAATTTGACTTGTGAAAAAAATTGATTTCGTGAAGTGTTCAAGGGGGCGAGGGGGTCAAGTCAAAACTCACGTGAGGAAGGGGGTAATCTCGGCAAACCTCACGTAATTTTTTTCGCAATCTGGGAGAAATTGAGTAAAAAATGTGTAGAATATTCACGTGAGGGGGGGAGGGAGGCAGGAGTTGAACAAATTTTCAGCAAGGGGGATATAGATAAATCGTCAAAATTACCTCACGTAATTTAGGGTTTTAACACTACCGACAGGGTTTTTGTTACTTACCCTAAGAGTAAGTAACAAAAACCCTGTCGGTAGAGCAAAGAATATTTATTATAATAAAGCGCCGGAAAATACTAAGATTACCCTACTTAATACACCTTTTCGGGCCCCCAAAACGTTGTCAGCATCTCTGAAGATGCAGATTTTCTAACCGACGACTACCGCTTTCCATCAGGCGAACCTTATGCTTATTTGTATATAAAAAAGACAATAACATAGCAGTCGAATTCATCTATTAATGTTTTGAAGTCTGTCAAAGTGAAGAGGAAATGTAAGGATAATTGTTTCCCTCCGTCGTGACAAACAAACAGCGTACCGCGGGTATCGCTGTCAAAGGCGCCGCAGCCGCCTGACAGACGTCGCACATGCGCCTAGTTACGACACATGCGCGGGCGCACACGGGGTCGCGTTACTCTAATTGCTACTAAACGTCACTCACTTTTTAGTTTTACGCGATTGTGGAGATACTCCGTGATGGATGGAGTCACTTGTGAACGTCGGGAGGTGGCGTGTCTTGTGGGGGACATTCAGAGATTCAGGTTAGCGACCTACCTACTACTACAGATAGATACCTACTAGCCTATACCTAGATAATAAGAATAATAATAAATATTGGTGAACAATCCACACACAACACCATCTGACCCCAAACTAAGCAAAGCTTTGTACTATGGCAGCCAGATAGCTGATAAAATACTTATATAGTTTTTTAAATACATAGGTACTTATTATACATAGAAACACCCAGACACAGTGCAAACATTTGAATTCATCACACAAATATTTGCACTGGGTGGGAATCGAACCCACGACCCTCGGCTTCGCAGGCAGAGTAACTACCCACTAAGCCACCAGGCCACCAGATAGATAATAAGTAAGTATTTGTCATCGTCATCATCAGCCCAACCGAGTTCACTGTTCGATATAGGCCCAGCGTCGGACTACCATATAGTCGAGTTGCATTTGCCAGCCAGTCCCCAGCAAACGCGGGTCCCCACAGGGCTGGCTCGCGGGGCATGCGGCTACCGTAGGATAAGGTCTCGGGCCCCGGGTTTGTGATCGCTACGGAGCCACCCGAGCCCTTTCGGTCCAGTCCGACCCTGCGTAGGCGTCTACGCCTCTCCCATAGTTGACTGACGCAGTAGCTTAGTTGTAAGATAGTAAGTCGGTCTGTGAAGCCGTTGTTCGTGATTTCGATACCCACTGTGCAAATATGTATGTAGGTTTGGGTATTTGTTTTATGATTCGGATAGAGGCTCATGATCTTTTTGTGTTACAAAAAAAATGAATCCGTATTCTAGGAAACCTCCGCATACCCAACAGTTGCAAGCCTTACTTTACCAAACTAGAAACCCTAACATTACCTAGCATATACATACTAGAAGCTGCTATGTTTGTTAAAAAACACCCTGACTTATTCTCTTTCAATAAAAGTACCTGCCACACTCAACTTGTGGCACCAGAGCCAAAGCTAGAATTTGTAAAAAAGGCCCCGAATACATGATTACAAAAATATATAACAGCTTGCCGAAAAACGAACCCGACCAAAATAGTTTTTTTTTAACTTTTATAGGTTTACACTTGACCGCCATCTCCCCTGATGTAAAACGACAATGCGGTCTACGATGGAGCGTGTTTACCTAGAAAAAACCGATTCACTCTCGATTTGAAGACACAAAGATTGTAATCATCGGGGAAAACCCACTCAGGCTACGTATTCCACAGTCTAGACGTTCTTATCACAAAATTTGAGTCAAATCTTTTCGTTCGTGTCTTTGGAACATCAACCATGAAACGATGTCGCTTTTTCGAGCTACGAGCATTCCGATAAAAAAAGGGCAAGGTGGTATCAGATCATGCAAATCAGTCGCACACTCTCCGAAGTGTATCCGATAAAAAACCGATAGGCTAGCAATAAAAAGATAAAATAGCTATTTATACAAAAAAAGTTACTATAGTTTAACTAAATACCTAGATGACTTTAGATATATCCACGGATATTCGGGATATATCCCACGCTCACGGCATTAGTATTAAAAATAATTTAGTGTAATATCTGTATATAGATATTATGTAATACTATCTACTTACACTAAGATTGTTACTGTACAGTTTTAATATTGCTATGCCCTAACAGGGTAAATGCTTAGCCTATTTTGTCAGCTTTGTATTATTATGCAATAAATGATTGATTGATTCTCCGAACTGCTCCCATGAACATGTATATTTATGCTAAATACTGTGTTATACTTAGAGACACCCATACGTAGAACAAATACTCGTATTCAACACACAAACATTTGTACAGGGTGGGCATAAGCCCACGATCGGCAGTTCTGTGGGCAGACTGACGACCAACTGAACCACAAGGTCTATCACGCAGTGGAATCATCGGAGAGATAGGTATATACTTACTTAGGTACATATTAAGCTGTAAACTTGCGAAAATTATTTTAAAAGTCTTTTGACGAAAAGTCAGTTGTACTTATGTATTTGTTCACGATTAGGTTTTACATAGAAATATTTTAAGGAAAGAAGGAGCCTTTTAGCTTCCAGCATCAGTGCTGAAGGCATAGGTACGAGTATACACAACTCCTGTGAATCCACTATCCGCAAGATTTTCCCCAACCAAAACATAACTCGGAACAGGCCACAAGACAAATTACATACCGAAAAGAAAATTCGTAATATCCCCGGGCACAGCTCGTGTCTTCAGATCTCAACCGATTCAGCGGAGATGCCAAATTGGTTGATGAATGTACTCCCCGTGCCAATGGCTCCGGTGACAGGCGTCAGGCGCGGCCAGATCTGGGTCACTTCATCGGAATTACAGCAGACATAGACAAGGGACTTATTACCTACTTGGATATAGGCACCTACGTAGGTATAGCATCTTAAACATCATCACAAATTTGTTAGGTTACGCCTTTTTATCGGATGCCTTTCGAAGAGTACAAAGAGAAGAAGAGTGTAGCTGGTCTGCATCCTGCATGCCGGCGCGCACGGCGGCGAGGCAGCACTCTCCAATCTTCCGAGCACAGACACGTCTCAACGACTTGTTTGGAGTGTCGCACCCAGAATTAGACATTTTTTCAGCGAAAAGGGCAGATATGGAAAGGGCCTTTCTATCCTATTGTGAAGAAGTACCCTAGACAGACTAGAAGTATTGTAAATTTTATTAGACGTAGTTTTTGTATTTTTTTTTTATATTTATAAAGGTGTCTGTCTAACCCTATAAGTGTTTATGTACCTAAAAATACTATATAATTGTGTCGTCGTCCTATTTACTATTATGATAAAATTATCTTGTATATTCTGTATGAGCATGTGTAAATAACAGTAATAATTGTAACGCATTGGCGAAACCTGTAATGTTACTTTTATATGAAACAAAATAAATCAATGATTCATGCCTACCTTGCCTTCGTTCTTTCGGACTGCTCGTTGTTAGAAAAATAATTATATTAATCTCAGTTTCGTAGGTAGCTACATGTTTTAATGCACTATTTAGATTTAGGTCCGTATATTTCACAATTCAACTGTTTTTTTTTTTTTAACTAGAATAGGTTCGCACTTGACCACCATCTCGCCTGATGTTAAGCGATGATGCGATCTACGATGGAGCGTGCTTACCTAGAAGAAACCGATTCACTCTCGATTTGAAGACACCAAGATTGTAACCATCGGGGAAAACCCACTCAGGCAACGCATTCCACAACCTAGACGTTCTTATCACAAACGTGGAGTCAAATCGCTTCGTTCGTGTTTTTGGAACATCAACCATGAAACGATGTAAACTGTACTAATAATAAAGAAGAAAATATATTTGATGAGTAGAACATGACACTTTCGGCGTACTGCAGAACATGTGCGTAGCCCTGAGCTTATCAGCTGTTGCTCTCTGAGTCTCTGATTCTAGTTCAAGGCAATAAACTGCACATGTTTCGATGTGTGTTGAGGTACAAGCTGATTTACAGTAAGTACTCACAAAATTTTTCCACTACTGGGATTTGGGGCCTTCTCTCCCAAGAAGAGAGTCCAGGCCATAATCCACTAAGTTGTTCCAGTGCTCGCGCCTGGTTGGCGGGAAAAGCATGGGTATCAGCTGGAGACTCTGGAATCGATTGAGAGACGTGCCAAAAGACTCATAGGCAATGACACTCTTGTGCGTAAAAGACTTCAAAGTGTTAATCATCGCCGCAAAATTGCTAGCTTATCGGTTTTTTGTCGGATACACTTAGGAGAGTGTGCCACTGATCTGCATGATCTAATACCACCTTGCCCTTTCTGTTATCGGACTTCTCGTTCCATAAAAGGGTGACATCGTTTCATGGTTGATGTTCTAAAAACGCGAACGAAGAGATTTGACTCCACATTTGTGATAAGAACGTCTAGGTTGTGGAATGCGTTGCCTGAGTGGGCTTTCCCCGATAATTACAATCAGCGTGTCTTCAAATCGAGAGTGAATCGGTTACTTCTCAGTAAACACGTTCCATCGTAGACCGCAGCGTCGTTTAACATCAGGCGAGATGGCGGTCAAGCATAAACCTATGAAAGGTAAAAAAAAGATACCCTTAGTAACAACCATTTCGCTGATGATAGGTAAAGGATAATGATCTCTCGATTTCGTCATAAGGCACGGCGCTAATAATTGGAGTCGTAATGTATGCGTCCGGCATTGAACTTGGTTTTCGCGTTCAATTGGCAGTCGCAGCTAGAGGATCAATGGCATGAAGCGGCACGCAGCGGCCTGAAGCGGCACGCAGCGGCGGGGAGCGGCGTGCAGGCGAGCGCGGCGGAGCGTCCCGCGCGCGCCACTGCCGCGACACACCTTGTTGCCGCTACATGTAGCGTGCCGCGCGGCGCCGTGCGGCAGCCGCACCGTGCCGTGTCGGCTAGCCAGACACATTCATAGTCTTTTATTTATTGATAACATTATTATTAACTTACTTGTATCTACAATTCCATGTTTACAAATTTGAACAACCAAGACTATATTATATCATCCACCTACAAACATGCCACATATTTGTACACCTCTTCCTTTTTGATATCGGTAAGTTAAATAATAATGCTAAAATCGGCTTACATGTCTTATAATATAACCTTTATATAACCTTTTAGTGGTTTTCACACATACCCCTAAAGGAGACGCTGTAAATAATATGTGGGAAAACTTATTAAATCTATTTTTGAAGTGATGAGAAAAGTTGAATGTTTGTTACTCGATCACGTCAATACATCTGATCAGGTCGTGTTGAAATTTGGAATATCCAAGAACTGATTTCTGTACACTTTTGCGTAAGTATATATTGTCTATTTATACAGAATCTGAATTTCGGAGCGGCTTCAACGATTTTCATGAAACTTACTTACAGAGGGTTTCGGTGGCAACATATTGTTAATACCAAGGTTTCATTTTGAGGTGTTAAGGTGTTATCTGTGTTTTCAAGCAATGAAAAACTAAACAAAGCTCGGTCATCCAACTGGGTACCTTCTGCTTAATAATTAAATCCTAAAATAATAAGGTGCCATAGAATTTGCAATAACAAATAAAAAGCAATTAATGACTAATTTGCTGAAAAAGCTTTAGGTAGATAAGTGTCATTGAACCTTTTCTCTTTCTTTTTAACCGACTTCCAAAAAAAGGAGGAGGTTATCAATTCGACCCTATGTTTTTTTTTTTTTTTTTTTTTTTTTTTTATGTATGTTACCTGATTTCTCGAGAACCTCAGTGGTAGGACTCTTGCCAGAGTCCGCCTGGGGAAGTACCACACCTTTGCCAGTTATTCTACCGCCAAGCAGTAATGTGCAAACATTACTGTGTTCCGGTTTGAAGGGCAATGTTTCCAGAGAAATTACAGGGCTTAGAGATATAAGATCTTAGATCTCTGGGTGACGAGCGCAGTGTAGAGCTAGGTAATGATTTGGACTCTTCGTGTTCCAATAGCTGCGTGTCACTGTGCTGTTATGTGTCAGGCATGTTGCTTACCATCAGGCACATGTCCTGATCGTCTCGTCACCCTAATTTCTCAAAAAAAAAAAAAAAAAAAAAAAAACCTCTGAACCGATTTTAAAATTTCTTTTTGTGTTCGGATGGGTATGCTTCCCGAATGGTTCCATATAAATTTTTTTGAAATCGGTCTAGTAGTTTTTGAAATATGAACCAAAAACTGAAAAATTGCGTATCTGGATGACGTTGTAGATTTCACAAAAGTTATGAATCTCGACCCTGTCAATACAAAATTGTGTAAATGCTTTAATAAAAACTTGTTTTTAACCCCCGACCAAAAAAAGGGGTGTTATAAGTGACGTCGATGTCTGTCTGTGTGTCTGTCTATCTGCTGTGGCACCGTAGTAGAACTCAAACAGATGGGCCGATTTCGATGCGGTTTCTTTTATTTCAAGGTTAATACCATAGCAGATGTTCTTAGCTATGTCTGGTTAATGTCGATTCAAGATGGCCGCTCCACAAAATGGCGGACAAAATATTTTCACAACCTACCTCAATTTGGGTATCAAATGAAAGGGCTTGACTAATAGAGTACTATGTTCTATAACAAATTTCAAATCCAAAATGGTCACCACGACAAAATGGCGAATTATATTATATTTTCATTACTACCTCAATTTGGGTATCAAACGAAAGAGCTTGACTAGTAGAATACTTTTCACTATGAAAAATTAAAATCCAAGATGGCTGCTTCCACAAAATGCCGAAATACATTTCTTTTTCACAACCCCTTTATATGGGTATCAAATGAAAGGGCTTGACTAGTAGAATGTTGTACAGATAACAAACCAAGGTAGTCGGGGTTTAATCAAAATTTTAATATTGTTCTTGTAAGTACACTAAAAGAGTAAAATAAACAATTTTCGTACAAAAAATTAAACTGACTTCAAAACCACAAATAGGCACTCAAAAGCGAAAAATAAACTAAAATCATTATTATAAGCGCTACCACTCATCTATTTGAAGTCGGTGCCAGTCAGGTCAAAAAGTTAGTAGATTGATGCTATGTAGGCACAGGTAAGTAGTATCTATCCTATACCAGTTAGATTTAGCTGGCACCGACTTCAAATAGATGAGTGAGTAGCGCTTATAATAATGATTTTAGTTTATTTTTCGCTTTTGAGTGCCTATTTGTGGTTTTGAAGTCGGTTTAATTTTTTGTACGAAAATTGTTTATGTGTTCTCTGTTAAATCTGTTCTGTACTTAGTTTAAACGTGAAAGCACAAAAGAAAAAAGCGCTTTTATTTTCGCGTTTAAAATATTAGTAGGGATTTTCATAACATAAAAATTGCAAGAATGATTAGCCACTGCCGCCGTGACTCGGCCAGTCGTAAACTCATTAAATAACGGGCATTTTAACGGTCCCACTAATGTTTTAAGATTTGCTCTACGCGTGCAAGATTTATGAAATTCGTTCCAGCCGAGCTCCGTCAAAAATAAGATCGGTTCCGAACGCTACATTACCTCCTCCGAAAACATTTCAGTTCCGCGCTTTTTCCGCTCGCGTTTTATTTGATTTCTGTAAAACGAGGAACGCGTGTCGGGGACTTGAATTATTTGTGATGTCGCAATTAATCAGGGTGTGTAAGCGTTTTATTATTTGCGGTGCTTCGTTCGTTCCGCCATGCCCGTCGCGGAGTGACAGCGCGAACGAAGAGGCAAAATGGCGTCGCCTTCGTTTTTCCGCAAATGGCGGTGGCGTGGCGGCGCGCCGCTTTGATCAGACATGTCTCCGATTTGTTGGCGATGAATGCAGTCTGCAAATTAGCAACTGCTGTGAGACACCTTACAACTTATCGATTCTGATTAAA